>CP125976.1:529218682-529620633 GCA_030063025.1 Avena longiglumis
GCCACATGTAAGTCTCTTCGTGTATTCCGACGCCTTGAGTGTGGTCTCCGCGAACACCGACCAGGCAAGATCGGATCGCCTACCCCCTAGTCGCCCCTCTAATAGGTAGACCGAGTAGAACTCTCTTGTTTTGTGTTTGTTTAGGTCATATTATGATGTAAAACCATGGTGCTTCACAAGGAGGGCACTATCCTAACCGGTTTCACCGGAACGGGGAGTTTTCCCCTTATATAAGTCCAGAACCTTAGCTTTAGGTTACAGCGCACGCATGAGAAGGGGGACACATGCACCCGGTGACTAGGTTTTGCATGTTTCAACATAGCACCACACTTCCATGCATGTGCTAGGGCCACATGCAAGTCCTTGAGGTATTCCGACGCCCGAGAGCGTGGTCTCCCGCGGAACCCTAATATGTGGGCATCGGATCGTCTACCCCCTAGACGTCCCTCTGACAGGGGTAGCCCGGAGTAGCACTCTCTTGTTTTGTGTTTGTTTAGGTCATATGATGATGTAAAACCATGGTGTTTCACAAGGGTAGGGCACTCCTACCCGGTTTCACCCGAACGGGGAGTTTCCCCCTTATATAAGTCTAGAACCTTAGCTTTAGGTTACAGCGCACGCATGAGAAGGTGGACACATGCACCCGGTGACTAGGTTTTGCATGTTTCAACATAGCACCACACTTCCATGCATGTGCTAGGGCCACATGCAAGTCCTTGAGGTATTCTGAAGCCCCGGAGCGTGGTCTCCCGAAACCCCCGATCTGTGGCATCGATCGCACCCCTAGACGCCCCTCTAACAGTGTGTAGACCGGAGTAGCACTCTCTTCTTTGTGTTTGTTTAGGTCATATGATGATGTAAAACCATGGTGCTTCACAAGGAGGGCACTATCCTACCCGGTTTCACCCGAACGGGAGTTTCCTTATATTAGTCCGTAACCTTAGCTTTAGGTTACAAATAGACGCATGAGAAGGGGGACACATGCACCCGTGACTAGGTTTTGCATGTTTCAACATAGCACCACACTTCCATGCATGTGCTAGGCCACATGCAAGTCTCTGAGGTATTCCGACGCCGGAGCATGGTCTCCGCGAACCCCGATCTGGGCATTGATCGCCTACCCCTAGACGCCCCTCCGACAGGTAGCCCGGAGTAGCACTCTCTTGTTTTGTGTTTGTTTAGGTCATATGATGATGTAAAACAATGTTGCTTCACAAGGCGAGGGCACTATCCTACCCGGATTCACCCGAACGGGGAGTTTCCCCCTTATATAAGTCCAGAACGTTAGCTTTAGGTTACAACGCACGCATGAGAAGGGGGACACATGCACCCGGTGACTAGTTTTTGCATGTTTCAACATAGCACCACACTTCCATGAATGTGCTAGGGACACATGCAAGTCCTTGAGGTATTCCGACGCCCCGGAGCGTGTTCTCCCGTGGAACCCTGATCTGTGTGCATCGAATCGTCTACCCCCCTAGACGTCCCTCTGACAGGGGTAGCCCGTAGTAGCACTCTCTTTTTTTGAGTTTGTTTAGGTCATATGATGATGTAAAACCATGGTGCTTCACAAGGGGAGGGCACTATCCTACCCGGTTTCACCGGAACGGGGAGTTTTCCCCTTATATAAGTCCAGAACCTTAGCTTTAGGTTACAGCGCACGCATGAGAAGGGGGACACATGCACCCGGTGACTAGGTTTTGCATTTTTCAACATAGCACCACACTTCCATGCATGTGCTAGGGCCACATGCAAGTCCTTGAGGTATTCCGACGCCCCGGAGCATGGTCTCCCGCGGAACCCTGATCTGTGGGCATCAGATCGTCTACCCCCCTAGACGTCCCTCTAACAGGGGTAGCCCGGAGTATCACTCTCTTGTTTTGTGTTTGTTTAGGTCATATGATGATGTAAAACCATGGTGCTTCACAAGGGGAGGGCACTATCCTACCCGGTTTCACCGGAACGGGGAGTTTCCCCCTTATATAAGTCGAGAACCTTAGTTTTCGGTTACAACGCACGCATGAGAAGGGGGACACATGCCCCCGCTGACTAGGTTTTGCATGTTTCAACATAGCACCACACTTCCATGCATGTGCTACGGCCACATGCAAGTCCTTGAGGTATTCCGACGCCAGAGCGTGGTCTCCCGCGGAACCCTAATCTATGGGCATCGGATCGTCTACCCCCTAGACGTCCCTCTGACAGGGGTAGCCCGGAGTAGCACTCTCTTGTTTTGTGTTTGTTTAGGTCATATGATGATGTAAAACCATGGTGCTTAACAAGGGGCACTATCCTACCCGGTTTTTTAACAAGGAGTTTCCCTATATAAGTCCGTAACCTTAGCTTTAGGTTACAGCCAAGACGCATGAGAAGGTGGACACATGCACCCGGTGACTAGGTTTTGCATGTTTCAACATAGCACCACACTTCCATGCATGTGCTAGGGCCACATGCAAGTCCTTGCGGTATTCCGAAGCCCCGGAGCGTGGTCTCCCGCGAAACCCTGATCTATGGGCATCAGATCGTTTACCCCCTAGACGTCCCTCTAACAGGGGTAGACCAGAGTATCACTCTCTTTTTTTGTGTTTGTTTAGGTCATATGATGATGTAAAACCATGGTGCTTCACAAGGGGAGGGCACTATCCTACCCGGTTTCACCCGAACGGGGAGTTTCCCCCTTATATAAGTCCAGAACCTTAGCTTTAGGTTACAACGCACGCATGAGAAGGGGGACACATGCACCCGGTGACTAGGTTTTGCATGTTTCAACATAGCACCACACTTCCATTCATGTGCTAGGGCCACATGCAAGTCCTTGAGGTATTCCGAAGCCCCGGAGCGTGGTCTCCCGTGAAACCCTGATCTGTGGGCATCTGATCGTCTACCCCCCTAGACGTCCCTCTAACAGGGGTAGACCGGAGTAGCACTCTCTTGTTTTGTGTTTGTTTAGGTCATATGATGATGTAAAACCATGGTGCTTCACACGGGCAGGGCACTATCCTACCCGGTTTCACCGGAACGGGGAGTTTTCCCCTTATATAAGTCCAGAACCTTAGCTTTAGGTTACAGCGCACGCATGAGAAGGGGGACACATGCACCCGGTGACTAGGTTTTGCATGTTTCAACATAGCACCACACTTCCATGCATGTGCTAGGGCCACATGCAAGTCCTTGAGGTATTTCGACGCCCTGGAGGTGGTCTCCCGCGGAAGCCTGATCTGTGGGCATCGCATCGTCTACCCCCCTAGACCCTTTGACAGGGGTAGCCCGGAGTATCAATCTCTTGTTTTGTGTTTGTTTAGGTCATATGATGATGTAAAACCATGGTGCTTCACAAGGGTAGGGCACTATCCTACCCGGTTTCACCCGAACGGGGAGTTTCCCCCTTATATAAGTCCAGAACCTTAGCTTTAGGATACAACGCACGCATGAGAAGGGGGACACATGCACCCGGTGACTAGGTTTTGCATGTTTCAACATATCACCACACTTCCATGCATGTGCTAAGGCCACATGCAAGTCCTTGAGGTATTCCGACGCCCTGGAGTGTGGTCTCCCGCGGAACCCTGATCTGTGCGCATCGGATCGTCTACCCCCCTAGATGTCCCTCTGACAGGGGTAGACCGGAGTAGAACTCTCTTGTTTTGTGTTTGTTTAGGTCATATTATGATGTAAAACCATGGTGCTTCACAAGGGGAGGGCACTATCCTACCCGGTTTCACCGGAACGGGGAGTTTCCCCCTTATATAAGTCCAGAACCTTAGCTTTAGGTTACAGCGCACGCATGAGAAGGGGGACATATGCACCCGCTGACTAGGTTTTGCATGTTTCAACATAGCACCACACTTCCATGCATGTGCTAGGGCCACATGCAAGTCCTTGAGGTATTCCGACGCCCCGGAGCGTGGTCTCCCCCGGAACCCTGATCTGTGGGCATCAGATCGTCTACCCCCTAGACGTCCCTCTGACAGGGGTAGACCGGAGTAGCACTCTCTTGTTTTGTGTTTGTTTAGGTCATATGATGATGTAAAACCATGGTGCTTCACAAGGGGAGGGCACTATCCTACCCGGTTTCACCGGAACAAGGAGTTTCCCCCTTATATAAGTCCAGAACCTTAGCTTTAGGTTACAGCGCACGCATGAGAAGGGGGACACTTGCACCCGGTGACTAGGTTTTGCATGTTTCAACATAGCACCACACTTCCATGCATGTGCTAGGGCCACATGCAAGTCCTTGAGGTATTCCGACGCCTGAGAGCGTGGTCTCCCGCGGAACCCTGATCTGTGGGCATCGGATCGTCTACCCCCTAGACGTCCCTCTGAAAGGGGTAGCCCGGAGTAGCACTCTCTTGTTTTGTGTTTGTTTAGGTCATATGATGATGTAAAACCATGGTGTTTCACAAGGGGAGGGCACTCCTACCTGGTTTCACCCGAACGGGGAGTTTCCCCCTTATATTAGTCCAGAACCTTAGCTTTAGGTTACAGCGCACGCATCAGAAGGTGGACACATGCACCCGGTGACTAGGTTTTGCATGTTTCAACATAGCACCACACTTCCATGCATGTGCTAGGGCCAGATGCAAGTCCTTTAGGTATTCCGAAGCCCGGGAGCGTGGTCTCCCGCGAACCCTGATCTGTGTGCATCAGATCGTCTACCCCCCTAGACGTCCCTCTAACAGGGGTAGAACGGTGTAGCACTCTCTTGTTTTGTGTTTGTTTAGGTCATATGATGATGTAAAACCATGGTGCTTCACAAGGGGAGGGCACTATCCTACCCGGTTTCACCGGAACGGGGAGTTTTCCCCTTATATAAGTCCAGTACCTTAGATTTAGGTTACAGCGCACGCATGAGAAGGGGGACACATGCACCCGGTGACTAGTTTTGCATGTTTCAACATAGCACCACACTTGCATGCATGTTCTAGGGCCACATGCAAGTCCTTGAGGTATTCCGACGCCTGAGCGTGGTCTCCGCTAACCCCGATCAGGCATCGGATCGTCTACACCCCTAGACGCCCCTCCGACAGGTAGCCCGAGTAGCACTCTCTTGTTTTGTGTTTCTTTAGGTCATATCATGATGTAAAACCATGGTGCTTTACAAGGTGAGGGAACTATCCTACCCGGTCACCCGAACAGGGAGTTTCCCCCTTATATAAGTCCAGATCCTTAGCTTTAGGTTACAACGACGCATGAGAAGGGGACACATGCACCCGTGACTAGGTTTCGATGTTTCAACATAGCACCACACTTCCATGCATGTGCTAGGGCCACATGCAAGTCCTTGAGGTATTCCGACGCCCGGAGCGTGGTCTCTCGCGAACCCCGATCAGGCACGGATCGCCTACCCCCTAGACGCCCCTCCCACAGGTTAGCCCGAGTAGCACTCTCTTGTTTTGTGTTTGTTTAGGTCATATGATGATGTAAAACCATGGTGCTTCACAAGGAGGGCACTATCCTACCCGTTTCACCCCGAACGGGAATTTCCCCTTATATAAGTCCGTAACCTTAGCTTTAGGTTACAACGACGCATGAGAAGGGGGACACATGCACCCGTGACTAGGTTTTGCATGTTTCAACATAGCACCGCACTTCCATGCACGTTAGGGCCACATGCAAGTCCTTGAGGTATTCCGCCCGAGCGTGGTCTCCGCGGAACCTCGATTCAGGCATCGATCGCACCCCTAGACGCCCCTCTAACAGGTGTGAGACGAGTAGCACTCTCTTGTTTTGTGTTTGTTTAGGTCATATGATGATGTAAAACCATGGTGTTTCACAAGGGGAGGGCACTCCTACCTGGTTTCACCCGAACGGGGAGTTTCCCCCTTATATAAGTCCAGAACCTTAGCTTTAGGTTACAGCGCACGCATCAGAAGGTGGACACATGCACCCGGTGACTAGGTTTTGCATGTTTCAACATAGCACCACACTTCCATGCATGTGCTAGGGCCAGATGCAAGTCCTTGAGGTATTCCGAAGCCCGGGAGCGTGGTCTCCCGCGAAACCCTGATCTGTGGGCATCAGATCGTCTACCCCCCTAGACGTCCCTCTAACAGGGGTAGACCGGAGTAGCACTCTCTTGTTTTGTTTTTGTTTAGGTCATATGATGATGTAACACCATGGTGCTTCACAAGGGGAGGGCACTATCCTACCCGGTTTCACCAGAACGGGGAGTTTTCCAACTATATAAGTCCAGAACCTTAGCTTTAGGTTACAGCGCACGCATGAGAAGGGGGACACATGCACCCGGTGACTAGGTTTTGCATGTTTCAACATAGCACCACACTTCCATGCATGTGCTAGGGCCACATGCAAGTCCTTGAGGTATTTCGACGCCCTGGAGGTGGTCTCCCGCGGAAGCCAGATCTGTGGGCATCGGATCGTCTACCCCCCTAGACGTCCCTTTGACAGGGGTAGCCCGGAGTAGCACTCTCTTGTTTTGTGTTTGTTTAGGTCATATGATGATGTAAAACCATGGTGCTTCACAAGGGTAGGGCACTATCCTACCCGGTTTCACCCGAACGGGGAGTTTCCCCCTTATATAAGTCCAGAACCTTAGCTTTAGGATACAACGCACGCATGAGAAGGGGGACACATGCACCCGGTGACTAGGTTTTGCATGTTTCAACATAGCACCACACTTCCATGCATGTGCTAAGGCCACATGCAAGTCCTTGAGGTATTCCGACGCCCCGGAGTGTGGTCTCCCGCGGAACACTGATCTGTGCGCATCGGATCGTCTACCCCCCTAGTCGTCCCTCTAACAGGGGTAGACCGGAGTAGAACTCTCTTGTTTTGTGTTTGTTTAGGTCATATTATGATGTAAAACCATGGTGCTTCACAAGGGGAGGGCACTATCCTACCCGGTTTCACCGGAACGGGGAGTTTTCCCCTTATATAAGTCCAGAACCTTAGCTTTCGGTTACAACGCACGCATGAGAAGGGGGACACATGCACCCGCTGACTAGGTTTTGCATGTTTCAACATAGCACCACACTTCCATGCATGTGCTAGGGCCACATGCAAGTCCTTGAGGTATTCCGACTCCCCAGAGCGTGGTCTCCCGCGGAACCCTGATCTGTGGGCATCGGATCGTCTACCCCCTAGACGTCCCTCTGGTAGGGGTAGCCCGGAGTAGCACTCTCTTGTTTTGTGTTTGTTTAGGTCATATGATGATGTAAAACCATGGTGTTTCACAAGGGGAGGGCACTCCTACCCGGTTTCACCCGAACGGGGAGTTTCCCCCTTATATAAGTCCAGAACCTTAGCTTTAGGTTACAGCGCACGCATGAGAAGGTGGACACATGCACCCGGTGACTAGGTTTTGCATGTTTCAACATAGCACCACACTTCCATGCATGTGCTAGGGCCGTATGCAAGTCCTTGAGGTATTCCGAAGCCCTGGAGCGTGGTCTCCAGCGAAACCCTGATCTGTGGGCATCAGATCGTGCACCCCCTAGACGTCCCTCTAACAGGTGTAGACCGGAGTAGCACTCTCTTGTTTTGTGTTTGTTTAGGTCATATGATGATGTAAAACCATGGTGCTTCACAAGGGGAGGGCACTATCCTACCCGGTTTCACCGGAACGGGGAGTTTTCCCCTTATATAAGTCCAGAACCTTAGCTTTAGGTTACAGCGCACGCATGAGAAGGGGGACACATGCACCCGGTGACTAGGTTTTGCATGTTTCAACATAGCACCACACTTCCATGCATGTGCTAGGGCCACATGCAAGTCCTTGAGGTATTCCGACGCCCCGGAGCGTGGTCTCCGCGAACCCCGATCTGTGGGCATTTGATCGCCTACCCCTAGACGCCCCTCGGCGGTAGCCGGAGTAGCACTCTTTTGTTTTGTGTTTGTTTAGGTCATATGATGATGTAAAACCATGGTGCTTCACAAGGGGAGGGCACTATCCTACCCGGTTTCACCCGAACGGGGAGTTTCCCCCTTATATAAGTCCAGAACCTTAGCTTTAGGTTACAACGCACGCATGAGAAGGGGGACACATGCACCCGGTGACTAGGTTTTGCATGTTTCAACATAGCACCACACTTCCATGAATGTGCTAGGGCCACATGCAAGTCCTTGATGTATTCCGACGCCCCGGAGTGTGGTCTCCCGCGGAACCCTGATCTGTGGGCATCGGATCGTCTACCCCCCTAGACGTCCCTCTGACAGGGGTAGACCGAAGTAGCACTCTCTTGTTTTGTGTTTGTTTAGGTCATATTATGATGTAAAACCATGGTCCTTCACAAGGGGAGGGCACTATCCTACCCGGTTTCACCGGAACGGGGAGTTTTCCCCTTATATAAGTCCAGAACCTTAGCTTTAGGTTACAGCGCACGCATGAGAAGGGGGACACATGCACCCGGTGACTAGGTTTTGCATGTTTCAACATAGCACCACACTTCCATGCATGTGCTAGGGCCACATGCAAGTCCTTGAGGTATTCCGGCCTGAGCATGGTCTCCGGAACCTCGATCTGGGCATCGGATCGTCTACCCCTAGACGTCCCTCTACGGGTAGCCGGAGTATCACTCTCTTGTTTTGTGTTTGTTTAGGTCATATGATGATGTAAAACCATGGTGCTTCACAAGGGAGGCACTATCCTACCCGGTTTCACCGAACGGGAGTTTCCCCTTATATAAGTCGAACCTTAGTTTTGATTCATAACGCACGCATGAGAAGGGGGACACATGCCCCCGCTGACTAGGTTTTGCATGTTTCAACATAGCACCACACTTCCATGCATGTGCTACGGCCACATGCAAGTCCTTGAGGTATTCCGACGCCAGAGCGTGGTCTCCCGCGGAACCCTAATCTATGGGCATCGGATCGTCTACCCCCTAGACGTCCCTCTGACAGGGGTAGCCCGGAGTAGCACTCTCTTGTTTTGTGTTTGTTTAGGTCATACGATGATGTAAAACCATGGTGTTTCACAAGGGGAGGGCACTCCTACCCGGTTTCACCCGAACAGGGAGTTTCCCCCTTATATAAGTCGAGAACCTTAGCTTTAGGTTACAGCGCACGCATGAGAAGGTGGACACGTGCACCCGGTGACTAGGTTTTGCATGTTTCAACATAGCACCACACTTCCATGCATGTGCTAGTGCCAGATGCAAGTCCTTGAGGTATTCCGAAGCCCCGGAGCGTGGTCTCCCGCGAAACCCTTATCTGTGGGCATCAGATCGTCTACCCCCCTAGACGTCCCTCTAACAGGGGTAGACCGGTGTAGCACTCTCTTGTTTTGTGTTTGTTTAGGTCATATGATGATGTAAAACCATGGTGCTTCACAAGGGGAGGGCACTATCCTAGCCGGTTTCACCGGAACGGGGAGTTTTCCCCTTATATAAGTCCAGAACCTTAGATTTAGGTTACATCGCACGCATGAGAAGGTGGACACATGCACCCGGTGACTAGGTTTTGCATTTTTCAACATAGCACCACACTTCCATGCATGTACTAGGGCCACATGCAATTCCTTGAGGTATTCCGACGCCCCGGAGCATGGTCTCCCGCGGAACCCTGATCTGTGGGCATCAGATCGTCTACCCCCCTAGACGTCCCTCTAACAGGGGTAGCCCGGAGTATCACTCTCTTGTTTTGTGTTTGTTTAGGTCATATGATGATGTAAAACCATGGTGCTTCACAAGGGGAGGGCACTATCCTACCCGGTTTCACCGGAACGGAGTTTCCCCTTATATAAGTCGAGAACCTTAGTTTTTTGTTATAACGACGCATGAGAAGGGGACACATGCCTCACCGACTAGGTTTTGCATGTTTCAACATAGCACCACACTTCCATGCATGTGCTACGGCCACATGCAAGTCCTTGAGGTATTCCGACTCCCCAGAGCGTGGTCTCCCGCGGAACCCTGATCTGTGGGCATCGGATCGTCTACCCCCTAGACGACCCTCTGGCAGGGGTAGCCCGGAGTAGCACTCTCTTGTTTTGTGTTTGTTTAGGTCATATGATGATGTAAAACCATGGTGTTTCACAAGGGGAGGGCACTCCTACCCGGTTTCACCCGAACGGGGAGTTTCCCCCTTATATAAGTCCAGAACCTTAGCTTTAGGTTACAGCGCACGCATGAGAAGGTGGACACATGCACCCGGTGACTAGGTTTTGCATGTTTCAACATAGCACCACACTTCCATGCATGTGCTAGGGCCACATGCAAGTCCTTGAGGTATTCCGAAGCCCCGGAGCGTGGTCTCCCGCGAAACCCCTATCTGTGGGCATCAGATCGTCTACCCCCCTAGACGTCCCTCTAACAGGGGTAGACCGGAGTAGCACTCTCTTGTTTTGTGTTTGTTTAGGTCATATGATGATGTAAAACCATGGTGCTTCACAAGGGGAGGGCACTATCCTACCCGGTTTCACCGGAACGGGGAGTTTTCCCCTTATATAAGTCCAGAACCTTAGCTTTAGGTTACAGCGCACGCATGAGAAGGGGGACACATGCACCCGGTGACTAGTTTTGCATGTTTCAACATAGCACCACACTTGCATGCATGTTCTAGGGCCACATGCAAGTCCTTGAGGTATTCCGACGCCCCGGAGCGTGGTCTCCCGCGGAACCCTGATCTGTGGGCATCGGATCGTCTACACCCCTAGACGTCCCTCTGACAGGGGTAGCCCGGAGTAGCACTCTCTTGTTTTGTGTTTCTTTAGGTCATATCATGATGTAAAACCATGGTGCTTTACAAGGGGAGGGAACTATCCTACCCGGTCACCCGAACAGGGAGTTTCCCCCTTATATAAGTCCAGAACCTTAGCTTTAGGTTACAACGCACGCATGAGAAGGGGGACACATGCACCCGGTGACTAGGTTTTGCATGTTTCAACATAGCACCACACTTCCATGCATGTGCTAGGGCCACATGCAAGTCCTTGAGGTATTCCGACGCCCCGGAGCGTGGTCTCCCGCGGAACCCTGATCTATGGGCATCGGATCGTCTACCCCCCTAGACGTCCCTCTGACAGGGGTAGCCCGGAGTAGCACTCTCTTGTTTTGTGTTTGTTTAGGTCATATGATGATGTAAAACCATGGTGCTTCACAAGGGGAGGGCACTATCCTACCCGGTTTCACCCGAACGGGGAATTTCCCCCTTATATAAGTCCAGAACCTTAGCTTTAGGTTACAACGCACGCATGAGAAGGGGGACACATGCACCCGGTGACTAGGTTTTGCATGTTTCAACATAGCACCGCACTTCCATGCACGTGCTAGGGCCACATGCAAGTCCTTGAGGTATTCCGACGCCCTGGAGCGTGGTCTCCCGCGGAACCCTGATCTGTGGGCATCGTATTGTCTACCCCCTAGACGTCCCTCTGACAGGGGTAGCCCGGAGTAGCACTCTCTTGTTTTGTGTTTGTTTAGGTCATATTATAATGTAAAACCATGGTGTTTCACAAGGAGAGGGAACTATCCTACCCGGTTTCACCCGAACGGGGAGTTTCCCCCTTATATAAGTCCAGAACACCTTAGCTTTAGGTTACAGCGCACGCATGAGAAGGTGGACACATGCACCAGGTGACTAGGTTTTGCATGTTTCAACATAGCACCACACTTCCATGCATGTGCTAGGGCCACATGCAAGTCCTTGAGGTATTCCGAAGCCCCAGAGCGTGGTCTCCCGCGAAACCCTGATCTGTCTGCATCGGATCGTCTACCCCCCTAGACGTCCCTCTAACAGGGGTAGACCGAAGTAGCACTCTGAAGGGGGATAGATGTACCCGGGGAAAGAGATGGAGACTGCTATCCGGGCGATACAAACAATATATATCAACATTAAATTATTGGGAGTAATTAATAAATTAGTATAAAATATATGACTAAAATTAATTGGAAAAAATAATTTGAAGGGATACGCGGAAAAAATCTGTAGTACACAGAAAAAATCTGAAGGGCTACGCCGACGGCTAAGCCGTCGGCACAGCCCACCAAATTCAGGTGTGGGGGAGCACGTGGCGCTTAGGGCTACGCCGACGGCCCAGCCGTCGGCACAGCTTCGCCACCAAACTGCGTTTGCGGCGCCGTGTCTGAGCCGTGGCTACGCCGAGGGCCAAACTTGCGCCGAGGGTCACCGTCGGCATACCGTTCTCTAGTACGCTGACGGCGTGGATGTGCTGACGGCCATGTTACTATGCCGACGACCATTTCAACGCCGACGACCTGGCTAGGGGGCTGGCCTGGGGAGGCAGCTACGCCGACGGCCCTGACCTTTGGCCGTCGGCGTAGCATACCGGCCGTCGGCGCCTACAACATTTCCTGTAGTGGCTTAACTCTGAGATGGCTTCACTTGAGAACATACCATACACAAAAATAATCCCAATGACGTTATGGTCAATGGTGAAGATAGTAACGATGGCTTCCGGGATCTCTCTTAGAAATTTGATGTGCATTACTATTATTGTATATGTAAAACCCTGGCGTATGGCTTAATAGGATTGATAGTATATCCATACCAATAGGTTAAGCGTGCTTGGTCTAGAGCAATTTGAGGATTAGGTGACCGATAGAAAAGTGGGTACCGGGTGCACACGAGTGAGGACAAAGGCAGAAAAGACTAGTGTCGGTCCGTGGGGTTATATAGTGTCTTTGGTTGCTCGGGCTCTTTTTCCTCGGTGGTGAAATTGTACACGCGGGACTGCATGCATGAATCCGGACGTGAGCCACAATCTTCTCCTTATTTGGTAGGCCGCATTGACACTATTAGGGAACTTGGAAGAAACGCAACCTTAGTGCTTGCTTGCATGCTTTTCGTCTTCGGAGCAAAAGTTCAGTTGTTTGGTTCATGTAGGTATAGATGATTTCCCACCTTAATCTCGTAATTTCAGCTGTCTTCGTGAGCTCAGTAACGCACTGGCAGTGCTCATTCCTGCTGCTCGTCGGAGCCGGACTACTACCCCTCCCCCGTGCGCCCCGAGAAACAACATCACGTCGTACATCGACGCTGCGTTCTACTCCACGCAGAGCACGCCGGCCTCTGCGGCCAGCTCGCGCCGCGGCGTGGGCGGTGCCAGGGCGCCGCTACTAGCGATGCGAAGGATCCTGCTCCGGTACCAGCGGATCCTCGCGCCGCTATGCCGGAGGGTGATGGCGCTGCCAGTGCGGGTGCTCGTGTCGCGGTCGGCGCCCAAGGCTGCTGGCTTTGCAGCGACGACGGCATCCCCGGTGCGCCAGTCCACGTCTAGCTACGCGAGCGCCATGGGTACTCGCGCTGAGGTCGGCGCCCAGGGCTGCTGGCTTGGCAGCAACGACGGCATCCTAGGCGCTCCAGTCCACGTCTAGCTAGGCGAGCGCCGCGGAGTGCTGGTGCCAAGGCCACTGTTGGCCCAGCCCCAAACGCCGAGTGCAGTCCGGCGTGACGACGACAAAGTATTCCGACGAGTTGCGCGTACGTATAAGAACCAGCTAACAACGATCAACAAGCTAGCTATCTAGCCTGATCAAAAGAACTAGCTCTCTCAACTCACACGAGTATGTACGGGAAAAACAATGTTGATGGCTACAGGGCCATCTCGGTCCTGTTGTTTGTATTAAATCTCACGGTTGTCTTACAAGGCTATTATATGGGTGTATATATACCCGGCAAGACGCAACGTCAATACGAATAGGTGTTGGACTACTAGTCTTACTCGGAACACACACGCACACGACACCGTTCCGTGTCCTATCGGGATTATTATTCCTAACAATCACCCCCCTAAGCACGATGTTCCCATCTTCACAGCTTGGACGCCGATCCTTTCTCGCATCTCCGCAAACTTCACTCGTCCCAAAGATTTAGTTAGGATATCCGCAAGCTGATCTTTGGTGCAAACATAGTTGACTTCAATCTTGCTCTCCTCTACACACTGCCGTATGTAGTGATACTTCGTATCAATATGCTTACTCCTGTCATGATGCACCGGATTCTTGCACAATTAAATTGCAGACTTGTTGTCAATATTGAGCACCACTTGTTCTGCCTCTTGATTGGTGAGATCACCGAGTAGACTTCTTAGCCACACACCTTGACACGCCGTAGTTGCAGCCGTAATATACTCAGCTTCACAGGATGACTGTGCCACCACTTTTTGCTTTTGTGATAGCCAACTTACTATGCTTCTTCCCAAGAAATATGCCACGCCCGAGGTACTCTTACGGTCGTCAATATCTCCTGCCATGTCGCTATCACTGTAGCCAAGTAGCTTCACCTCCTCCTTCTCTTTCGAGTAGACAATACCAAAGTTTATAGTACCTTTGATATACCTGAGTATATGCTTCACAGCTGTCCAATGCTCCATTGTGGGTGCTTCCATGAAGCGAATCACATAGCCAACGGAATAGACCAAGTCGGGTCTTGTGTTAATGAGATACCTCAAACTTTCGACAACGCTCCTATACTCCGTTGCATCAACCGCAGGTGCTTCACTCCTTTTGCTCAGTTTAAGACGAGGTTCAATCGGAACGTGAGTTGGATTGCATTCTTCCATGCCACACTTCTCGAGTATCTTCTTTGCATATGCCTCTTGGCATAGCGTGATCTCACCCAGCTTTTGATGTACCTCGATCCCAAGGTAGTAGCTCAACAAGCCTAGATCACTCATCTTGAATAACTCCTTCATCTGTAGCTTGAACTTTTCAATCTCCTTCTCATCCGCTCCTGTTATCAATAGATCATCAACATAGATGCCAACTAGTAGATGATCCCTTCCTTTACCTCGCTTATACATCGTGATGCTCCAAAGGCTCTTCTCAATCCGAGAGAGATCAATGTACGATCAAGCTTGATGTTCCACGCCCGAGGGCTTGTGAGTCTGCATAACGCCTTGTGTAGCTTCAAAACCTTGTGTTCTTCTCCCTCTTTGATGTATCCCGGTGGTTGCTTCACATAAACTTCTTCTAACTCCCCATTCAAAAACGCGGATTTCACATCCATGTGATGCAATTTCCAAGATTCTTGAGCTGCGAGAGCGATAAGTAATCTCACTGATTCCATCCTTGCAACGGGAGCGAACACTTCTTCGAAATCCACACCTTGCTCTTGCACATACCCCTTGGCAACTAGCTGAGCTTTGTGTTTCACCAACTTCCCTTCGACATCCTTCTTGATCTTGTACACCCACTTGAGCCCTATGTCTTTGTGATTGTTGGGTAGATCGACAAGCTCCCATGTATCGTTGTCGCGGATCGACCCCAACTCCTCATCCATAGCCCGACGCCAACACTCCTCCGTATTAGCATCCTCGAATTTCGTCGGCTCCTCGGTAAGTAAACACCGACCTTGTCCTCTCCCTCGCGCACGCGCTGTACGAAGGGTCTCCGGCGGATACAACTCCAGTACACTTCGGAATTTTTCTGGAGTAGGTGGCCGTCTCCTTTCTTCCCGTGCACTTGGAGGAGACGTGGAAGCTGATGTAGTAATTGTTTTAGCGTCTACTGAATTTTCTGCAGTTTCTGTCGGTGTACTGCATGTTGGCGACATGACATCGTCGCCCGCGTCCACTTCTGGACTGCCGCTAGTCCCTCCTGGACGGGAGTGTGCAGCTGATGGGCCACTTGCGCCAGGGCTCTCGTCCGCGCGTGGACTGGATGGCGACATCGAGCCTCCAGGTGCAGTGCGTGAGCTGCTGCTCGTGTCGGGACTCCCACGCGGAGATACCTCTCCAGGCGTAGCGCTGCTGCTGCTCACTTCCGGACTTCCATCTTCTGAACCAGCGCCTAAATCCGTAACGCCACGGGACGCCATTTCTTGATCATCTGCATGCGAATCACTGTAGACTACAGTAAATATTTCATCAGAAATTGATTGTACCGGTTCCACAGAGCCCCAATTCCATGATTTCTCCTCCTCGAAGACGACGTCGCGTGTCACCACCACCTGTTTTTTCACTGGATTGTACGCGCGATACGCCTTCGAACCGTATTCATAGCCGATCATGACCATTGGAGTACTTCGATCCGCCAACTTGCTAGTATGCCCGGTCACCGTCTTCACATGCGCCACGCACCCGAAAGTGCGAAGATGATCAACCGAGGGCTTGCGCCTGCACCATGCTTCAGACGGCCATACCAACTACACTCTTAGTTGGCGCCTGTTCAGCAAATAGACGGTGTACTAACTGCCTCACCCCAAAACCTGCCCGCATGCCTTTGCTCTTCATCATGTTATGCGTGCCATGGCCACCATGGTTTGGTTCCTTCTTTCCACAACACCGCTTTGCTGCGGTGAATATGCGGTGAGATACCGCCGATCCCATGAGCTTTGCAAAACTCCTTGAATTCATTGATTTGAACTCCCCCGATCGGTACGGAGGGCCTTCAACTTTGCCTCGGACTCCACCTCGGCTGCCATCTTCACAATCCTGAATGCGCAAAGCTTGATCCTTACTCTTCAGCAACACAACCCACATGTATCTACTGAAGTCGTCGACGATGAGCAAAAAGTACTTGTTCCCGGCGGGGGTCGCCGGCGTGATTGGTCCGCATAAGTCTCCATGCACCAACTCAAGAACCTTACTTGCTCGATATTGTCCCTCCCTTGGAAACGGGGCTCGCCTTTGCTTCCCAATGAGACAACCGTCGCACACCTGCTCAACATGATCAACACACGGTAAGCCACATACCATCTCCTTCTGTCCAAGTGGTCGTAGAGCTTGGAAATTTAGATGTCCGTAGCGTGCATGCCACTTCCATGCCGAGTCTTCCATGCTTGTCATCAAACATACTGGATCCGCCCGATTGAGATTGAGGATGTAGAGTCTATTCTTCGACCTCTCCACCTTCATGATGAGCTACCTTTGGCGGTCATATCCCCACAGGAACTCGTCCTCCAACACGATCTTGCATCCACGCTCCGCGAGCTGACCAAGACTGATAATGTTGGTCTTAAGCTTGGGAATATAGTACACGTCATTGAGTACCTTGTGACCTCCATCCTTCAACTCAAACAGATGCCTCGCGCAATTCCACCTTCACCCATCGCCGAATCGAATGGAGCCTCCAACCGTGAGGTTCAACTCAAAACCGAGCCTTGTCGCCGGTCATGTGGTTGCTAGCGCTGTGTCGAGGTACCAAACGCCGTGAGCCGCTCGCGTCCTCCGCGGAAGACCTTCTTCCACGGCGTGACGATCTCCGTAGCGGACTCGAGGAGTTGATTCCTTGGTGATCATTAACTCGCAAGCTTGAGCATGAGCATCATCTGCATCATCTCCTTCCTTCGCCATGAGAGCCTTCTCCTTTGAACGGTTAGGACACTCCGATTTGAAGTGCCCGAGCTGATTGCACTTATGGCGCGAAGATTCTTCTTGTCGAATTTCTTCTTTGGCTTCTTCGCTTGCTGTCCGACTTCTTCGCCGACCAAACCATCGCCATCGCCAGATGCTTTATCGCCCTCTCCTTGGCGACCATTGCCTGCCACCGGGCACGTAAGCATGAGGTGCTCATCTTGATTCGCCGCCAGAGGTGATCTTCATCCGCCATGCGCCTTTGAACCGTCCAACCAGGTCATCCATCGTGAGGGTGGTGAGATCAACGCATTGCTCGATTGCCGACACCACAGATATGTACCTTGGCGGCGCCGCCAAGGAAACGATTACGACGAGATATCTTCCAACTTCTCACCTTGCGCGAATCCCGCTGACAATTGTGGCTACCCTCGAGGCAAAAGCGCCAGCCGCCTCATCTCCTTCCATCTCCGTGTTCTATTTTCCGCAAGGTTTGTAGGGTCGCTCGCGACGCGCTCGTGCCCAAGATTCAACGTCTTGAGTGTCTCCCACGCCGTCTTTGCAGAATCCTTCGAGCTCAGGTGCTGCATCACGTCCGCCGGCACCACGGAGCCGATGGCCGTGAGTGTCTGTCGGTCCTTGCGGTACTTCGACGCGCCCTTTTTGAACTCGTCGCCGCCGGGATCGACAGCCTCCCAGATGTCGTTGCTTCTCCATGGCCCACTCCATCCGCTTTCGCCATGTCGTAGAAGTTGCGATCATACCGCTGGTACGCGATGACACCGATGCACCCGCAGCACCGCACGAGTACTCGCCTTGCTCCTTGCCCGTCATGACCTCCACATTAGGAGATCCTCCGCGAGGCTCGATACCAATTGTTGGCGCCCCAAACGCCGAGTGCAGTCCGCGTGACGACGGTATATTCCGCGAGTTGCGCGCACATATAAGAACTAGCTAACAACGATCAGCAAGCTAGCTATCTAGCCTGATCAAAAGAACTAGCCTCTCAACTCACACGGTACGCAGGAAAAACAATGTTGATGGCTAGAGGGCCTCTCGGTCCCTGTTTTCAGATTGAATCTCACGGTTGACTTACAAGGCTACTATATGGGTGTATATATACCCGGCAAGACGCAACGTCAATACGAATAGGTGTTGGACTACTAGTCCTACTCGGAACACACATGCACACGAAACCGTTCCGTGTCCTATCGGGATTATTATTCCTAACAGCCACGCCGAAACCGCCGTGCGGGACACCATCTTCGACTGGTGTAGTGAATTTAGTGGAAGTTCTGCACAAGGCCATGGGGTGGTCTCCCAGGCCGCGCGCCACTTCGACGTGTGCACGGCCCGGCCGTAGTGCCCGATGGGTTGTCCGTGGTGTGCCATAGCTTCACTTTGGCTAATTAACTCACAACTTCAGTGTGAGTTTAGACCAAACCTGTCTCTCGCCTCATGGAGAGCTCTGAAGCTATTTCCATTGCAGGATTGAACTTCAGTTCGGTCTGTTCCTTGAGCGCCTTTAGTTGCAGGATTTAAGAGGAAATCAAAAAGTCACGGCCACTAGAGCATGAGGGGCTTGATGCTGGGTCCTATCTGCTCAGCCTCGGCCACATACCATGTTCATCTTCAAGTACGGCGGCGGCGGTCGATGCGAGTTCAGTCAAAATTGCTCCTTCCAACCTTGCTCCCGTCGGCGACCGAGTCGAGACAGAGGCCGACGCCCACGGTCTGTCCTACGAGTTCCTCCCCTATGTCCTGCAGCTACACGATACGAGCACGTGCTGCTCGAATCATGCTGGATTCGTCACGCTCATGATGCCATGGAAGAGTAGTCTGGAGGTCACAACGACTAATTAACTCGATTCTCGAGCTCATGATGCGTCGTTTCGGCACAAGAACGGACGGCTCCGCGGCCCCTCCACCACCAATCGCCGCCTCCCTAAGTCCGCCTCACCGGCGCGACAACGCCCCCGCTCTTATCCACCGCCGACCTCGTCAATGGAGGTGGAGACTGCGGCGATATTAGTCTAGGGTGATTAAGAAATAAGGCTGCACATGGAGGGCCACCGACTTGTAGAAGTGGTGTTCCTGAAATGTCATTCCGGCGTGCACGGCAGATACCGTGTATGTTTTCACCGCTCATCCATTTGCGATTCGGAACAGCTGCCAGCTTTGTTTATTCATACTGTTTTGTATCGAAAGGGTGGGTGTTTTCTCGATAGGGAGCTAGAATGTGTCAGCTTTTCTGTAGGCAGCTGACATCTTTCCCCACGCTCATAGTTTCTCCTCTCTCTTTACTAGTTCTGACCAAATTTCTTTTCAGAAGTACACCCCTATATTGTTCCTTGAGTACTTGAGTAGTAAAAGATTTACTTTCGGTACAGAGGCACACCATCCCCATGCAGGTCCAGACTTGATTATTGTGGTGCATGCAAGTTCAAACTTGGTTAAACAAGATGACACACACAATCATACCAATATAAATATGGACTAGATAAAAATAGACTTGGAAAAAATATCATTTTCCTATCAAAGAGTTTGAAGCACATTAACAAGTGATGGAACAATATGATGCACTATGCATCATGATGGACCACAATGAAATACAACTTTTGCTTGAAATTTGAAGAAAATTGATATACTATGATGCCCCTATAAAATGATTAGTTTTCAAATAAACTACCCAATAAGTATAGTCCTAAGAATTTATTAAAATTTATTTCAATAATCTTACTTTTTTATTCAAAAGCGGGTAATATAATCACAATTCGCGATCATTGCGCCTTTGTACGTATTATTATGTTAGTATGTTCCATTATATTTTCAAACATAATGGTTTTCTTGGATTTAGCGATATGCTCAAAGATACAACACTAAACCGTTGTTTTCATATATATGAAGCATTATAATATGCTATGAAATTTGGAAAATCCTATCAAACTAGAGAAAATACTATGACAAAACACAATGAGGCATGCACTATATACACAACAAACCTAGTTTAAACAATTATACTACAAGTTTTTTGTTGTATGAAACTACCCTACACAAAATGTGACATGCTTATTCATGAGAACCCATATTTAAACGAGTGCTTTACAACACATATGGGTATACAAAACTTCTTTTGTGTCCATTGTGCTTAGATTTATTGAACATAATGGACTCTCTGTGTTCCTAATTTCTGAAATATATTTTCACAATCATTACTTATCATATTTTTATCAAGATTATGCTAATTTCATCATGTTTCAAAATAAAAATATTAATTTTCAAAAAATATATATCAATATTAGACTTATTTTCAAAAAATATATATCATAATGGACGTCTTTTTGCAGCTAGTCTGACATGCATGCCTTAAAGTGTGTATTTATAGCTAGAGAAAAATGTGTATCAAAAGAAGAATAGCTTTTTGAGTGATATGCTGCTCAATTCTAGCCCGAATCCCTAAGGTACCGCGAATGGTTGATGCATGCACGCTATCTCGCGTGAGTGGTGTTCCCCTTTTAAGGCATGTGATCCTCGCTCTTTGGAAACGTCCAAAATTACTGTTTCTTTAGAACCAATTTTTTCTGCTTTAAAACTTATGCTGTGTAGGGAATCTTTTCGCCGTGAGTAACCAAACGCTCTTATTTTTTCTCGTCAGTGCGAGAAATGGGGATGCAGATAACTAAGGGCTTATAGCTCCTATGCGACGTCTTTACATGGAATTGGAAGGAACACGACATCGTTGAAAAGAATAGCTCGCACGCGACACTTCTGAAGCGGCAAATAGCTCCCATGCGACACTTCCACTTAACCCCACGAGACCGTCAACGAATTCGAATCAGTGAGAGCACATGGGACCCACAGCCTCTCCACGCCACGGGCGAACTCACCGATGTCCACCTCATATCGTGGGACCCACCCTGTGGTTGAAGAGAGCCGTTGGCCCCGATCCGCCTCGCACCCGAGCACTCCCGCCACCGCTCCAAAGATCTCATCCCTTCGCTTTTCTCCGCGAGCAAGTGCGGCAACGCCGGGCGGATGTCGAGCTCGCTTCCTCCCACCGCCATGGCCTCGGTATGGTGCGCGGTGTATGAGGAGGTGCCCGATTGCCCCTGCATACTGAAGCGGCTTGTCACATCCACCGACAAGAACGGCAACATTGGTCGGAATTTGTGAAGTGAGAGCAAGCTGCTGGGAAAGGTGAGATCTGAGTGTTCCGAGCGCCAATTTCTCGCTTTTCTTTAAATTTCATGCATTTCATCGAATTTGGGATTTAGGGTTCATCTCTGATTTCAGGAACCAAAATATGGGCATTTTGAGTGGCTTGATGAGTACATCGAGAATTGGGGTGGAGGTAGCATCCCGGAGCTCGAAACCCGTCCGTGGTGGAGCAATTGGGATGTGGCAACCCCATTTCGCTGGTACTACGGTGGATGCGAAGTGAAGGCCGAGCTAAAGAAGATGAACAAGCAGCTAAGGCAAATCATCGAATTGAAGAAGCAGGACAATCTGGCGGTTTTTTTATTTTGTGTAATTTCTCTCGGATTAGTTTATCTCCTCATCGTTAGTCATTAGACAGCGCATCGGTTGTTCGAGTGATGCTTTGTAATGGATGTAATGGTCTATGTCTTTGGCTTGAATAAAATGCAACACAAATTCGGGCTAATTTTGAGCTGCTATGTTTTCGAAATCAGTGTTTCTTCAGTTTCACGTCAGTGTTCCTTTTATCGGTGTGGGCGCCTGTGTGCGGGGAGGAGGTTGAAAAGTAAAAACAATTGACGAGGATTGAAAAGGCCAGGCCCAAATATAACTTAGCCATGCCAAAATGGACGATCTGGCCTAATAGTAACTATATGTTGATTGGACAAAAAAAATGGTACTCACGTTATAATCTAAATAGGAACGTGTGGATCTGGCAGATACTCGTGCTCAGGTTGCAATCTTTTTTTGCAAAAGTAAATATATAAATGAAGTCCAAGGATATCCATTTAACTAACATAACATAACTTGGGCCCTTTAACTTATGTAAATATGTAAATGTCTTATTTGAAAATGAACCATGTGTTGTATGAACTTGTGTTTTGTGTCTTTTGTTTTATACACTTGTAAATATATAAATATTACAGTATTATATGAAATTGTTTTTGTGTCTTTTGTTTTATACACTTGTAAATACATAAATATTGCACGAGTATTATATGAACTTGTTTTGTGTCTTTGTTTTATACACTTGTTGTTTTGGGTGTTTTGACAAATGACAATACAATAAAACACAGATTACAATGAAACAAGGGATGGAATAGGCGCAATAATATTACAATAAAACATGATAACATTACTTATATTAGATAGGGGATCGATAACATTACAATAAAAATAAAAGGTACAATAATATAGAAGGCGGAATAGGCGCCCGCCTAAACCCCGGCTAGCCCCAAACCCTAACCCCCTACTCCATCGGCGTGGAGGCGGTGCTTGCAGCCGCATTCGTCAGATTCCATGCCGCCAGCCTCGCTGGTCCCGCTGTTGCTCCGGAAGGCCCGGCCATTGGCCTCCCGTTGCTCCTCCTCCCCGTCTGCGCCTTTTCTTCAAGGAGCGCTGGGCCTCCTTCCTCCCACACAGATGCGAGCCTGCCTTGCCTCCTCCTCCTTCGCCTTAGCCCAAAGAGGGCTGGAGGGAGGTCGCCGGGAGGTTGGGGACGGGTTGTGGGACGATGGGGCCTGGTCTCCCAGGTGGTGGGGACTTCTTCTCCTTCTTGCCACGTTTGGGGGCGGCGCCGCCGCACCACCGCTTCAGGTCCGGTGGTTGTCCTCGCTTAGTTCATTGTCGGAAGGGAGGCGGAAGGGAGGTCGCCATGGTCAGAGTGTTTGGGGCGGCTGGGAGGAGGCAAAGGGACGGGCTCGAGGTTGAAGAGATGAGGGGCAAGATGAGATGAGGAGGCAAAGGCGTTTTGCCTATTTATTGAGGGCGGGGCGTGAAGGGCGGCGTGGGAATCCAGCGTCGCGTTGGCGCAGACGCCGAGACGAGACGCGTGCGCTGCGTTGCCCCTGCATGCATGATCAATGCGAAAGAGACGGGAAGCGGGGCAGCGGGCGTGATCAATGCAAAAGAGAGAAAAAAATAGCTAGGATGCGACCTTCCTGCATGCATGCATGTGCATTAATGCGAAATAGAGAAAACGCCCAAGGTAGTTGTTCATTGGCAGTGAAAATAAAAGGAAAATATAATTTGGCCTTGATTTACTGATAATAAATGCAGGAATCTAGTACCAAGGTACTCGTCGCTTTTACACACGCAAAAAATCGGTGGGAGTAATATTGACTTTTTGTATGGCATGAACCAGATGGAAGTAAATTTTATCAAGAAAGTTGTGCGACGTACACTTATTTAATGGGCAGCGCTGTTGCACTTTTTTCCAAAATAGCTAGATCATGACGCTTAGGGCAGCTGCATGCATGGTGCAGCCCGCCCAGACGCCGAGACGAGACGCGTGCGCTGCGTTGCGTGTGGAAAGCGGGCGTGATCAATGCGAAAGAGAGAAAAAAATAGCTAAGATGCGACGTACTGTAACCCCTGCACCGCCGCCCCCGACCCTGCATGCTGCATGCATGGTGCAGCCCGTCCCTCCCAGCGCCTCACATGCCACGCTCGGTCCAACGGTCTCGAGTGTGCCAACGCTGTACGTTATATTTTTTCTGCTGGTCATAGTGACATGCATACTCCCTCTGTCCATAAATAAGTGTACGTTTGGCTTCAAAATTTGTCCACAAAAAATGTACTTCTACCTTCCCAATGCACTTGGGCATCCACTATGTAGTCCATAAGGCTATCCACAAGCCAAAATGTATTCCATATGACTAGTCATAATGGGAGTAACTTAGGTAATAACATGCATGTACATGCAATGCCAATTAGGCAAATTGGTGACATGGCATGACAATTAATGAAGAAAGAGAGAGAGGTAGTAACTTAGCTAGTTACCATAACATCACACATAACCAAGATCATATGAGTCTACAACCTAATTAATTAGCTCTTGCATGACACCATACATATGTTATCACCCGCTATGAAGGTAGTAACATCAACTAGTAACATGTGCAAGTTACTAGTCTTAGTTACTTAGCACTATGACCAGCCTAAGGCTATCCACAAGCCAAAATAACAGAGTTGGTGTATCATGCAAAGTCTCATTTATTACAATGAACCTGAGGGGAGTAAGTTTGATTGGAGAAAGTTGTTACACGTAAACTTATTTAATGCGACGGAGGGAGTAAATACGCTGCAGCTGTTGGACGAAATAGCTAGATCGGCGACGCTTAGCAGCCGCAGCCCGCATGGTGCAGCCCGCCTAAGCGCCTCGCATGCCACGCCGCATGCCATGCTGTTGCACGTAAAACGATGAAGCCAATCAGATTCCGTAATCATCCATCCCACGGATCGCCAAGAGCTAGCCACGAAATCCTTCTAAGAGACGCCAACCAATCAGTTGCGTAACAAGCCCTTCCACGGATCGCCAGAGCCACCGCGGAATCCTTCTAGAAGACGCGATCGGACGCCACGGTCGCGCTAGGGTTAGATCTACGGTCCTCATTTCGCCTTAGGGTTAGCGGGTTTAGGATGCGATAACGGGTTTCACAAGTTTGACCAAACATTCAAATGTGCATAACTAATTCAAAAAATCAAAAAATACAAAACCTTCGTGATGGTGTCATGTTATGTCACATAGTTGTGAGGAAAAATATCAAACTTGGTCTATTGATCATATTTCAAAAACCCTTCACAAAATGACCTATCTCCTCCGAGGTTTTCAAGCTTTCGTCAAATGACCAATGATATGGCTAGAATCAAGGAATAGTTTGTGATAATGTGCCCATATTTGGCATGCATGTCTATAATGGGATGACTAACAATGTTGTAGCACAAAGTTTTCCTTTTCGACGACGTAAAAATCATTTTCTATTTTCGAGTGCCGAAAGAGGGGGATTTGTGAAGCAACCACCAAATTGAAGTTTCAAAATGGTAACATCCTATTTTTCAAAAATACTAGACCACCTAGAATGTACAATTTCCCAACCTGAGTATCTCAAACCTTTTATTCCATCCCAGTGAAAAGACAAATCTGCCGAATCCGGAAGTGGGTAAGATATGAACTAGTACATGATTCCATGTCGATGATTTTTGTAAAGTTAATTTTAGGTTCACAACATGCTATTTCATCAGAGATCCAATGCTAGATTTATAGCCTCAGCCCTAGCTAAGAATATTTATGAAAACCCTTCAAGTTTGACACATTCAAATGTGCATAACTAATTCAAAAAATCAAAAAATACAAAACCTTCGCATGGTGTCATGTTATGTGACATAGTTCGAGGAAAAATATCTAACTTGGTTTTAGAAATGGTCGAAAAAACTTGCTTAGAAATGGGGTGGTTTACCCTAGCTTTGGAGCCCATTTCTACCCCATTTTGGGTGAGGGTGAGTTGTACTTCACAAAAGGGATCGGGGTGAGGATGAGTTGTATTGTACATATGAGAAAACGTTGGAAGCTCATACAAACATAGAAAAGTGACATAGCTACATATGTTGAAATTCAAATTTACCATCATATTTGAATTTTGTCCAAATTATCAACAAGTGACAAATTATTATAATAACAAATGTTTACAACAACAAGTGCCAAATTATTACAACAACAAGTGTCAAATGTTTACAACAATAACAAATGTTTACAATAACAAATGTCTATTTCTTTTGGCTCTTCTTACCCTCGCTTTTCTTCTCCTTCACAAGTTTCACACCACACAATAGGTTTATGCTCTTCTTTTCTTACCATTACCATCTGGCCTCCCACAAAGACGTCCAAGAGTCTCCTTCACCTCCTGCACCTCCTCAACAACCTCATGATCATGATCCAGCCTCAACAACTTGGTCGGTTGCACTGAGCCTCAACAACAGGCTCATTTTGCACCGAGCCTCAACAATGTGCTCATTTTGCACCGAGCCTCAACAACAGCTCATTTTGCACGAGCCTCAACAACAGCTCATTTTGCACCAGAGCCTCAACAAGCTCATTTTGCACTAGAGCCTCAACACCATGCTCATTTTGCCCCTCATTTTGCAGCAGAGCTTCCAAATCGAAACGGTGTGCCCTAAAGCCTCAACAGCTTGCACATCATCCTCCAAAACAAGTTCAGATTGCACCTCAAGAAGACCAAACATGATCTGGTTAGTTCTCTTCTTTCTTTGGCCATTGATTCTTGCCCTTTTCACTGGCCAAGATTCACAACAACAAGAGGTGGGCCTTTTTCCACGCCTCCCGAAAACAAGCAAGTTAATGGGGAGAAAAATCATCAACAAGAAATGGGATAGATTTTGGATGAACATACTTTGGCTTTTCAAAGCAGTATTCGCACTTGGTAGAGCCACTCGGTGTCCAAGTTCTTCACAGAGTTTGCATCTATTCTTGTTACCTTTTGGGCCCTTTTTGGCTTGGCATCTTTCTTTTCATCTTTCTTTCCCTTCTTGCTCCCACCTTTCTCAAACCAAGCCTTGAATCTACTCGCTTGGGCACCAAATTTTCTTTTCATCAAAGGAGGACACAAGGAGAACTGAATGTCCACTTCAGGCCACCGAGACCGATGTAAGTGCTGGAATTGGTGTTCCATATGCAACCTTGAATTTTGCTCTGAATAATACTCATGCAAATATGGGTGCATATTTAGCTTGTGTTTGGAGGCCAAGAAAAGTATGGCATGCTCACAAGGCTTCCTGTGTTGCCACTCAAGGCATGTGCATTCATGCAATTGAGTGTCAACAACATGCCTCTGCCGCCTTTGTATCTCCGACTTGACACCCCACAATGAGGATTTCTCAACACGCAAATGTGCAAGATTTCTCCCTGACCACCGCAGCACAACATCAGAAGCTTATCTCCTTGAAGAACATCACCAAGCCTTCTTCTCAATTCCCACAACCTCATGATCATGATCCCGATCCGTCAACCATGTCATGGACAGCAAGTCTTTTAACTCCTTCACTTTGTTGTTGAAACTTTCGCCAAATTATTGTTGATATGATCACATTTGATGGCGGTGTTAAACCAGACTGTACCATAAAAGAGAATGGTAGGTTTCCAACCATGTACAAAACTTGACCCTATCCTCCTCGAGCATGCCGCCTTAATCTTCTCAAGGTGATATGAATGTGTCTGCCTGTAAGATCTTGTCACGCCACATGCGTCCAAAATCATCTCTCCTGAATTTTTGATCAAATTCATCCACATATGGTCAAGCACTCCCTCTTGCAAAGATGAGGGAAAACAATCTGCACCGCATTTTCTAAACCTTTACATGCATCCTGTGCACCGCCAATGGAGAGAGGCCCTATGCATCTTTTCAATCGCATCATGAACCATGTCCATGATGCCTCTCTCATCAAACATGCCAATAGCTACAGGAACATCCAATTGTGTCCATCTAAAGCATTGCATGTTGCTAGTTGACCATTCCACTTTCCAACAAGAAAGATGAGTCTATACTCAAATATGGATGCAACCTGCTTTGAAGCCATCGATGCAAGGCTTTAAAGCCATGAAGAATTTAGAGAAGAAGACTTTCCCATCACCGTTACCTCAAGATCTATCTCCATAACACCGCCAGTGACCTCTTCTCTACTTCCTTTGAAGTTATAAAGCATTCGAAAGGTATTTGCCCAATCACCATATAGCTCTTTCATTGCCCTTTGCTTTGCCTTCCACTGTAGTATAATTTAGCTTAATGGGGTACTGGTTTTCCAAGTCTATTTTCAGTCTCTTTGCAGTGTTGTTTGGTGTTGTGGCTAAAATGGGCTTGATCTTTTCTGCAACCCATAATTGTGATGTCATCTTTGTAACTGTTTGAGAACTTGTAATGCAAGTATGAGGTTTTGGAATTTGATTCACTATTATTGTCCTTCCATCATGTTAGCGTCTAGCAGATATATACCACTTGCAAGGCTTGGCACCACCATCATAACCTATGCATTTTGCATAGAACTTCTTTATCACCACATAGTCTTGGTAGCAAACTCACGTTGATCGCATATGTCCCAAACACATCCTGAATTCATCCATGCTTGGAAACAATATCCCAACTTCAATAATCGGGTCCTCTTTGTCATAAATTACTAGCTCATCATCATGTGCATCATCTACATGAACTGCAGCATTTTCCAACAACTCTAGATCTATATCCGCCTCTTCATCTCTTAAATGGTTGTCACCATCATTTGCGACTTCATCCCTCTTCTTCTCCTTGTCTCATCATCTATAGGAATGCCAAAAGCTTTGCCATTTCAATGTCATCTATTGGTGCAATGACCAAATCGGCCATGTATCTCAACCGAATTCCAATCAACAGTTACAATCCTTTGTGCATTACCATCTGCAGCCTCCTTGTGCATTAGCATCATCATCCTCCACTTAACACTTCCAACTCAGTAAGTATAGGCATTACTTGCCTTTGTGCAGCCCAATCATCCTCGACCATCTGAGCGGCAACCGAGGCCACATATCCAACCCTCGAATCGGTTTTAGATCAATGAGCTCGCTAAAATGCAGAAGTTTTGCTTGTCCAAACGTTTCTCTCATCGATTTCATCAACTATATGTTCCCCTGTCTCAACCCTAACATAGTCACATTTGCAATCATCAAATCGTAACAAAGAAACTTCTTGCTCTGGCCCCCAAACCACACTATCCCCAATTTTTTCCACCATTTTCCTTACCGCCTCCTCTCCCATGTTTATTATCTCTTGGGGATCAACATGTTATAATTCCACCTCCCATTTAACAACCGTGTCTCTCTCAATGATCTGCGTGCCATCAACTAAAACAGCCCTAGAGGGAAAGAAATTGATCACGAAATTCGAAGGTTTGGCGCGCAACATCGTCTCCCCTGTTTTTGGCGGGCACTGTGAGCTAGCGGAAGCGAACAGAGAGCTCAACCTTAGAGAAATTAAGTGCAGAGATACGGGATATACCGATTAGAAGTCCCCTCTCCATGCTCCATATCGTTCCCCTCGCCTGCTCAAGACACCGCCTCCACAATCTAGCATCAATGGCGCTTCGGATCTCGAATTGAGAAGAATGGGAGAGGAATTAGCTTTCAAATGGCACTCACCACCTTCGTCGAACGAATGCGCCGCCGCCTAAATTAATTGCCGTCGCCGCCGCGCCGAGAACGATGGTGAGGTCCGCCGCCACCGGGGAAGCTACATCGATGTTACGCTCTCGGAAGCGGTTGGTTTGACTGGCTGTCCCAACCAACCGGTTTGGCTTAACCCTAACATTGGAACAAAGTTAAATGTGTCCTTACGACCATTTTAAGGCCCGTGTGGCCCTGGGATATTAGCTGCCTCACAACCGTCGCATGCGAGCTATTCTTTTCAACGATGTCGCTTTCCTTCCAATTCCATGTAAAGACGTCGCATAGGAGCTATAAGCCCGATAACTAAACACGCCTCTATAGATCCTATTGAGCTGTCAGGAGTGACAACCGTTGGTCTGAAGAGACTGGGTGTTACAAGTTGAAAGGACATTGTTTTCCTTAAATATTTTGGTGTTGATGACAATCCCACTTGTGGTTTAGTTGTGTTCTTAAGTTTCAGGTGTATTCGATTCTATGGAATGTGAGGACGACGACCTTTTGTTTTTGTTTTTCTCTATATTTTGTTTCTTTAGGTCGCCGTACTATCAAGAGGGGTCCACCTCGGAAGGTTGTGGGGAATCACTTTTTCATGCACAAACCATATCTGCACCGCCACAACCCTCCTATTGTCCAGCGAGAGAGTGGTCTGTGGAGCTGTTTGGGATGTTTCTAGCCTGGCCGGAAGTTCTGACCACCCGGCAAAAGTTCACCGAGGATCGACAGCAGGGCAAGTTCGCTCAAGTTCCCGATTGTTCGGTCAATCGAGAATACTTCTGTATCGAAGTGTTCTAATTTATCGGAACTAACACCGTAAGCTATGTCGGTAGTTCCATCGATGTTCTGGTCATTCTGACGTAAGCGATGACAGTACTATCCAGCTGCTTCCATTGGAAGCTTGAGCGGTATTCGCCCACCACCGAAGTTCCGGTCAGGAGGTTCGTGACCCAGTATTTTCGCTCCTTGTTCCGCTTCAAGTTCCGCCTAGGTTTTGTATGTTTCCGTATTGAAACGTCGAATTTAGCGGAACTTGCACCGAAACTTGATCCGGAAGTACCAGCGGAACTTCCCCTCAGACTAACCGGAACTTTCGGTCACACTTTGGGGCCTCCTCCTTCAGCTGTTGGGCGGATGGCTGAGCGGAAATTCTGGCTCCCCACTAGAATTTCCAGTGGTGTCGCGGACAGGCAACACTTCATTTTGAAGGGGGCCTATTTAAGGCACCCTTGTTCCTTCCTCCCATCTCATCTCTTCAATTTCTCTCTCCTCCCTTAATACCAGAGCTTCATCTTCCTAGATCTCTCTCCCTAGCCACTCAAACCTCTTGATCGGTGACCTAGATCTACACTTCCACCAAAGGAATCTTGATTCCCCCACTCATCCTTTGTGGATCTTGTTACTCTTTGTTTTTTCGAACCCTAGACGGTGTAGGACATCCTCAGAGCTAAGGGCATGTGAAGCTCCGTGGTGTCATTGAGGGGCCTCCAATTGAGCTGTGGAGCTTCCCCTTCAACCTTGTTATAAAGGTTTTGGTTGGCGCCTTCAAGGTCACCGGTTAGTGGATTGTGAGCCTGCCTTTGTGGTGGAGCTCACCGGAGATGAATGTGAGGCCTTTTTGGTGCTTGAGTGACCTTGTGTGGCCCCGACACCTCTCCAACATAGACGTAGCTTCTTTGGAAGTGAACTACGAGAATTACATATCCGCATCTCCTCTTTGGTTTACTCGCTCCGTACCTTTACTTCTTGTCCTTTACCGTTTTGTTACTTGTTGATTGTTCTCTAGCATATAGGATTGTTCATCTAGTTGCATATATAGAGAACTTTATTTCTTGCAAAGCCTAAACTTGATTAACAAGATAAAAATTGGTAGTCTCCTATTCACCCCTCCTCTAGTCGACCAAAGTTGGACCTTGCACAAGTGGTATCAGAGCCAACCCTCACGGTTACACATGTGTGTGCGGGTCAGTGGCGGACATGTGGAGCATGGCACATGTGGCTCGGAGTGGACACAACATGGCACATATTCCAGCACTGGACGCACAGACGTATGCCAAGATGGGATGTTCCTGGCTTATGGTTGATCGACGAGGGCATCGATCTTCTAAGGGAAGGTGTATGTGAGACCTTGTCGCATAGCTTAATCGGATTGATAGTATACACATACCAACAAGTTGCAACTTCTTTTCTAGAAGCTCATCTAAAAAGAACTCTGAGGTTAAGCGTGCTTGGCTTAGAGCAATTTGAGGATGTGTGACCGACCGGGAAGTGGGTACCGGGTGCGCACGAGTCAGGACAAAGTGCGCAGAAAAGACTAGTGTCGGTCTGTGGGGTTAGTCTAGAGATCCTATTGAGCTGCCAGGAGTGACAACCGCTGATCCGGAGAGTCTAGGGTGTTATAGTATATATATGCAATTATTCGTAGGAAAGAAGGTTAATGGTTTTATGTAGTTGTTTGACATGTTTTGAGTCACATTCACACACTACTTTTTAAATTAGTCACTTACAAGAAATAATGTGACAATCAAAGTCATTTTGCTGGTATAATAAGCTAGTTTGACAACACCATGGATGTTTGAGAAGTTTGATTAACAAAAGATGCTAATGATTTAGTAATGGTTGCCAATTTAAGAACACACTGCACTTCTTGTTACTTGTGCTGCTTTTAGAATACCGATGGCGACATGATGGTCACTGCAAAGCGTTAACAACCACAACTTTCCAAGGGTTATAATAGAATTCTTGGTTGATCTATGTTATGTATTTTTGCAAGTTACTCACTATCTAGTGAGGGTTTTCTGGTAAATGCGGAATAAAGGGATCTTAATGGGAGTTTTTTCATAAATTAGACCGATTCTGGTTTTCTAAATTTTGGAATCATAGAAATGGATAATTGTGTCTCTAATTTAAACATTTTCCATTGCAATTTCATGGACGATTAGCTTTATTAGCTAATTTTAAAGTCAAATTCATCCAGTTGACTTACGTCTGTCATTTTTCTGCAAGTTTTTTTTAGCATAATTAATCCATATCCTTTTGTTTGTACATGCTAGCTTATTCTTATTAAATTATTTTATCTTCTTGATTTTGACAAAAAATCACCTGGAATCGACCTCTCAGGTGCTGCAATATTCTTAAATATTGCAATTATTAGATTTTCATGCCATGTTTTGTCCTTTACACGATTTATTCCAACTCTTGCTTACAATAGTTGTAGCTAAGCTACCCAAAGCTCATCTCTACCAAAAAGAGTGCAAGATGAAATAAAAAATAAGCAAAAAATCACGGCTAAAACCATAGTACTGCTGATACTAACACTTTGAATAACATCTTACAGTCAACACTAAAATGCATCCTTACATGTGTGCTAAACTCCAAAAATATTTTGTCGCCTTTTCATTAAAAGAATATCATCTAATTGGGCCGAGTACCACCAGCTAGCATCTTCTTCGTAATAAATTTAGAGTATGGAGCATGCAAGAATAATAAGAGTGGGAGGCGTTAAGAAAATTCCAAAATAAAATAAAACACGAATCTCAAAATTCAGAAGGAATATGTGTATCCCTTCTCATGCTCTTATGCTCAGTGCTTTAGACCCTCCATTTTTTATATTCCCCTTCAAAGCCTAAGATAAAAAAAACTATTCCTTTGTTTTCCCCACAAATATTTTGCAAGCCAAAAGGAAGAGGATGGAACATCTGAGAACAATAGGCATGGGAGGCATCGGGAAAAAATAGGAAACAAATCTAAGCCCTAGTTTTAGAGGCAAAGAAGTGTTGGCTTTCCTCTATGTTCCTATGCCCAATGCTCTTAGACACTCTTTTTCATCCTCTTCCCGACTCACTTCCAAGACTAATCATATAAACCTATCTATTGGTACTTTCTAGTTTCTCTCCTAAAAGTAATTCTGCAAGAAAGTGAAGGGGAAGGAGTACCTAAGAACGATAGGAATAGGAGGCATCGGGAAAACAAAAATCAAGTCTCTACCTCCATTACTGGAGGAGAAAATCGAGCTCTAGGCTTTCCTCCATGTTCCTATTACATTCTGCTCTTAGAGACTCTCGGTTCCTATTCCATGCTCACCGTTGACCTTAAAATCTACAATTTTAACAATAAAAAGCCCATACTATCAAACATGGTTGTAGTGTTTTGAAGTATATATAGGACTCTGCCACATCTCTATAGAGTGTACAGAAACCACAGAACAAAGCAACATAATGAACACACCTACTACACGGTACACAATAATGCATAGTAGGCAATGCCATTGTATACAAAAAACAGTTAATGTTTAATAGTCTAACCTAATTTGATGCATTTATAACAATCATAAGAAACCAAAAGATGTAACTGCACTCCTAGATTCTTGTTAAGAGTGAGAGCATGCAGAGTGGAGAAGATGACACATCGAATATGTCATGGACCTAATTAATAGACTTTAATGTCGACATAACTTTCACCACAGATCGTTCTACGATTCATCACTCATTTTACAAGTGAACCTTAAATTATCAACATCTCATTATTTTTCAAATTTACTTAATAAAGGAGCACAATTAATTGATACTGTTATGATTGTATGAAACATATAAGCTAGCATGTACCCAATCTTACCAAAGTAACCAAACGCCCAAGAAAAAAATAAAAAATGGACAACCAAACAATTGCATATATTTATGTTACAAAATAATATACATTATTACACCCCTAGTAAGTACAACACATGGTTTTTTATTGTCAATATTTATTATAAAAGTTATTGTACACTTTGATTCAACGCGAACATGTTTTTGTCGGTCATGCATGCATCTATTGAAGCACCCATTATTTCTTGGTAGCTTAGCTTGGTATCTGCTTTAGCTTCACCACACTTTAGAGATAATATTAGTTCAACAAGTATATTAAAGTATTTAAGGTGAGAGTAATAGAAACCACTATATGATCAGTTGTTCACTGAAGTATGTAGAATTTAGAAACTTCTAATACCATTATTGCACTAGTTTCCCTACTAACATCGTATTTTTCCATTTTCTTCTAATTTCTCATGAGACATGACCACGAAATATAGGTAACTAGGAATAAGAGTAGTAGTTCAGCTGATCTGGATAATTTTGCAACTGAAATGCTGACAACTTTGACATATGCTATGAAAACAACTTTGACATTATGCTATCAAAACATATTAATGCACCATTCTTTTATATTTCTCTCCACTCTACTCCAACTACTATCCTAGGAACTTGGGTTCTATCTACACTGCACATGGTTTTGGTGCAGCAAAGAAACAATGATGAATATGTGCTATGATCTAAAACTATTTCTTCTTTCATTTAATTTAAACTATATTAGTTTCTTATGACCAATAACTTTTGGTGTTGCCCATCTTAAGTTGGATCGATGTGCATTAGTCATGCATATCATTTTTCTTAATAGGATAATAGATCCTAGAGGCTATGGCCAAGTTGTCATTATATCTTGAGACATACATCGATGTAATTATGTACATGTGAATAGTAATAAAACAAGGAAAGATATTCGATGTACAGAGATATCAACAACCACTCCCGAATGTGCTACTGCAAGCCAAATGAAGAAGAAGAAGCACCTAAGAATAACATGAGTGGTAAGCATTGGGAAAATGTCTCGGCGAGAGATTTCTTACATATTCCCATTCCTATTTATTTTAGACCCTATTTTCTTCCTCTTCCTAAAATCAGTCTCAAGGGGCCATCATATTGATATGTGTTTAAATGTCTATCTACTAAGACAAGTGTGCAAGCAAAAGGGATGGGGAAGAAGTACCCAAGAACAATAGGAATAGGGAAACACAAAGCCAAATCTCCTTTGTTAGATGCCATAGGAGAAAATAAAGAACTTATTGGTTCCTCTGTGTTCCCACACCCACTACTGTTGGGCACTCTCTTTTTTCCTCTTCCCGGGTGTCCCTACTAAGAGAATCCATTATTTAGAGCTCAGATTAAGAAGTTTCAACTTTTGGATTGTTCTTTCATAGGTTTTGGGTACATATGTCTTCCTTGCAGTGCTATGAAAAATGATGACACATTTTGCATGTTGTACACATGATACATGCACTGTATGATTGTGGGCATATGGTAACTATTTGTTGAATAGACATAGTTCATATATACATGATGACCATAGATCATAACATTTTTCATTGTGCGCACTTATACTAATGTTAATGTAGGACATGTTTGGAGATGCGTTTATTTACCTATGCAATCTTTGAAGTTATTGGCTTTCCGATGTGAACTTAAATCAAGGTAATGAGATCTAACTGAAAGAAACCATTCATTTATTTAGGTTATTTATAAACAAAGAAATGATGGAGGAATAGAGGATAGTCCATGGGATTGGTTGCTAGATATTTTACTTTATTTTTCAAGGGTGATGGGTATTTTATACTTAAAGGGGAGACTAAAAATAATTGCACTATTCAAGATTTGGTTGAATATCTAGTGTGAGTGACTTATTATTTTTCCACCCTCTCCTTAATATTAGAGTATAATTAATTAACATGGTTTGCAAAAATATGACATCCATAAGAGATCAGAGCAAGATACAAGTCTAAATTTACATGTCAAGAAATATTAGGAAATATTAACCACAAACTGTAATACAAATTGCAGCACTCATTAACTGGTAATTTTTGGCCTCATGATGAAATATTCATATCAACTGTATGTAGTCTTAGTTTGAAATAAGCATAGGAATAGAATTTTAGACTGTTGTCAGCCTATTTTATTCATTTTTTTACTTTTTTTTGAATCTATCTTCATTTTGTATATGTCAGAGAATCGCGTCCCATGAAGGAACAAGGGGTTCAACAATCTCTGAGTTCGAGAGGGGGTTGAATGACGCGTTCAGAGCTTCTCAACGACGACGGGTATGGCGGAGGATGCACATGGCAGAGAGTAGAGACAGTTTTTTACCCAGGTTTAGGACCCATGTGAGGAGTTAAAGTCCATACTCCTACTTGGTTGTATTGCTCGCGGTGTCTTGCGAGGGTACAATGGTGGATGAATGTCTATGGTTTGAGATTCTAAGTATCGATCCCTTCTAAGGTAGGAGTAACCCTCCTTTTATAGTGGTGTTAGGCCTCTTTCCCCAAATCTTAGGTGGGAAGGGTCACCACACTGCGGCCCATCGAAATCCCGAACCACAAGACTGCTTTATGTGAAGTAGTCCTATGATACCTAGTGACGCTGGTCTTCGTTAGGCTTCGGTCATGGGCAACGTCCTCTGGATCCTTGCACCAAAATGGAGGGACAAAACTTTTGGTGTTGGGGCTTTGTAAGCTCCACCTTTGACTAAAGCATGACCATACCTGGGCAGCATCCGAGGCTGCCGCTGGAGTTGTCATATTATCTTGGGGGTGCATGTGAACACCCTGCTTCCTCCGTGTCTCGCGCGGGCTCATCGTCCCTCAGGAGGGGAACCCTGGCCGTACCGAGAAAGAAGCAGGCCTCCACCGAACCTCCTCGGGAAGAGGAGGAAGAGGAGGAGATAGGGGGGTGATGCTACCCTCCACCATCTGGCTTGCCTCCGGGATTGAAAAGTTCCAGTCACAACTCGCCTCGAGCTAGAACAAATGGGTGGCGACCCGGGTGTGGCCCAAATCTGCAAGCCTCACCAGCTTGGCGCACCCATTCTTCTACCACACCATTATCACGGGGCCGGTACCCCCATTTTCCCTTTCTTTCTAGCGATTCTAGAGCACTACCAGATCTTCGCCTTACACCTCCAGTCCAACTTAGTCACCACCTTGTCCATCTTCGCTTCCGGTGAGAGATGTTTGTTAAACCCTCCGTGGCAGTTCCATGGCGCCTTCGCCTCACTTCCCCAACCCACAATCTTTGGATGTGTCTCTTTTTGTGAGGGAGGGCATGTCATGGATTCCTATGGGTTGGACGAAGTGGGTGGAGGATTTCCGTAAGCGTTGGGTCTTCCTGGACACTCTAGAGGACAATCGCCTTCTTCACCTCCCCACCATGCTGGCCGCGAAGATTGGGAGCCGAATGTCCACAACGAACCTAGAGGGGATCAAGGTAGATGCCCGCACCACGCGCATTGCATCGTTGAGCGCTGCCGGCATGACCAGGCCTCTGGTGGCCATGGAGTTCCTCTGTCATTGTATAGCCCCGCTACAGAAGTACGACAAGGACATGTGGGACCTAGACAAGGAGGACCGCGTGCCCCTAGGAGCCGGTGTCACTGATGACTTCGTCATGGAGAGGTACTTCTGTGAGATGCTCCGTACAACCGCCACACTAGAGCTCCCTATGGGTGTTGTACCGCTCTACTTTGACCCAAAGAAGGCCGAGATCCATGCGTCGCTTCCATAGTTCGACTAGTGGGGGATACTTCTCGTCGACCACATGGGGAAACGCGAGAACCCTCTAGGTCTGGTCTTGCTCTCCATCACCCCTGACAAGAGTGAACGAGAGGTTGCTTCTAGAGAGGTTGCGGCGACAAGGATTAGCACGGGCGAGAGCGACCTTCAGGTGGCACCCGATGGGGAGCACGCTAGGGCCCCAACCCTCGCCCGGTCTGTTGAGGAAGTGAGCTCCTCTCGAGGGTTTCGCTATGGCGGGAGACAAGAATCCGGGACCTGCCAAGGCCTTTACCCCTCCTAGCGCAAAACGGGGGCACTGGGACTCGAGCCCCCTGATCGCCGGAACCACCAGGTGAGGCTATGCCGCCCTTTCCTTTCTCCACTGGCTGTGTATATCGTGGCTCATCTAACACGTTCTTCCCAGTGGTGGTCCTCCACGGAAGCAGCGGAGGCTGAAGAGGAGCTCCCCAAGAAGGTCCACCCGGTGGTGCGCCTCGACGATCCCTCGCCTCCGCATGTGGATCTGCCTGCAATACAGGCAGCGCCTAAGATGAAGAATGCCGCTACGCTGATGGGCACCCCCTTCTCGCCGACAATTTCTGCTCTGCTGGCCACGGATGGGGCTGCCCATGACGGTTCCTCCGCCCACTGGCTGCAGACGGGTCTTCCCAAGCCGATCCCTCCGCCCCGATCAGTCCGCCCGGGGCTGCCCCGCTTGTGGAAGGGAAGGAACAGGGAAGACCATTCACGGAGGGTGCAGGCGCTCACCCGTCGTCCCCGGAGAGGGAGGCGTCTATTAGTGAGGGGCCCGTGGTCGGGGACTCTAGTGTCAGGGAGGCTCGCAACCAAGTCCTGATGGAAATCGTTGTTAGGTTTGCAATATAGAAAACACAAATTTTCCTACGATATGAACGACTAAGTACCAAGATCTATCTACGTAAATACAATCAACAATTGGATAGACATCCAACAGGGGATGGGTCGTCGTCTCCTTCTTCACCTGGTTCGTCGGTATCGCCATGGCCGAAATCTGCTCCTCCTTCCCGGTAAGTGCACACACACGCCCTCCCGTCCCTTCTCCGCATGCCGCCGTCTTTTGATCCTACCTAAGGGTGTGAAGAAAATGAAACCAGCCAAACCATCCAAACCGGCCAAATACATCCTAATTCATTTTTCTTCACAAATGAAATCCAAACTTTAAAATTAGTGTAAAAATTTAAACTAACTCAAACCGGCCAAACCAGTCAAACCAAGTTTGCACAGGCTTAATCCTACCCTACCGCTCGTCTCGATTGAAGTTGGGTGTTCATGTTTGCTGCCTTTGCTTCTATCTTTCACTTTGATTTGTTCGCTAAAAAATTAAACTACTAGCGTGGACGTCCAAATTCGTACTCCCTTCGTTCCAAAATAGATGTCTCGGATTTGTTAAAATTTAGTTAAATCTAGACACTATTTAGCATATAGATTCATTCAAATTTTAAGAAACTCAAGACATCTATTTTGGAACGAGGGAGGGAGTACAATCTTTGACTCCTGACTTGAGTGGCATGGCTGAATCTTGAAACATTGTTTTGCTGTGCTTGTTATTGTTAGGAATAATAATCCCGATAGGACACGGAACGGTGTCGTGTGCGTGTGTGTGTTCCGAGTAGGACTAGTAGTCCAACACCTATTCGTATTGACGTTGCGTCTTGCCGGGTATATATACACCCATATAGTAGCCTTGTAAGACAACCGTGAGATTCAATACAAACAACAGGACCGAGAGGGCCCTGTAGCCATCAACATTGTTTTTCCGATGCATTACTCGTGTGAGTTGAGAGAGCTAGTTCTTTTGATCAGGCTAGATAGCTAGCTTGCTGATCGTTGTTAGCTGGTTCTTATACGTGCGCGCAACTCGCCGGAATACTTCATTGTCGTCATGCCGGACTGCACTCGGCATTTGGGGCTGGGCCAACAATTGGTATCAGAGCCTCGCGGGGGATCTCCTAGTAACGGGAGGTCATGACGGACAAGGAGCTAGGCGAGTACTCCGGTGCGGCTGCGGGTGCATCGGTGTCGTCGCAGTACCCGCGGTATGATCGCGGCAACTACACGACATGGGCGAAACAGATGGAGTGGGCCATGGAGGGCAACGACATCTGGGAGGCTGTCGATCCCGGCGGCGACGAGTTCAAGAAGGGCGCGTGGAAGTACCGCAAGGACCGACAGGCACTCACGGCCATCGGCTCCGTGGTGCCGGCGGACGTGATGCATCACCTGATCTCGAAGGTTTCTGCAAAGGAGGCGTGGGAGACACTCAAGACGTTGAATCTTGGGCACGAAGCGTCCAGGCGACCCTACAAACCTTGCGAAGAAATGCGAGAACACGGAGATGGAAGGAGATGAGACGCTGGACGCTTTTGCCTCGAGGGTAGCCACAATTGTCAACGGGATTCGCGCGCAAGGTGAGAAGCTGGAAGATATCTCAGTCGTAATGCGTTTCCTTCACGCGGCGCCTCCGCGGTACATATCTGTGGTGTCGGCAATCGAGCAATGCGTTGATCTCACCACCCTCACGATGGATGACCTGGTTGGACGGTTCAAGGCGCATGATAAGCGGATGAAGATCACCTACGGCGACGCAAATCAAGATGAGCACCTCATGCTTACACGTGCCCAGTGGCAGGCAATGGTCGCCAAGGAGAGGAGCGATAAAGCATCTGGCAGTGGCGATGGTTCGGTCCCGGCGAAGAAGTCAGACAGCAAGCCAAAGAAGCCAAAGAAGAAATTCGATAAGAAGAATCTTCGCTGCCATAAGTGCAATCAGCTCGGGCACTTCAAATCGGAGTGTCCTAACCGTTCAAAGGAGAAGGCTCTCATGGCGAGGGAAGGAGATGATGGACCGATGATGCTCATGCTCGAAGCTTGCGAGTTAATGACCACCAAGGAATCAACTCCTCAGGAGTCCGCTACGGAGATCGTCACGCTCGTGGAAGAGAAGGTCTTCCCGCGGAGGATGCAAACAACTCACGACGTTTGGTACCTCGACACAGGCGCTAGCAACCACATGACCGGCGACAAGGCTCAGTTTTCTGAGTTGAACCTCACGGTTGGAGGCTCCGTTCGATTCGGCGATGGGTCGAAGGTGGAGATTGCAGGATGAGGCACTGTCCTGTTTGAGTTGAAGGATGGAGGTCACAAGGTACTCACTGACGTGTACTATATTCCCAAGCTTAAGACCAACATTATCAGTCTTGGTCAGCTCGCGGAGCGTGGATGCAAGATCATGTTGGAGGACGAGTTCCTGTGGGGATATGACCGCCAAAGGCAGCTCATCATTGTAGGGGTTCGTAGCATGGAAAACAAAAATTTTCTATCGCATACAAACAAACAAGCCAAGATCTATCTACTAGATTGTAGCAACGAGTCGATGGAATAACTTACCCTCGAAGATTCCAAAGTGGTTAACGAGAGCAGATTCTCGTGGGTGATGTAGTCGTACTCTTCCCGATCTCAAGATCGTGACGATCCTTCGGCGTTGCGTTCGCGGCGCTCCCGATCGGTCACACGTTCGGTACTCGACGAAGACCTTCCTCTCCCTTGTTCCAGCAGGCAGCGGAGGTTATAGCACTCTCCTCGCGATTCCGGCAGCACAACGGCGTGGTACCGGAAGTAGAGGGGAGATCTCGCAGGGCTTCGCCTTAAGCCGAAGCGAGTATGGTGGACTATGAGAGAGCCCTCGACGATCTAGGGTTTAGACACGCCGAGGAAGAGGTGCTAGGCCGGCGACTAGGGCTTGGGGTTTGCCCAAGTCGGGGGCTAGAGGAGCCCTAGGAGGTGGCGGCAGCTGCAGGGGGTGGCGGCACCAAATTAGGTTTAGAGGAGAGGATCTTGTGTGTCTTGGAGGGGCAGCCCTGCCCCTCCCTTTATAGGTGGGAGGCGGCCAGGTGAGTCCCTCCCCAACTCGGCTTGGAGGTGGGCCGCCGGTTGGAGGAGGGAACTCCTCCCCAACTCGGTTTCAAACTTCCTTCTCCTCTTTCCAAAAACTGCCGTTTGACTTTTCAAACTAGCCGTTTGACTTTTCAAACTAGGATTTGAATAAACCCTTTATTTTGGACAGAGATGACACCTAGTACATGATGCAATCATTCCAACTTGTAATGACACATTCATGTACCCCTTCCCCTCCGGAGTCTTGGGACATTAGGAACCTTCTAGAACATTCGATGAAAACACGTAACCATTCCCCAACTCAAAACAGGACTTTCCTTATATGAATCTTATTCTCCGGACCATTCGGATCTCCTCGTGATATCCGGATCCCATACAAGACTCCGAACAACATTCGGTCTCTTACTCATCATTCCATAACTACTCAACAACATCGAATCCTTAAGTGTGTCTCCCTACGGTTCGTGAATTATGCGGACATGATCGAGACACTTCTCCGATCAATAAACAATAGAGGAATCTGGAAATTCATATGGCTCCCACATATTTCTACGATTACTTTGCGATCGAATGAACCACTTACATACGATACCAATTTCCCTTTGTCTCACGATATTTTACTTATCCGAGGTTTTGATCGTCGGTATCTCTGCATACCTAGTTCAACCTCGTTACTGATAAGTACTCTTTTCTCATTCCCATGGTATGTGATCCCTTGTGAGCCAGTCACATGCTTGCAAGCTAATTGGATGACATTCCACCGAGAGGGCCCAGAGTATATCTATCCGTCATATGGATGGACAAATCCCACTCTTGATCCATGTGTCTCAACCGACACTTTCCGAACACTTAATGCCACCTTTATAGCCACCCAGTTACGGTGTGGTGTTTGATGTCATCAAAGCATCCTTCCGGTGAAGGTGATATGCATGATCTCATGGTCGAAGGAATTAGGTTACTATGTATCAGAAAGCATATAGCAATTGAACTATTAAAATGACTTGATCTTTATGCTACGCTTATCTATAGGAGTATGTCCATCACATCATTCTCCTAATGATATGACCCTGTTGTTAATAACATATCTATGTTCATGATCAGGAAACCATGATCATATATTAACCAACAAGCTAGTTTAACAAGAGGCTTTACTAGGGACTCTGTTATGTTTACAAATCACACAAGTATTAATGTTTCCGATTAATACAATTATAGCATGGTATGTAAACATTTATCATAAGTATGAAGATATGATAATAACCACTTTATTATTGCCTCTTGGGCATATCTCCAACAGTCTCCCACTTGCACTAGAGTCAATAATCTAATTTCAAACATTTGTGTATTCAACACCTATGGCTTTCCGATGTTGTATGTACACGATTGCTAGTGGTCAACTGATCCCCGGATCTGACACTTCCAGGTCCGTGTGTAATTGCATGTCTTTGCGTCTCTACGCATCACTCATTCTCTAATGAGATGGCTTCGTACAAATTTGGTCCTTTGGTGTGACCTTTAGTTCTTTGGGGTTAAAACATGTTGATAATATTGTCGTACAATATATTTTCATAGTATTATCCCACTGTGAACTACACCTAGTTTGATAACAAACTACTTGACACAAATGCCCTCTTTTGCTGCTAAAATAGCAGTCATACACTTAGCCTTTTGTTGTAGTATCTGTCACAATGTCTTTAACTTTGGAACTCATCCAAATCCATTATGGAACTCACTTTCCATTATATTGTGCCACCCTTGGTTTAGATTGAGATAAACTTAATTCGTACTTTGTGACAAAACTAGTATCAATGTAGTACTTTTACAATGAACTAACCATCTATTTGTCACTTCTACAAATAATATACTCTTAGTTCTTCCAAAAGATCAAAAGAATATTCTTACTATTGTCCAATGATCATCTTATGAATCATTCTGGTATATGCTCACAACATTTAGAGCATAGGACATATCTGGATTTGTACATATCACAGTATGATTGATATAAATACTCTTTGTGATCAAGTATCAATCTATACTTGAATCTTGTTTCATTTACCAAATGTCAGTACATTTGAATATATCATCAATATTGAACTCTTTCAATCCTTTCTGTGCGACAAGAACCTTTCTTGTAGTTTCTATATTGAACTCATTCAATATCTCGTCTATGTACTTCTGGCACAACCATATTAGCGTCAATTGATGCCAAATATTTGGGTTTTTGCCTAAGTCTTTCATCGGGATGAAATTATTAATATGTTTTAATAAAAGATACATTATTTCCAATCAACAATATGTCTTCCACATAATGTATTAGAAACATGTCTTAGCGCTCCCACTTAATTTCTTGCAAACGCAAGCATCTTCATCGTCTCTAATGAACTTTTAAACTTCTTTAACAGTTTCATCACAGTGAAGATTCCAACTCCGCGATGCTCACTTCAACTATTGAAGTTTACATATGCTTTTAGCATCCTTTGAATTAACAAAACCCTATGGACCGTGTTATGCACATGTCCTAGGTAACAATTCTATTAGAAGAACTTGATTTGTTTATTCAACTACCATATAACAAAATTATATGTATTGGTTGCTACATTAATCCGTTTAGACTAAATATCACTATGAAATATCAAATCTTTTCATAGTCAACCTTTGAACATTTTGTGAACTCTTTCCCAACATGTCGACTATTTCATAGATGTGAAAACATCCATGTCTATTTCTTTATAGATCCAAACACAACTGTAAGGTCTTACACCTTTCTCGAGGGTCCTTCAAGTTCAAAACTTGATTTTTCGTGTATGGAACTATCACGGATTTTATGGCTTCAAGCCATTTTACGGAGTCAGGGCTCATCATCGCTTCTTTGCATGTAGTCGGATCATTATTGTCAAATAATGATTTAACTCTCAAATCTTGGTATTCGATTGTTCATCCGACCTACTTGTTTCAATAGGAACTTAGATCTCAATGACCACAACCTTTGAGGTACGTGAGCCATGAGAATTGTTGCTACCTCCGGAACACTTTTCGGCGCTGCGCAACTTTGATCATATAGCTAAGGTTCTTTTAACCTTATCAAAGTTCTATTGTCCTCCCACTTAACTTTTCACGAAAAATTCCTTCTTAAAGAAACTTGACGTTCCAAGCAACAAACACTTTTGTCTCCGGTGTTTATGGAGGAATACTTAACAGTTTATACAAAGACAGGTTCATCCGACTTTGGTTGCACACATCTTTCTTATGCATAGCATACCAATTTTTTAAGAAAGGACTACTTGGGTTTTATCCCAAACCATAACTTTATATGGTGTCATTTCAACGGATTATGATGGAGCTCTTTTCAGTGGAAAAACGGTAGTCTCTAAATCTTTTAATCTTTAAAATATAATGGCAGTTTTATGAATTATACCTTTGATCTTACCATGTCAAACAAGGTTTAATTACATATCTCGAACGCTCCATACTCTTATGGTGTTTCAGGAAATGCAAATCCACGGAACGATTCCATAAATCTTAGGTATTATGCTAAACTTTTAACTCAAATATCTTCCTTTATGATCTTATCATAAACTATTTATATTCTTGTTACAATGATTTTGCACTTCATGTTGAAAGTCTTTGAACTTTTCAAATATTTCACACTTCATCCTTATTAAGTAAATATTCATATATTCACTCAACTTTTCGGAGAAAGCATATGAAGTTGAAATCCATCGCTCTTGACTACACATAATGGACTTCGTACAACAATATGTACAAGTTCCAATAAGCTAGTCATTCATTCCCTTTTGGCCTATGAACAAAGTTTTTAATTATTTCTAGAAAAGTTTTCACAAACGTCATTTGATCAAAATCAAAAGACTCCAAAATTCCATCCACATGGAGTTTCTTCATGTTTTCTTTTCAATATAATTTAAACGGCGATGTCACTTCCTAAGTGATCTTTCAATCAATTTGTCTTTCGACATTTTTAGCACTAGTTTTATGGATGTGATTTCTCCAACGAGATTTGTGAATCATCCATCTTTTATGGATTACGGCAATTATTTGAACAATCCTTTTGTTCTCATAATACCTGATAAAACAAATCTTGAAGGCAAGCTTTGACGTTTAACGAGCAACACAATAACCTTTTATTTGTTCTCGATGAACATCATCACATATTCTTTTGCTAGTTACTTAGGCCATTGTAATTCATGAATTCTGTTGTTTCGTATGACAATTCACACCAACAAATTCAGTATCAAATACTTAAGAACCACATTGATTAATAAGCAAAGAATACAACCATAACATGTATATCATCTATATACTTAAACTGAACAATTCTAGTCTTTTCTTTTCTGCCATATATTTATGAGATTCTCTTTCAGTATTTCCTTTTCTGTTTGAAAGAATCTATCAACATCAATAGTGGAGTCATACATATGACACATAGTCCAAAGCGTGTATAGTTAAATACCAATGTCTTTGGACTTGCACTTTGAAGTAGATCACCATCATCAAATGTTTGGTGTTCTTTCAAATTCCTTTCTTTAGTAATCTCTTTGTGTAGTAAACATTTTACCTACATCAAATATTCACCCTTATCATGGAATCGTCCATGATCAAGCTACTTTTAGCTTATAACGATGAATTACGAGTATAATGTTGCTATCCAAAACCTTTTGGAGGATTAGTACAACTAGTGTCTCCAACCCTTTGCAAATTCTCATCAAATATGAGAACATGACTTTTGCCATATTATACTCTATCATGTTGCAACCAAAAAATCGTTTTAGATATCACAATATCTTCCACACATCATGGTTTCTGAAACAACTCTTTAAGATCCTAGATAACCTTGATATTAAGACAATCCTTTGAATATCAAGAATCATGGAGACAAACACGATACTCATACACTAACACTTGGAATTGTCACTCTTGATTTAATACCAATTATTAAACTTCATGGAGTAACCGGAACTTACTGAAAGTTTGCAATAGGACTTTTAAACTTTAGATTAACACTTCAAAACAATACGATACCAGTTCGTAAAGTAACTAACCAGAATTCTATAGTTTTATCATCTCAATTATAACTAAGCACAAGGTGGTAAACGGATGCCAATGACTACAACAACTATGCAAATTCACTTTGATTTAATTTATGATAAATTGAGTTCTAATTAATAATTAAATTAATCTAGGTGAACTCCCACTCAAAACAACATCCCTCACATTGTTTTAGTGATCACACGAACCAAATCCACCACATCAAAACCGATCATCACGAGAGTTGATGTAGCTTCAATGGCGAACAATCAACATGTTCATCATATCTACTATATGACTCATGCTTTACCTTTCGGTGATCCGTGTTCACGAGACCATGTGCATACATGCTAGGCTCGTCAAGATCAAACCTTAGTTTCTGCATGACCAAATCTGGCTTGCTCACGTTGTATACACTTGCAGAATCTAGCACACCCGATCATCACGTGGTGTTTCGAAACAACAAGATTTAGCAACGGTGCTAACTAAGGGTGAACACTTTATGATTTGAAATTCATGTGCATGAGGGATCATCTTATAATGCTATCGTCGTCTACTAAGCAATACAAGATGCATAAAGGATTAACATCACATGCAATTCATAATATGTGATATCATATGGCCTTTCTTCTTTGTGCTTCCGATCTCCATCTTCTAGCACGAACATGATCTCCATCATCACCGGCATTGCATCAAGGTCAATGACGCTTCTCCATGGTTGTCTTCCACCGGCTTCAACTATTACAACTACTTTGAATAGACACGCGGGTCTTAACAGAATTTAAAGACAACCATATGGCTCCTGCCGGTTGCTTAACTTACAATAAGGAACATTGCATACATCATATATAAGCACAATCATGGCCATATCACATCACTACACACCCCTGCAAAACAAAGTTAGACGCCTCTACTTTCTTTGCATATTTTACGTGGTTTGGGTCTTTCAATAAGTGTCGTTCTAACTTACGAACAAGAACCACAACATTGATACTATTATTGTTAATCACCCATTGTAAATTGGATCTTAACTATGCTAGGAAAGCAGGCACCATAAAGCCACTTATGCAATACAAGTTGCATGTCAAGCGTGGAGCAAGTCTCATGAACGATGTCATGTAAGGTTAGCCAGGGCCGCTTCATCCCAACATACCGCAAGATGCAAAGTACACAAGAAGCAATCGACAATAAAAGCATCAACGCCCATAATGACCATTGTGCTCTACTCGTGCAAGATCTACATATAGACACGGCTCGATACCCTTTGTAGGGGTTCGTAGCATGGAAAACAAAATTTTTCTATCGCATACAAACAAACAAGCCAAGATCTATCTACTAGATTGTAGCAACGAGTCGATGGAATAACTTACCCTCGAAGATTCCAAAGTGGTTAACGAGAGCAGATTCTCATGGGTGATGTAGTCGTACTCTTCTCGTTCTCAAGATCGCGTAGAAGATCCTTCCGGCGTTGCGTTCCCGCAGTGCTCCCGCAGTCGGTCACACGTTCGGTACACGAAGAAGACCTTCCTCTCCCTTGTTCCAGCAGGCAGCGGAGGTTGTAGCACTCTCCTCGTGATTCCCGGCGGACTGTGGCGTGGTGGGAAGTAGAGGGGAGATCTCGCAGGGCTTCGCCTTAAGCCTGAGCGAGTATGGTGGACTATGAGAGAGCCCTCGACGATCTAGGGTTTAGACACGCCGAGGAAGAGGTGCTAGGCCAGCGGCTAGGGCTTGGGGTTTGCCCAAGTCGGCGGCTAGAGGAGCCCGCAACTGCAGGAGGTGGCGGCACCAAATTAGGGTTTAGAGGAGAGGATCTTGTGTGTCCTGGAGGGGCAGCCCTGCCCCTCCCTTTATAGGTGGGAGGTGCGGCCAAGGGGAGGGGAGTCCCTCCCCAACCCGGCTTGGAGGTGGGACGCCGGTTGGAGGAGGGAACTCCTCCCCAACTCGGTTTCAAACTTCCTTCTCCTCTTTCCAAAAACTGTCGTTTGACTTTTCAAACTAGCCGTTTGACTTTCCAAACTAGGATTTGAATAAACCCTTTATTTTGGACAGCGAAGACACCTAGTACATGATGCAATCATTCCAACTTGTAATGACACATTCATGTACCCTTCCTCGGGTCTTGGGACATTCCGAACCTTCTAGAACATTCGATGAAAACACGGAACCATTCCCCAACTCCGAAACAGGACTTTCCTTATATGAATCTTATTCTCCGGACCTTTCCGGATCTCCTCGTGATATCCCGGATCCCATCCGATACTCCGAACAACATTCGGTCTCTTACTCATCATTCCATAACTACTCAACAACATCGAATCCTTAAGTGTGTCTCCCTACGGTTCATGAATTATGCGGACATGATCGAGACACTTCTTCGATCAATAACCAATAGAGGAATCTGGAAATTCATATGGCTCCCACATATTTCTACGATTACTTTGCGATCGAATGAACCACTTACATACGATACCAATTTCCCTTTGTCTCACGATAGTTTACTTATCCGAAGTTTTGATCGTCGGTATCTCTGCATACCAAGTTCAACCTCGTTATAGATAAGTACTCTTTTCTCGTTCCCATGGTATGTGATCCCTTGTGAGCCAGTCACATGCTTACAAGCTAATTGGATGACATTCCACCGAGAGGGCCCAGAGTATATCTATCTGTCATATGGATGGACAAATCCCATTCTTGATCCATGTGTCTCAACCGACACTTTTCGAACACGCAATGCCACCTGTATAGCCACCCATTTACGGTGTGGTGTTTGATGTCATCAAAGCATCCTTCCGGTGAAGGTGATATGCATGATCTCATGGTCGAAGGAATTAGGTTACTATGTATCAGAAAGCATATAGCAATTGAACTATTAAAATGACTTGATCTTTATGCTACGCTTATCTATAGGAGTATGTCCATCACATCATTCTCCTAATGATATGACCCTGTTGTTAATAACATCTCTATGTTCATGATCAGGAAACCATGATCATATATTAACCAACAAGCTAGTTTAACAAGAGGCTTTACTAGGGACTCTTTTATGTTTACAAATCACACAAGTATTAATGTTTCCGGTTAATACAATTATAGAATGGTATGTAAACATTTATCATAAGTATGAATATATGATAATAACCACTTTATTATTGCCTCTTGGGCATATCTCCAACAATCATGAAGGTGGAGAGGTCGAAGAATAGACTCTACATCCTCAATCTCAATCGGGCGGATCCTGTATGTTTGATGACAAGCATGGAAGACTCGGCTCGGAAGTGGCATGATCACTACGGACATCTAAATTTCCAAGCTCTATGACAACTTGGACAAAAGGAGATGGTACGTGGCTTACCGTGTGTTGATCATGTTGAGCAGGTGTGCGACGGTTGTCTCATTGGGAAGCAAAGGCGAGCCCCGTTTCCAAGGGAGGGACAATATCGAGCAAGTAAGGTTCTTGAGTAGGTGCATGGAGACTTATACGGACCAATCACGCCGACGACCCCCGCCGGGAACAAGTACTTTTTGCTCATCGTCGACGACTTCAGTAGATACATGTGGGTTGTGCTACTGAAGAGTAAGGATCAAGCTTTGCAAGCGTTCAGGATTGTGAAGATGGCAGCCGAGGTGGAGTCCGAGGCAAAGTTGAAGGCCCTCCGTACCGATCGGGGTGGGGAGTTCAAATCCAATGAATTCAAGGAGTTTTGCGAAGCTCATGGGATCCGGCGGTATCTCACCGCACCATATTCACCGCAGCAAAACGGTGTTGTGGAAAGAAGGAACCAAACTGGTGGCCATGGCACGCAGATGATGAAGAGCAAAGGCATGCTGTGCGGGCTTTGGGGTGAGGCGCTTAGTACATTGTCTATTTGTCGAACAGGCGCCAACTAAGAGTGTAGTTGGTATGACGTCAGACAAGCATGGTACGGGCGCAAGCCCTGTTGATCATCTTCGCACTTTCGGTGCGTGGCATGTGAAGACGGTGACCGGGCATACTAGCAAGTTGGCGGATCAAGTACTCCAATGGTCATGATCGGCTATGAATACGGTTCAAGGCGTATCGCGTATAATCCAGTGAAAACAGGTGGTGGTGACACGCGATGTCGCCGAGGAGGAGAAATCATGGAATTGGGGCTCGTGGAACCGGTACAATCAATTTCGATGAAATATTTACTGTAGTCTATAGTGATTCGCATGCGATGATCAAGAAACAGCATCCCGTGGCGTACGGATTTAGGCGCTCGGAAGATGGAGGTGCAAGCGAGCAGCAGCAGCTACGCTGAGACGCCTCCACGTGGGAGTCCCAAGACAAGCAAAGCTCACGCGGCGCACTGGAGGCTCGGCGTCGCCATCCAGTCCACGACGGACGAGAGCCACTGGCGCAGTGGCCCATCAGCTGCACACTCCTGTCCGAGGAGGACTAGCGGTAGTCGAAGTGGACGCGGCGATGTCACGCCGCCAACATGCAAGACAATCGGTAAACTGCAAGAAATTCAGTAGACGCTGAAACAAGTACTACGTCAGCTTCCACGTCTCCTCCAAGTGCACGGGAAGAAAGGAGACGGCCACCTACTCCAGAAAAATTCCGAAGTGTACTGGAGTTGTATCCGCCGGAGACCCTTCGTACAACGCATGCGCGAGGGAGAGGACAAGGTCGGTGTTTACTCACCGAGGAGCCGACGAAATTCGAGGATGCTAATACGGAGGAGTGTTGGCGTCGGGCTATGGATGAGGAGTTGGGGTCGATCCGCGACAACGATACATGGGAGCTTGTCGATCTACCCAACAATCACAAGGCCATAGGGCTCAAGTGGGTGTACAAGATCAAGAAGGATGCCGAAGGTAAGTTGGTGAAACACAAAGCTCGGCTAGTGGCCAAGGGATACGTGCAAGAGCAAGGTGTGGATTTCGAAGAAGTGTTTGCTCCCGTTGCAAGGATGGAATCGGTGAGATTACTTATTGCTCTCGCAGCTCAAGAATCTTGGTTATTGCATCACATGGATGTGAAATCCGCGTTTTTGAATGGGGAGTTAGAAGAAGAAGTTTATGTGAAGCAACCACCGGGATACATCAAAGAGGGAGAAGAACACAAGGTTTTTGTAACTACCTCGGTGAACTACGCTCCTAGATACAAGCCTGGATGAGAAGTAGCGGTTGAAATAGTACGGTGGGGCCCCAAAAGCCACTCACTGGTAGTCCTTTCAGACGTCCCAACCGCTACTCTCTCAACGGGACTCAGACGGCGTGGTCGGCAGCGAAGGGATCAACTACGACACAAGTGGGTATGTACGCAAGCCACCATACAAGAGTACATCGAGCCACACCATCTAGAAAGAAAGGAATATACCAACGCCATACGGCAAGATTCAAATGACCTAGATACATCTATAATTTAGGATAACTCCTCATACAACACACATCGAGTATCATGCGGAAGGCAAACAAGATCCGAGTACGGATAAGAAGCAAATAGGCATAAGATGCCGGAGAAATAAGCACATCCCAACTACAGGTCTCACGGATCCCGTGCCAATCTCTACACCATACGATCGTTGCCCACATCATCGGCTTCTTCCACCCAAGATCCGTCACGAGGAGGTACCTGCTCATCTGAATCAAGAATTTATCGTGTGAGACCCTAAGGGTACTCAAGAAGTCTTAATGCCTCTAAAGGGGACACAACCTGGGTGACGAATTGCAGCAAAAGATAAACCCTAGCAATTCTAAAGATAACGCTAACCATCCGCCTAACCAATGATAGACGGATGTCCGTGAATTTAAGTACAAGCTTATAATGGTAATCTCATCCGATCCATCCTCCTCCTCGCTACCAACAAGGAAGCGATTTAACAACCCCCCATCCGTTGGCAATTTTATTAACCATTCCATGAGTATTGCACTATTTACTAGTCAAGTTACTTTAGTCAAATTAGAAGCGGTACTTTAGTTATGCTTGTCTATGATCAAGAAACTGTGCTCCAAGTCGTCCATAACCGCGGACACGGCTTTCAGAAAGTTTTTACCCGGCCGGGGTGCACCAATAGCAACACACGCCGATCAACCTCGAAAACCAAATCAAACCCAACGAGGCTTTCACGATTGCACAATCACAAGATTCAGAAATATTTCAGGGGCCACCCTTAAGTAGATTCCATAGAACGGCTAGTGACTCGAGACGGCCTCAAGGTTTGTGGGGCGGTAAACGATCGGGAACCCAAAGTGTGGCTGGGCTTGTCGATACCACGTAAACGGGTCACCATCCTAAATAAGACAAAGGTGCTCCTCGCACAATCGTAAATAAAGCAGTAGCATGGCATAAGTACAGGATAGTAAAACACCTCAAACTAGTTTGTGGCCCCAAGAAATAAGACGGAATCAAGCTACGGCCTGGGGGTCCCATATACCTCCGGATGTGGATAGCGCGATAAATCAAGGAACAGGAATCAAGTACTCGGGGTCTTACGGGACACAAGTGAGCAGGAAAACCAAATAGCATATTGCTCACCGTGCCACTTTCTTTAGTTATCCCAACTACTCAAAGTTAAGTTGTTTAGGTACCTCATTGTTCATCGACTCTCACAAACCCTACACATGTGTTCTCACGACTGCATGGCTCAAACAACTCCTATAGTAGTGGTTCATGGGATGGAGGAAACAAGCTTGGTGGGGTGTAAAAGTAAAGGCTATGCGTACTTGGGATTCATTTTAATGCAATCGCGACTCAATGATGCAAGAATAAGATAGAGGCAATAGGTACTGTATGTATGCAAGCATGTGGTAGTGCTTGCCTGGTGTCTCTGTTGAAGCAAAGAACGGTTCTGGGTGGTTCTCCTGGTTCTCTTGATACAGCCCCTGCTCAGTGTCTATCCGAGAAAAACCAAACAAACAAGGCCAACATGAATATAGAGCACAAGCATATGAATAAGGTGCGTCAAGCAAACAATCATGCCATGATGAATGATGCACAATTTACATGGCAAGTAAAGTAGCATGGCATGGGTGAGGTGTGGGGAACAAGAATATAACAATTGAGTGGGTTTTTAGTCATATTTTGTTGTCATAACAGTTGTTATTCATTATATAGTTATATGATGCATGCTGCAATTGAAGTCATGGATAGCATAAACAGAAAGGTCTCGTCGAGCTGATCAATTTAGACTACTTATTTGCGAAATTTGGAAATACAAAACAATAGTTATGATTTAATGAAAAACCAGTGGCAATTGATGTAATTACACTAAACTTGGAATTTTACTTGTGCAAAAGTCAAATTAGATGGCATATTTGAATTCCTCTCATCTTGCTGATATCCAAACATATATCATTTGTCTAATATGGATAAAGCATGTAGAAGTTATCAAAAATCTGAATAGAATTTGAATTTGAATTATTTTAAACTAGTTTGAATTTTTAAAACGGTGTCTGAAACATTTTCCACTTCTCCTACTCGCTCCTGAGACGATGACAAGTGGGGTCAGATGGTTCAGGCCCACGGCAGTGCTGGATCAAATCTGGACCGCTGGTTTATTTTGGTAAAGCCCTGAGCCTTTTGCAAAGAGCCTCAGACGCCGACAATGAGCCGGCCACGCGGGTTGAGGAACAAACAGGCGGGGTTATTCGTGAAAAGCACTCGCGGGCGTGGAGGACTACGGTTCGGATCTGGTTCTTGGGAGCCTTTTTAGAAAAGGTTTACCGCCATCGTGGGGCCTCGAGGATCATGCGTTGGAGCAAAAGAAACGCGGGGATTACGCAAACGGGCCAAGCGATCAGTGCTTCTTCCTCTGCGAACGAAGTAACACGCATGCGCCGACAGAGGAAAAAGGAGGCGCGCCAGGCTCGATCCGGGATGCGGGCGACGCGGTACCACCGCGGTGGCTGCGGGCTGCCTGGGTCGCCATGGCTAGGTAAGGCGATACTGGCCGCGGCGGCGAGGTGTCGCCGCTGGCGACGGAGGCCGCTTCGACAAACGAGCATCGCATCAGAAACGAAAAAGCAGGAGGATGTCTAGGGAGTTCGTGGGCTCACCGCGGCGCGCGTCGGTGGCGACGGGCGCGGGTGCAGACGATCTGCGGCGCTCGCGGATCGGGCGCTAGGGTTTTGCGACGGACGGCGCCGGCTCCGGCGGTTCTGGCCTGCTCCTCGCGTCCGGCTCCGGATCATCGCAGCGAAGCTCCTGGACCTCTCGACAACGCCAGGCGACACGCCCGGCTAGATCGGGCAGGGTGGGTAGTCTGGCGTGGCGGCGAGAGGAGATGGGGTGGTGTAGAGGAAGGGGTGCGAGGCAGGTGCTAGCGGTTGGATCTCAGGCTGGGAGAGACCAGAGAGGGGGAAGGTAGATAAGATCGACAGGGGGCTGGTTGCGTGGGGGAGGGTTTGATGGGGAAAGGTGGCATCGGCGCCACCTCCCTGCTCACGTGCTGCGCATGGGGGGCCAGGGTGGCGCGGCAGATGCTGGGAAGGGAGAGAGGGACTAGCAGGTGGGACTGGGGGGTTCGTGAGGCAGGCAGGTAGGGTAGGCCAAGGCAGATGGTAGAGAGAGAGGAAAGAGGGGAGGAAAGAGGGGCATGCTCACTAGGCTAGGGTTGGGGTACTGGTCACGTGTGGCAGGTGTAGAGAGAGGGAGGGGCGAGGGGGACAGCTAGGAGGAAGGAGGGCTCAAGGTACATAACTAGAGAGGAGGGGAGAGGGTAATGGTAGCTAGGTTTTGTGTAGAGGGTGAAGGTAGTCTAGGTTTTTGCTTAGGTAGATGTAGATTAGGTTTTGATTAGAGAAAAGGTTAGATGGTTTGCAGGAGTAGGTTTTGGGTTTTGTTAAAGGGAGGTGTAAGTTAGAGATTATTTTAGGATAGATGTAAGATAGGGTTTAGTTTTAGGATAGTTGTAAAATAGGGTTTTAGTTTTAGGGTGGAAAAGAGAGGTAAGGGGTGGTTTAGGAGGTTGCTAAGAGGGTAGGCAAGGATGGTGCTAAACTTGGTCATGCAAGGTCATACTAGCCCTAGCAAGGTCAAACAAGAAAAGAGGGAGAGGGAAGAGAGAGATGGTCAAGGTGATGAGACACTTCTTTAGTTCCTGCATGATCCAAATTAATGTCCAAGCAAGATCCAAGGGAGGGTTGGTTGGAGCATGCCCAATAGCACATGTGGGTGCATGGGGTAAGGTAGAGGGGAGAGGGCTAGGGTTGATACTCACAAAACAAGATCAAACAAAGAGGAAAGGATCCATTTAGGAAACAAGCAAAAACCAAATGCTAGGGCAAAGGTGGCTATTGCATGGCCCATGCAGAATTATTAATGCCACAATTATCCTTGTGAGAACAAGGATATTGATATGGCACCATTCATCTCCATTCCAAAATGTGGACAATGGCCAAGCAAGGATTATGGGTGGATCCAACCAACAACATGGGCTAGAGATAACTCAATAAAATGCCAAGCCCATATTATCGGATGGTGGAATTGTAAGGTGGTGAAGATAAGTTGGTGGAGTCAAAAAGAGAGATGCCCTCAACTCAACTTGGGCATATAACAATATATCAAGAGCCAAATACAATATCAAGAGCCAAATACAATTAATCATGCACATGAGATAAGAACCAAACAAGAAAGGGTTTTATATGATGCTCAAATGCAAGGGGACATGATGACATGAGCATGATATGATGATGATGCAACAATTATATGTTGGAAGTGGCCCATTTTATTATTATGACATGTAGCATTACAGGGTTAGACAACGGGATGCTACAACTCTCCCACTAAACAGGAATCTCACGAGATTCTAGGAAGAAGAAGAAGAAGACACAAAGAGAGAAGGATGGTTGACACGGAGTTCATCTTCACGCTCCCAAGTTGCTTCATCAATGTAATGGTGTGACCATCGCACCTTGCAAAACTTGATGGACTTGTTGCAGTCCCACGCTCATGGTCTCAAGGATTTTGGTGGGGTGTTCGATAAGATAGATCTTCTTGGAGGTCGATTAGCTCATGATCCACGGTCTTGCCGGGTCTTTGAAGCACTTCTTGAGCTGAGAGATGTGGAAAACATCATGGACTTTGAGTTTTTCCTAAGCTCTAGTGCATAAGCAACTTCTCCTCTTCTACCACGTATCTTGAAAGGACCGATGTATCTAGGAGCCAACTTTCCTTTGATACAAGGTGTGTTCCTCTCATGGGAGTGACACGAAGGTAGACTAGATCACCAGGGCATATACCATATCTGTGCTTCTGTCATAGTTGCTCTTCCGACGACTTTGAGCAATTTTCGTGTTCTCCGAATGATATGCACCTTCTCCTCTCGCTGAGTCACAATGTCGTAGGCAAACCAGATTCTTTCTCCCGCACTGACCAACCAATGGGAGTTCTGACTTGCCCATAGAGAGCCTCGAATGGTGCCATCTTCGACTTTTGGAAGTCGTTGTTGTAGGAGAATTCAGCATATGGAAGACACTCTTCCCACTTCATGCCAAAAGAGATGACGCAAGCTCTAAGCATATCCTCGAACTGATTGATTCTCTCCACTTGTCCTTGAGACCGAGGGTGGTAGCAAAGCTGAAGTTCAACTTCGTTCCCAAAGCTTTTGGAAACTCTCCTAACTTTGAGGTGAAGATGCTCCCACGATCTGAACTGATTTCAAGTGGAACCCCATACAAAGAGACAATCCTGTTGATATAGAGCTCACCAATCAAGTCCGTAAATTGTTTCTTTGATCGAAGAAGTGTGCCACTTTAGAAAGCCTGTCGATGACAACAAAATTGCATTGTTGCCCTTCTGACCTCGGAAAGCCAGTGATGAAGTCCATCTCAACTTTCTCCCATTTCCACTGGAGGTTGCAATGGTCAGAAGACCAAATGGTTTCGATGAATGCCTTGACTCTGCGGCAGACATCACATTCTGAGACGTACTTGGCACAATACCTTTTCAACCCAGGCCACCAGTATTGTGTTTTCAAGTCCATGTACATCTTTGTGCTGCCAGGATGGATAGAAAGAACCGAATCGTGTGCCTCCTTTAGAACCTGGTCTCTCAGACCCGGGTAGTTTGGAACAAACATCCGGTGATCAAAGAAGAGCGAGCCTTGATCATCAACATGGAAGGATTCATACTTCGGAGTGCCGAGCTTAGAGATGAGCTTTTTAGTGTGCGGATCACCAAGCTGACGAGAGCGAATCTGTTCTTCCAAGAGAGGAGTAGCCAGAAGATTCAGGAGATGCCCTTGTTCCACAATTTCCGTGTTCACCGACGAATTCCTCGCACAAGAGAGGTTGTTCTCTTCTACCATGAGGTTGTTGACATAAGCTTTACGACTAAGCGCATCCGCCATGACGCTTGCTTTGCACAGGGTGTAGTTGATGGTCACATCAAAGTCATTGATGGCTTCAATCCATCTCCTTTGTCAAGATTGAGATCGGCCGAGTGAAGATATACTTCAAACTCTTGTGGTCCGAGAAGATCTCACAACGGTTACCCAGCAAGTAGTGCCTCCACAGCTTCAAAGCAAAGACCATCTGCTAGCTCAAGGTCATGTGTGGGATAGTTGACCTCATGCGTCTTCAATCGACGAGAGGCATAAGCAACCACTGTCTCTCTTGCATAAGGACCGCACCCAATCCTTGCAAAGAGGCATCGCAGAAGATCTGGAAAGGCTTGGATGTATCCGGAGGAACCAAGACTGGTGTGGAAGTGAGCTTCTCTTTGAGTGTCTCAAAACTTTCTTGACAAGCAGGAGTCCACAGATACTTTTTGCCTTTCTTGAGGAGATCGGTAAGAGGCTTTGCTATCTTCGAGAAGTTCTGCACAAATCGACGGCAATAGCTAGCCAAACCGAGAAAACTCCGCACTTCCTTGACATTAGCAGGAGGAAGCCATTCAACTATTGTCTTCACGGTTTCCGGGTTGACTGCAATGCCCTTGGCAGAGATGACATGGCCCAGATAGGTTACTTCAGGAAGCCAAAACTCACACTTAGAGAACTTTGCATACAAGCGGTTCTCACGAAGCTTGTTCAGGACACATCGCAGGTGCTCTTCATGCTCCTCCTTGGACTTGGAATAGACCAGAATGTCATCCAGATATACCACCACAAACTTGTCCAGGTACTCCATGAAAACGGAGTTCATCAGCCTCGAGAAGGTAGCAGGTGCATTGGTGAGACCGAAAGACATGACCGTGTACTCATACAGGCCATAGCGAGTGGTGAAAGCTGTTTTGGGCACATCTTCTTTGCGAATTTTGATTTGGTGATATCCACTTCTCAAGTCCAGCTTAGAGAACACCACAGCTCCTGCTAGTTGATCAAATAGATCATTTATCCGAGGAAGAGGATATTTGTTCTTGATGGTTTTAGCATTGAGAGCCCGATAATCGACGCATAGCCTATCGGTTCTGTCACGCTTCTTCACAAAGATTGTTGGACTACCCCAAGAAGAAGTGCTGTGTTGAATGAAACCCAATTTCTCTTGTTCATCAAGTTGTCGTTTGAGTTCAGCCAACTCAGAAGGACCCATTTTATATGGCCTCTTGGAGATAGGAGCCGTTCAGTTCAAGCTCAATCACGAACTGAACCTCGCGATCCGGAGGCATACCTGGCAACTCTTCAGGAAAAACATCCGGGAACTCACAGACCACTGGTACCTTCTGAATAGCTTCCATAGCATCATCATTCAGAGCAGCCAAGGAATAGAGCTGGACAGCAGGAGTCAGACTTGGAGAAAAGACTACATGGCCTTCAGGGATCTTCAGAGACACTGAGCGTTCAGCACAATCAATCACAGCTGCATTTGCTGTCAACCAATCCATGCCCAAAATGACATCAATGTCAGAGTTGCCCAGCAGAATCAAAGAAGCCAAGAATGAAGAGCCACCAATCTCGATCTGATTGCCATGACTGATATGAGCAGCCCTCATGTTTGAACCAGGAGATAGCACCACCAGACAACGTGATAAAGGAACCCTATCCAGGTTATTCTCTTGTGCAAACTTATGCGAGACAAAAGAATGCGATGCACCAGAATCAAAGAGAACTCGTGCAGGGACTGAGTTAACAGATAGCATACCCATTACAACTCCAGGTGTGAGTTCAGCTTGAGAGGCGTTGACGCGATTAGCTCGAACAACCGCACCCGGGCTTAGTGTTGATGTTGAGAGCCCGAGGTGGTGCATGAACCGAGGGAGAGCTTGTTGCAGATCTTGGCGGGGTTGAGGAGAGCTTTGTTCTTCATTGGCAGTTCGCTTGGATGACCATGATCTCCACATGTGTAACAAGCACCTGAGGACGTGGAGCGAGTAGCGGGGACTCCGCCAGCGCTCGTGGTAAGGGTTGTTGTAGCCCAGAGCCGCAGTGGTGAAGTTTGGTGGCCTTGACGTGAAGCTCGCAGGTCTTGGTGGAGCCGGGAGCGACGGTGGGGTGTTAGGAACCCAGACACGCCGCTTAGAAGGAGTTGCCATTGCTGCCGAGCTTGATGCATCCCTGCTGTGTTTCTTGGACTCCTCGAACATCTGCCTACTTGTAGCATCCCAGTTGTCTAACCCCTGTAATGCTACTAAGTTTAATAATAAAATGGGCCACTTCCAACATATAATTGTTGCATCATCATCATATCATGCTCATGTCATCATGTCCCCTTGCATTGGAGCATCATATAAAACCTTTTTCTTGTTTGGTTCTTATCTCATGTGCATTATTAATTGTAGTTGCTTCTTGATATTGTATTTGGTTCTTACTAAATTGTTAAATGCCCAAGTTGAGTTGGGGGCATCTCTCTTTTGACTCCACCACCTTATCTTTCACCACCTTATAATTCCACCATCCAATAATATGGGCTTGGCTTTTATTGAGTTTCTCTAGCCCATGTTGTTGGTTGGATCCACTCATAATCTATTTGGCCTTTGCCACCTTTTGTGCATGCAAGGTAAAGCCACATGGAATCATGTTGTTTTCACAATATATCCACTTGGCATTAATTGTCTTGCATGGGCCATGCAAGTACCTTTTCTGGATTTGGTTTTTGTTGGAATTCTAAATGAATCACTCCTTCCTTGCTTGCTCTTGTTAGGTAGTGTTAAACCCTCCCTCTCTTTTGCCTTTAGCTAGCTACACCATGCCCCCAAACCCCACATGTGCTAAGGAGCATGCCCATCCAAACCACCCTTGCTTGGATTTTTGCTTGATCTTGTAAGAACATGCATGGTCCAAGATCCACATCCCCATGGCCATCTTCCTTCTCCCTTTTCTTGCTTAGTTTTGTGTTGAGCTTGGACTTGGTGCATGCTTGCCCAAGTTTAGTACCCCCACCTTCTCACCTTGCAAGCAGAAGACCCTAATTCAATCTATTCTAAAAACCAAAAACCTAAACCCTATTGTATAACTATCCTAAAACTAAACACTATTTTACATATACCAAAATAAATCCTATTCTACCCCTACCTCTAAACAAAACCCCAACTAAACCTACCCTCCCTTCTATCTAGCTTGCCCCCTTGTCCCTCTCACCCTAGCCACCCATGCCATGCGCCTACCCAGCTCCCTGCAGGCCCCACCCGACCAGGGACCCACCTAGCTACCCCCACACCCGACCATGCCCCCCGTCTACCTAAAACCCTAGCGGCACCCCCTCCCAAAGACCCCTCGCCTCCGGGTGCCCAGGCCGAGCAAGACACCAAGGCGGCGTCACCTCCTCGGTGTGAAGCGTGGAACTCCGCTGGAGCTCGCCGGAGAAGCAGCGCCGCCGTGCCCACGATCGCCCCCGCCCGGCAGCCTGCCGATCCTCGCCGTCCCGAGCCTCGGCCACCACACCGTCGAGCTGCGGGTGAGAACCTCATGCCCCCAGACAACCTGTTCCTCTTCCTCTCGCCGTGCGCCGCCGTAGCAATCCGCCGAGCGCCCTGCTTGTGGCCATGTCGCGCTGGCCGGCTTGGCAGCCTAGATCTGCCAGATTCGACGCTTCCGCTTGTGGCCGTGGTCCTTCTCCGCTAGCATCCCAAACCAAAAGGTAGGCCGTGGTCCTCTTCGCTGCTTTGGGGCCATGTTGTTTAGATCAGCGACGCCGCCATCGCCGATCAAAACCCGGCCAGAACCACGCCGCAAGACGCGCCGGCCTTGTCGTCCGACAACGTGGTCACCTGCAAATCGCCTTCCCTTTTTCCGCCTCAACATGAACCTCGCGTCCCCACCTGCCAGCGACCGTGCAATATTTGCAAAAAGGCTCCCCGAAGAAGCGTGAACCAACCCGCAGTCCACGCCCTAGCCCGCGTGAGCGCTTTGCAGAAAACCCCTTGCCTGTTTAGATCCTCAACCCGCGGTTCATCTGGCCCCGCAGTCAGCCTCTCTGGGAGATTTGCAAATAGGGTCTTGTTGTTCTGGCTAATAAACCCGCGGTCCTGAGTGCTCTCAGGCACTGCCCTGTGGGCCAGAGCTGACCCCTGGCCCACCTGTCTGCGGCTCAGGCTAACTGAGGCTGTGTGATAAGACGTTTCTGAGCTGGTTTTCAAATTCAAATTTGATTTAAATAATTTAAAAAGCAAATTCAAATTCAGAATTTAATAACTTTTGCATGCTTTATCCAATTTAGGCAAATGATATATGTTTTTGATTCAGAAAAATGAGAGGAATCCAAATATGCCATCTGTTTAGTGTTTTGCACAAGTTAAATTCCAAGTTTGTTTAAATTACTTCAATTGCCACTAGGTTTTCAAAATTAAATAACTTTTGTTTGGAAAATCCAAATTAAGCAAATGAGTAGTCTAAAATGATCAGCTCGACGAGACCTTTCTGTTTATGATATCCTTGACTTCAATTGCAGCATGCATCATATAAATATATTGCAAACAACAAATGTTATGACAACAAAATGTGGTTCTAAAACCCAAATAAATGTTACTTTCTTGTTCTTCACACCTCACCATGCCATGCTACCTTTCTTGCCATGTAAATTGTGCATCATTCATCATGGCATGATTGTTTGCTTGACGCATCTTATTCATATGCTTGTGCTCTATATTTATGTTGGCCTTGTTTGTTTGGTTTTCTCGGATGAACCTTTGGCGGGGTTGTATCAAGAGAACCAGAGCACTACCGAACGTCCTTTGCTTCATGAGACACCAGGCAAGCACTACCACATGCTTGCATACATACTGATACCTATTGCCTCTATCTTATTCTTGCATCATTGAGTCGATTGCATTAAATTGAATCCCAAGTATGCATAGCCTTTACTTTTAAACCCCAAGCTTGTTTCCTCCATCCCATGAGCCACTACTATAGGAGTTGTTTGAGCCATGCGAGTCGTAGAACGACATGTGTAGGGTTTGTGAGTCGATGGATAACGAGGTACTTAAACAACTTAACCCGAGTAGTTCGGGATAACTAAAGAAAGTGGCACGGTGAGCAATATCTGCTATTTGGTTTTCCTGCTCACTTGTGTCCGTAAGACCCAGTACTTGATTCCTGTTCCTTGATTTATCGCGCTATCCACATCCGGGAGGTATATGGGACCCCCGGACGAGCTTGATTCCGTCTTATTTCTTGGGGCCACAAACTAGTTTGAGGTTTTATTACTATCCTGTACTTATGCCATGCTTTCGCTTTATTTACGATTGTGCGAGAGGCACTTTGTCTTATTTAGGCAAGCGGAGTGTTTTCGTGATATCGACAAGCCCATACACTTTCGGGTTCCCGATCGTTCTGACCACGCAGACCTTGAGGCCGTCTCGAGCTTGCTTACTCGTTGGATTCTACTTAAGGGTGGCCCCTGAAATATTCTGAATCCTGTGATTGTTCGACCGTGAAAGCCTCGTTGGGTTTTGATTTGGTTTTCGAGGTTGATCGAGCGTGTGTTGCTATTGGTGCACCCGGCGGGTAAAACTTTTAAAGCCGTGTCCGCGGTTATGGACGACTTGGAGCACAGTTTCTTGATCATAGACAAGCATAACTAAAGTACCGCCTTAATTTGACTAAGTAACTTGACTAGTAAATAGTGCAATACTCACGGAATGGTTAATAAAATTGCCAACGGAAGGGGGGTTGTTCGTCCGCTTCCTTGTCGGTAAGCAGGGAGGAGGATGGATCGGATGAAATTACCATTATAACTGTTGTACTTAAATTGACGGACATCCGTCTATCATTGGTTAGGCGGATGGTTAGCGCTTATCTGTAGAATTGCTAGGGTTTATCTTTTGCTGCAATTGCGTCACCCCAGGTTGTGTCCCCTTTAGAGGCATTAAGTCTTGCTGAGTACCCTTAGGGTCTCACACGATAAATTCTTGATTCAGATGAACAGGTACCTTCTCAGGACGGATACTGGGTGGAAGAAGCCGAAGAAGTGGGCAACGACCGTATGGTGTAGAGATTCCGGGCACGGGGATCCGTGAGACCTGTAGTTGGGATGTGCTTATTTTCTCTGGCATCTTATGCCTATTTGCTTCTTATCCGTACTCGGATCTTGTTTGCCGCTTCGCATGATACTCGATGTGTCTTTGTATGAGGAGTTATCCTAAATTATAGATGTATCTAGGTCATTTGAATCTTGCCGTATGGCGTTGGTATATTCCTTTCTTTCTAGATGGTGTGGCTCGATGTACTCTTGTATGGTGGCTTGCGTACATACCCACTTGTGTCGTAGTTGATCCCGCCGCCGACTCGCGCCGTCTGAGTCCCGTTGAGAGGTTAGCGGTTGGGACGTCTGAAAGGACTACCAGTGAGTGGCTTTTGGGGCCCCGTACTATTTCAACCGCTATCTCTCATCCGTGCTTGTATCTAGGAGCGTAGTTCACCGAGGTAGTTACAATTGGTATCGAGCCATCCGACCTTCGTGGTTTCACCCAAGCAGTCGTTGTCAGTCTAGCAAATATTTTGAGTAGTTATGTATATAGGGAAAAACAAAACGCGAGAGTAGGACTGCTTCCACTTTACTTCTTACCCTCCACCCACCCTTTTACGGTAAGGAAGTGTAACGTTTTCAATTCTCTTCTCAAAGTTCAAACTAGGATTCACGTGTTCGGGTTCAGTAGTACCATAGGATGTGTGTGTGTGTGTGTGTGTGTGTGTGTGTAGTCCTTTGTCTATCTGTTGCATCCAAGTTGTTATCTTATCGCCTTTGGTTATCGAATTGGTACATTCCATACCAATGGCTTTTGTAAACGCATAATCTATCTTCCTTTTGTATCCGACGCTATCTTGTTTGGGGTGTTCGTTTCCGTAGTACCAATCTTTAGGTTTAAATGTGAGAAGAAGGGGTTAGGATATGTGTTCAACTTGTTCATGTCTTGAGTAATGATTTGAGTGCGGGATGGAGTCGCGACCATACCACTACTTGTATCATTTGCTTTTGTATATTGGATCGGTAGAGTCACTAATCTTGATTCGTTAAGCGATTTGGCGCATCTATTGGTATTTTAATGCGAAATTTGTGGAAAATTTTCTTTGATATGTTTGTGTACCACACTCCTTTTTTCATTGTATGCGATATGCTTAATATCTTTGAGGTGCTATGAACTTTGTTGATATTTTCATATCATCTCAGTAAATTGTATCCTTTAATCTTGGTTAATTCCATCTTGGTACTATTTTGGATTATTATCATTCTCCATTATAGTATTGACTTGAGTTTTACATCAATGACAGGATGGCTCCCCACCGGGGAGGAGGACATTCCTCCGTAATGGCTCGGCTGTCAAGCATAGCTCTTGCTCGGCCATGCAAGAGAACCAGTGCGCTTTGAGGAGAGCGTCAGGAAGAGCAGTTCCTCCACTCCCTCCACCTCCCAAGCGTGGTGACATCAAGAGCTTCCTCAAGTTCAGTCCTCGGCGGTTTGTGTCGACCGACCTCTTGATCTTGATGATTGGCTCCGAGATCTCAAGGCTGTTGGAGGCTGATGTGCGAGCAGGAATGGGTAAAGTGTGCTACTCACCTGCTCAAGGGAGACGCAGCTCTATGGTGGGAAAACTATTTGAAGGCTAGCTGCACTGGGACCCAGCCTACTTGGGAGAGGTTTACAGGAGCTTTCAAGGAACAGTTCCTCTCAGAGATTGTGATGGAACGAATGAAGGATGCTTTCCTCAACTTGAAGCAGGGCAATGATAACGTCAACACCTACATCAGGAACTTCATGAACTTGTCTCGCTATGGTGGTGATGAGGTGTCGATGACAAGAAAAGCGAAGAGATTCAGCAAGGGCTCAACGTCGATCAAGTATGCACTCACGCATGCAAGACCAACCTTCACAGGAACTGCAGATATGGCACTACAAGAGGAGGCTAGTAGGCGGATGTTCGAGAGTCCAAGAAACATAGCAGAGGATGCATCAAGTTCGGCAGCAATGGCAACTCCTTGAGCGGCGTGTCGGGTTCCTAACACCCCACGTCGCTCCGGCTCCCAAGACACCTGCAAGCTTCACGCCAAGGCCATCAAACTTCACCATGCGGCTCCGGGGCTACAACCCTTACCTGGGCGCTGGCGGAGTCACAGCTTCTCTGCTCCACGTCCATGGTGCTGCTTCACTTGTGGAGGTCTGGACATTCCCAGAACTGTCAATGAAGAACAAAGCTCTCCCTCAACCCCGCCAAGATCTGCAACAAGCTCTCCCTCGGTTCGCACCACCGCCTCGGGCTCTCAACATCAACACTAAGCCCGGGTCTGCGGTTGTTCGCGCTAACTGCGTCAACGCCTCTCACGCCGAACTCGCTCCTGGAGTTGTCATGGGTATGCTCTCAGTTAACTCGGTCCCTGCACGAGATCTCTTTGATTCTGGTGCATCGCATTTTTTTGTGTCTCACAAGTTTGCAAATGAGAATGAGCTAGTCATGGTCCCTCTCCAAAAGCGGTTAATGGTTCTTTCTCCTGGAGCAAATATGGTAACATCCAAGATCAGTCATGGCAATAAAGTCGAGATTGGTGGTTCTTCATTCCTGGCTTCTTTGATTCTGCTGGGCAACTCTGACATTGATGTCATCCTGGGCATGGCTTGGTTGTGACAAATGCAGCTGTGATCGATTGTCTTTGACGCTCGGTCTCTCAAGATCCCGAAGGCCACATAGTCTTTTCTCCAAGTCGACTCGATGTCCAACTCTATTCCTTGGCTGCTCGAATGATGATGCCATGGAAGCTATTCGAGGTACCGATTAGTGAGTTCCGGATGTTTTTCTGAAGAGTTGCAGTATGCCTCCGGATCGCGAAGTTGAATTCGTGATCGAGCTTGAACCTGGAACGGCTCCTATCTCAAGAGGCCATACAAGATGGGTCCTTACGAAATTTTGAACTCAAGCGACAACTTGATGAACAAGAGAAGTTGGGTTTCATTCAGATAGCACTTCTTCTTGGGGTAGTCCAACAATCTTCGTGAAGAAGCGTGGAGAACCGATAGGCTCTGTGTTGACTACCGCTCTAAATGCCAAAACCATCAAGAACAAATATCCTCTTCCTCGGATAAATGATCTGCTTGACCAGCTAGCGGGCTGTGGTGTTCTCTAAGCTGGATTTGAGGAGTGGTTATCACCAAATCAAAATTCGCAAGGAAGATGTGACCAAAACAGCTTTCACCACACGCTATGGCCTGTATGAGTGCACGGTCATGTCTTTCGGTCTCACCAACGCTTTGCTACCTTCTCGAGGTGATGAACTCCGTTTTCATGGAGTACTGGACAAGTTTGTGGTGGTATATCTGGATGACATTCTCGTCTATTCCAAGTCCAAGGAGGAGCATGAAGAGCACACGAGGTGTGTCTGAACAAGCTTGAGAGAACCGCTTGTATGCCAAGTTCTCAAAGTGTGAGTTACGGTTGCTGAAGTAACCTATCTGGGGCATGTTATCTCGGCCAAGGGCATTGGTCAACCGAAACCGTGAAGACAATAGTTGAATGGCTTCCTCCTGCTAATGTCAAGGAAGTGCGGAGTTTTCTCGGCTTGGCTAGCTATTGTCGTTTTGTGCAGAACTTCTCGAAGATAGCAAAGCCTCTTACCGATCTCCTCAAGAAAGGCAAGAAGTACCTGTGGACACCTGCTTGCCAAGAAAGTTTTGAGACACTCAAAGAGAAGCTCACTTCCACGCCAGTCTTGGTTCCTCCGGATACATCCAAGCCTTTCCAGATCTTCTGCGATGCCTCTTTGCAAGGATTGGGTGCGGTTCTTATGCAAGAGAGACAGGTGGTTGCTTATGCCTCTCGTCAGTTGAAGACGCATGAGGTCAACTATCCCACGCATGACCTGGAGCTAGCAGCAGTGGTCTTTGCCTTGAAGCTGTGGAGGCACTACTTGCTGGGTAACCGTTGTGAGATCTTCTCGGACCACAAGAGTTTGAAGTATATCTTCACTCAACCGGATCTCAATCTTGACAAGGAGATGGATTGAAGCCATCAATGACTTCGATGTGACCATCAACTACACTCGCAAAGCAAACGTCATGGCGGATGCGCTTAGTAAAGCTTATGTCAACAACCTCATGGTGGAAGAGCGGACCTCTCTTGTGCGAGGAATTCCGTCGGCTCAACACGGAGATTGTGGAACAAGGGCATCTCTGAACCTTCGGCTACTCCTCTCTTGGAACAGATTCGGTCGTCAGCGTGGTGATCCGCACACCAAGAAGCTCATCGCTAAGCTTGGCACTCCGAAGTATGAATCCTTCCATGTTGATGATCAGGGCACGCTCTTCTTTGATCACCGGATGTTTGTTCCAAACTACCCGGGTCTGAGAGATCAATTGCTCAAGGAGGCACATGATTCGGTCCTTTCTATCCATCCTGGCAGCACAAAGATGTATATGGACTTGAAAACACAATACTGGTGGCCTGGGTTGAAAAGGTATTGTGCCAAGTACGTCTCAGAATGTGATGTCTGCCGCAGAGTCAAGGCTGTTCATCAGAAACCATTTGGTCTTCTACACCATTGCAACCTCCAGTGGAAGTGGGAGAAAGTTGAGATGGACTTCATCACGGGCTTTCCTAGGTCGCAGAAGGGCAACAATGCAATTTTGTTGTCATCGACAGGCTTTCCAAAGTGGCACACTTCTTCCCGATCAAAGAAACAATTTCGGACTTGATTGGTGAGCTCTATATCAACAGGATTGTCTCTTTGTATGGGGTTCCACTGAAATCAGTTCGGACCAGTGGGGAGCATCTTCACCTCAAAGTTCGGGAGAGTTTCCAAAAGCTTTGGGAACGGTTGAACTTGACTGCTTACCACCCTCGATGAGGACAAGTAGAGAGGATCAATCAGTTCTCGAGGACATGCTTAGAGCTTGCGTCATCTCGTTTGGCATGAAGTGGGAAGAATGTCTTCCATATGCTGAATTCTCCTACAACAACTTTCGGAAGAGTCTCAAGATGGCACCATTCGAGGCTCTCTATGGTAAGTGCGAACTCCCATTGGTTGGTCGGTGCGGAGAAAGAATCTGGTTTGGCCGACATTGTAACTCAGCCGAGGAGAAGGTGCATATCATTCGAGAACACGAAGATTGCTCGAGTCGTCGGAAGAGCAACTATGACAGAAGCACAGATATGGTATATGCCCACGGTGATCTCGTCTACCTTTGTCACTCCCATGAGAGGAACACACACCGGTATCAAAGGAAAGTTGGCTCCTAGATACATCGGTCCTTTCAAGATACGTGGTAGAAGAGGAGAAGTTGCTTATGCACTCGAGCTTAGGAAAACTCAAAGTCCATGATGTTTTCCACATCTCTCACTCAAGAAGTGCTTCAAAGATCCCGGCAAGGCGTGGATCATGAGCTAATAGACCTCCAAGAAGATCTCTCTTATCAGAACACCCCACCAAAATTCTCGAGACCCATGAGCGAAGGACTGCAACAAGTCCATCAAATTACGCAAGGTGCGTGGTCACACCATTCATTGATGAAGCAACTTGGGAGCGTGAAGATGAACTCCGTGCCAACCATCCTTCTCTCTTTGTCTTCTTCTTCTTCTTCCTAGAATCTCGGCGAGATTCCTGTTTAGTGGGGAGAGTTGTAGCATCCCGGTTGTCTAACCCCGTAATGCTACTAAGTTTAATAATAAAATGGGCCACTTCAACATATAATTGTTGCATCATCATCATATCATGCTCATGTCATCATGTCCCCTTGCATTGGAGCATCATATAAAACCTTTTTCTTGTTTGGTTCTTATCTCATGTGCATTATTAATTGTAGTTGCTTCTTGATATTGTATTTGGTTCTTACTAAATTGTTAAATGCCCAAGTTGAGTTGGGGGCATCTCTCTTTTGACTCCACCACCTTATCTTTCACCACCTTATAATTCCACCATCCAATAATATGGGCTTGGCTTTTATTGAGTTTCTCTAGCCCATGTTGTTGGTTGGATCCACTCATAATCTATTTGCTTGGCCTTTGCCACCTTTTGTGCATGCAAGGAGTAAAGCCACATGGAATCATGTTGTTTTCACAATATATCCACTTGGCATTAATTGTCTTGCATGGGCCATGCAAGTACCCTTTTTCCTGGATTTGGTTTTTGTTGGAATTCTAAATGAATCACTCCTTCCTTGCTTGCTCTTGTTAGGTAGTGTTAAACCCTCCCTCTCTTTTGCCTTTAGCTAGCTACACCATGCCCCCAAACCCCACATGTGCTAAGGAGCATGCCCATCCAAACCACCCTTGCTTGGATTTTTGCTTGATCTTGTAAGAACATGCATGGTCCAAGATCCACATCCCCATGGCCATCTTCCTTCTCCCTTTTCTTGCTTAGTTTTGTGTTGAGCTTGGACTTGGTGCATGCTTGCCCAAGTTTAGTACCCCCACCTTCTCACCTTGCAAGCAGAAGACCCTAATTCAATCTATTCTAAAACCAAAACCTAAACCCTATTGTATAACTATCCTAAAACTAAACACTATTTTACATATACCAAAATAAATCCTATTCTACCCTACCTCTAAACAAAACCCCAACTAAACCTACCCTCCTTCTATCTAGCTTGCCCCTTGTCCCTCTCACCTAGCCACCCATGCCATGCGCCCTACCCCTCTGCAGGCCCCACCCGACCAGGGACCCACCTAGCTACCCCCACACCCGACCATGCCCCCCGTCTACCTAAAACCCTAGCGGCACCCCCCCCCAGCACCCCTGCTCGGAGTGCCCTCAAGGCCACGGCACCAGGACGGCGTCACCTCCCTGCCTCGGTGAAGCGTGGAACTCACCGAGCTCGCCAGAAGCAGCCGCCTTGTGCCCACGATCGCCGAACGCCCCGGCCCGCCTCGTCGATCCTCGCCGTCCGAGCCTCGGCCACCACACCGTCGAGCTGCGGTGAGAACCTCATGCCCCGCACAACCTGTTCCTCTTCCTCTGCCCGTCTTGCCAGAGTAATCCGCCCGGCGCCTTGTATGCGTCGCGCTGGCAGCGGCAACCGGCGGCTAGATCTGCCATTGCTGTTCGACGCTCGCCCCATTGTGGTCCTTCTCCGCTAGCATCCCAAACCAAAAAGGTAGGCCGTGGTCCTCTTCGCTTTTCGCTTTGGGGCCATGTTGTTTAGATCAGCGGCGTCGCCATCGTCGATCAAAACCGGCAACCACGCCGCCCTGGAAAGCGCCATCATTGTCGTCCGACAATACGTGGTCACCTTGCAATTCGCCCCTTCCCCTTTTTCCCGCCTCAACCCGCGAACCTCGCGTCCCCACCTGCCAGCGACCGTGCAATATTTGCAAAAAGGCTCCCCGAAGAAGCGTGAACCAACCCGGGTCCGCCCTAGCCAGCGTGGCCTTTGCGAAAAACCCTTGCTGTTTAGATCCTCAACCCGCGGTTCATCGCCTGATCGGCCTCTCTGGGAGATTTGCAAATAGGGTCTTGTTGTTACGGCTAATAAACCCGGGTCTGAGTGCTCAGCACTGCCCAGGCAGCTGACCCCAGCCCACATCTGCTCAGGCTAACTGAGGCTGTGTGATAAGACGTTTACAGCTGGTTTTCAAATTCAAATTTGATTTAAATAATTTAAAAGCAAATTCAAATTCAGAATTTAATAACTTTTGCATGCTTTATCCAATTTAGGCAAATGATATATGTTTTGATTCAGAAAAATGAGAGGAATCCAAATATGCCATCTGTTTAGTGTTTTGCACAAGTTAAATTCAAGTTTGTTTAAATTACTTCAATTGCCACTAGGTTTTCAAAATTAAATAACTTTTGTTTGGAAAATCCAAATTAAGCAAATGAGTAGTCTAAAATGATCAGCTCGAGACCTTTCTGTTTATGATATCCTTGACTTCAATTGCAGCATGCATCATATAAATATATTGCAAACAACAAATGTTATGACAACAAAATGTGGTTCTAAAACCCAAATAAATGTTACTTTCTTGTTCTTCACACCTCACCATGCCATGCTACCTTTCTTGCCATGTAAATTGTGCATCATTCATCATGGCATGATTGTTTGCTTGACGATCTTATTCATATGCTTGTGCTCTATATTTATGTTGGCCTTGTTTGTTTGGTTTTTCTCGGATAGACACTGAGCAGGGGTTGTATCAAGAGAACCAGGAGCACTACCCAGAACCGTCCTTTGCTTCAACAGAGACACCAGGCAAGCACTACCACATGCTTGCATACATACAGTACCTATTGCCTCTATCTTATTCTTGCATCATTGAGTCGCGATTGCATTAAATTGAATCCCAAGTATGCATAGCCTTTACTTTTAAACCCCACCAAGCTTGTTTCCTCCATCCCATGAGCCACTACTATAGGAGTTGTTTGAGCCATGCGAGTCGTAGAACAACATGTGTAGGGTTTGAGAGTCGATGGATAACGAGGTACTTAAACAACTTAACTTTGAGTAGTTAAGGATAACTAAAGAAAGTGGCACGGTGAGCAATATCTGCTATTTGGTTTTCCTGCTCACTTGTGTCCCGTAAGACCCCGAGTACTTGATTCTGTTCCTTGATTTATCGCTATCCACATCCGGAGGTATATGGGACCCCCTGGACGAGCTTGATTAGTCTTATTTCTTGGGGCCAAACTAGTTTGAGGTTTTATTACTATCTGTACTTATGCCATGCTTCGCTTTATTTACGATTGTCACGAGGCTGATCTTTATTTAAAGCGGAGTGTTTTCGGTATCGACAAGCCCAGCCACACTTTCGGGTTCCCGATCGTTTCTACAGCCGCAGACCTTGAGGCCGTCTCGAGCTTGCTTACTCCGTTCGGATTCTACTTAAGGGTGGCCCCAAATATTTCTGAATCTGTGATTGTTCATCGTGAAAGCCTCGTTGGGTTTTGATTTGGTTTTCAGGTTGATCGGCGTGTGTTGCTATTGGTGCACCCCCGGGTAAAACTTTCAAAGCGTGTCGCGGTTATGGACGACTTGGAGCACAGTTTCTTGATCATAGACAAGCATAACTAAAGTACCGCCTTAATTTGACTAAGTAACTTGACTAGTAAATAGTGCAATACTCACGGAATGGTTAATAAAATTGCCAGCGGAAGGGGGTTGTTCGTCCGCTTCCTTGTAAGCGAGGAGGAGGATGGATCGGATGAAATTACCATTATAAGCTGTTGTACTTAAATTGACGGACATCCGTCTATCATTGGTTAGGCGGATGGTTAGCGCTTATCTGTAGAATTGCTAGGGTTTATCTTTTCTTTGCAATTCGTCACCCGTTGTGTCCCCTTTAGAGGCATTAAGTCTTCTGAGTACCCTTAGGGTCTCACGATAAATTCTTGATTCAGATGAGGTACCTTCTCGGGACGGATCTTTGGGTGGAAGAAGCCGAAGAAGTGGGCAACGACGTATGGTGTAGAGATTCCGACACGGGATCCGTGAGACCTGTAGTTGGGATGTGCTTATTTTCTCGGCATCTTATGCCTATTTGCTTCTTATCCGTACTCGGATCTTGTTTGCCGCTTCATGATACTCGATGTGTGTTTGTATGAGGAGTTATCCTAAATTATAGATGTATCTAGGTCATTTGAATCTTGCCGTATGGCGTTGGTATATTCCTTTCTTTCTAGATGGTGTGGCTCGATGTACTCTTGTATGGTGGCTTGCGTACATACCCACTTGTGTCGTAGTTGATCCTTTCGCCGCTCACGCCGCCCGTCTGAGTCCCGTTGAGAGGTTAGCGGTTGGGACGTCTGAAAGGACTACCAGTGAGTGGCTTTTGGGGCCCCGCCGTACTATTTCAACCGCTATCTCTCATCCAGGCTTGTATCTAGGAGCGTAGTTCACCGAGGTAGTTACACTACTAGCCTCCTCTTGTAGTGCCATATGCTGCAGTTCCAGGAAGGTTGCCGGTCTTGCATGCGTGAGTGCATACTTGATCGACGCATTGAGCCCTTGCCTGAATCTCTTACGCTTTTCTTGTCAGATGCCTCATCACCACCATAGCGAGACAGTTCATAAAGTTCCGATATAGGTGTTGGCGTTATCATTCCCACACTTGGGTTGAGGAAAGCATCCTTCATCCTTTCCATCACAATCTCTGAGAGAAACTGTTCTTTGAAAGCTGCGGTGAACCTCTCCCAAGTGGGATGGAACCCAGTGCAGCTAGCCTTCAAGTAGTTTTCCCACCATAGAGCTGCGTCTCCCTTGAGAAGGTGAGTAGCACACTTTACCCACTCCTGTTCTGGAACATCAGCAGTCTCGAGCAGCCTTGAGATCTCACGGAGCCAATCATCCGCATCAAGAGGTCGGTCAGACACATCAAACTGACGAGGACTGAACTTGAGGAAGCTCTTGATGTCGCCACGCTTGGGAGGTGGAGGAAGTGGAGTGAACTCGTTCCTTCGGACGCTCTCCTCAAAGCGCAGCTGGTTCTCTTGCATTGCCGCCAAAGCATTAGCTATGCTTGACAGCGCTGAGCCCAGTTCTGGAGGAATGTCCTCCTCAGTCCGGCGTGGGGGAGCCATCCTGTCATTGATATAAGACTCAAGTTAGTACTATGATGGAGAATGATAATAATCCAAAATAGTACCAAGATGGAATTAACCAAGATTAAAGGATACAATTTACTGAGATGATATAAAAATATCAACAAAGTTCATAGCACCTCAAAGATATTAAGCATATCGCACATCGAAAAGGAGTGTGGTACACAAACATATCAAAGAAAATTTTTCCACAAATTTCGCATTAAAATACCAATAGATGCATAAAATTACTTAACGAATCAAGATTAGTGACTCTACCGATCCAATATACAAAAGCGAATGATACAAGTAGTGGTATGGTCGCGACTCCATCCCGCACTCAAATCATTACTCCGCACATGAACAAGTGGAACACATATCCTAACCCCTTCTTCTCACGTGAAACCTAAGATTGGTACTCTGAGCGAACACCCCAAACAAGATAGCGTCGGATACAAGAGGAAGATAGATTGCGTCGGTTCACAAAAACCTGTCGGTATGGAATGTACCAACAGTTGATAACCAAAGGCAGATAAGATAACAACTTGGATGCAACAGATAGACAAGGGATTACACACATATACACACAGACACAACCTATGGTACTACGGAAACCCAGAACACGTGAATCCTAGTTTGAACTTTGAGAAGAGGATTGAAAACGTTGCACTTCCTTACCAGAAAGGGTGGGTGGGAGGGTAAGAAGAAAAGTGGAAGCAGTCCTACTCTTGCGTTTTTTTTTCCTATATACATAACTACTAAAATATTTGCTAGACTGACAACGACCGTTTGGCTGAAACCCTGAAGGTCGGGATGGCTCTGATACCAATTGTAACTACCTCGGTGAACTACGCTCCTAGATACAAGCCTGGATGAGAAGTAGCGGTTGAAATAATGCAGTGGGGCCCCAAAAGCCACTCACGGTAGTCCTTTCGACGTCCCAACCGCTACTCTCAGCGGTACTGTCTGGGCGTCGGCGGCGAAGGGATCAACTACGTACACAAGTGGGTATGTCATGAAGCCACCATACAAGAGTACATCGAGCCACACCATCTAGAAAGAAAGGAAATATACCAACGCCATACGGCAAGATTCAAATGACCTAGATACATCTATAATTTAGGATAACTCCTCATACAACACATCGAGTATCATGCAGGCGGCAAACAAGATCCGAGTACGGATAAGAAGCAAATAGGCATAAGATGCCGGAGAAATAAGCACATCAACTACAGGTCTCACGGATCCCGTGCGGAATCTCTACACCATACGATCGTTGCCCACATCATGGCTTCTTCCACCCGTATCCGTCACGAGGAGGTACTGTTCATCTGAATCAAGAATTTATCGTGTGAGACCCTAAGTACTCAGCAAGTCTTAATGCCTCTAAAGGGGACACAACACAGGGTGACGCAATTGCAAAAAGATAAACCCTAGCAATTCTAAAGATAAGCGCTAACCATCCGCCTAACCAATGATGAGCGGATGTCCGTGAATTAAGTACAACATTATAATGGTAATCTCATCCGATCCATCCTCCTCCCTGCTTACCAACAAGGAAGCGGACGAACAACCCCCCATCCGTTGGCAATTTTATTAACCATTCCATGAGTATTACACTATTTACTAGTCAAGTTACTTTAGTCAAATTAGAAGCGGTACTTTAGTTATGCTTGTCTATGATCAAGAAACTGTGCTCCAAGTCGTCCATAACCGCGGACACGGCTTTCAGAAAGTTTTACCCGGCCGGGGTGCACCAATAGCAACACACGCTCGATCAACCTCGGAAAAACCAAATCAAAACCCAACGAGGCTTTCACGACTGCACAATCACAAGATTCAGAAATATTTCAGCCACCCTTAAGTAGATTCCATAGCGAAGCTAGACTCAGACGGCCTCAAGGTTTGTGGGGCCGTGATGGCGGCAGGAACCCGAAGTGTGGCTGGGCTTGTCGATACCACGTAAGGTCACCATCCTAAATGATCTGATGTGCTCCTCGCACAATCGTAAATAAAGCGATAGCATGGCATAAGTACAGGATAGTAAAAACACCTCAAACTAGTTTGTGGCCCCAAGAAATAAGACGGAATCAAGCTCGGCCGGGGGTCCCATATACCTCCCGGATGTGGATAGCGCGATAAATCAAGGAACAGGAATCAAGTACTCGGGGTCTTACGGGACACAAGTGAGCAGGAAAAACCAAATAGCAGATATTGCTCACCGGTGCCACTTTCTTTAGTTATCCCAGAACTACTCAGGTTAAGTTGTTTAGGTACCTCATTGTTCATCAGACTCTCACAAACCCTACACATGCTGTTCTACGACTCGCATGGCTCAAACAACTCCTATAGTAGTGGTTCATGGGATGGAGGAAACAAGCTTGGTGGGGTGTAAAAGTAAAGGCTATGCGTACTTGGGATTCATTTTAATGCAATCGCGACTCAATGATGCAAGAATAAGATAGAGGCAATAGGTACTGTATGTATGCAAGCATGTGGTAGTGCTTGCCTGGTGTCTCTGTTGAAGCAAAGAAGCGGTTACAGGTGGTTCTCTGGTTCTCTTGATACTGACCCACCTGTGTCTATCAGAAAAACCAAACAAACAAGGCCAACATGAATATAGAGCACAAGCATATGAATAAGGTCGTCAAGCAAACAATCATGCCATGATGAATGATGCACAATTTACATGGCAAGTAAAGTAGCATGGCATGGGTGAGGTGTAGGAACAAGAATATAACAATTGAGTGGGTTTTAGTCATATTTTGTTGTCATAACAGTTGTTATTCATTATATAGTTATATGATGCATGCTGCAATTGAAGTCATGGATAGCATAAACAGAAAGGTCTCGTCGGTGATCAATTTAGACTACTTATTTGCGAAATTTGGAAATACAAAACAATAGTTATGATTTAATGAAAAACCAGTGGCAATTGATGTAATTACACTAAACTTGGAATTTTACTTGTGCAAAAGTCAAATTAGATGGCATATTTGAATTCCTCTCATCTTGCTGATATCCAAACATATATCATTTGTCTAATATGGATAAAGCATGTAGAAGTTATCAAAAATCTGAATAGAATTTGAATTTGAATTATTTTAAACTAGTTTGAATTTTTAAAGCGATTATCGAAACATTTTCCACTTCTCCTACTCGCTCTGAGGCGATGACAAGTGGGGTCAGATGGTTACAGCCTGTGGCGATGCTGGATCAAATCTGGACCACGGGTTTATTTTGGTAAAGCCGGAGCCTTTTGCAAAGAGCCTACAAACGCCGATGAGGGCCACATTGGACCGCGAGTTGAGGAACAAAAGCAGGCGGGGTTAGTGAAAAGCACTTTCGCGGGCGAGGGGACTGCGGGTTTGGATCGGTTCTTGCGAGCCTTTTTGAAAAGGTTTACCGCTGGCCGTGGGGCCTCGAGGATCGGTTGGAGCAAAAGCGGCGGGGATTACAAAAGCGGCCGGCGCGCATGCTTCTTCCTCTGCGAGCAGCGAGAACACGCCTGTGACGGAGAAAAAGGAGGCGCGCGGGGCTCGATCCGGGATCTGGGCGCCTTGACGTGTACCATGCTTCTGCGGTGGGCTGATGCTCTGGGTCGCTTCATGAGCTAGGTAAGGCGTCTACGGTGGTCTTTGGCGGTGTCGTCGTCGGCTGGCGCCGGAGGGTGCTCGACAAGCGAGCATCGCATCCGAGAAACGAAAAGCATGCACGGAGGATGTCTGGGAGTTCGTGGGCTCACCGCGGGCGTCTTGGCGACGGTGGCGAGGTGCGAGTGCGATCTGCGGCGGCTCGCGGATGGCGCTAGGGTTTTCGACGGACGGCGTCGGCTCGGCGTTCTGGCACCTTCTCCTCGCGTCCGGCTCGGATCGTCGCGAGCGCTCGAGGACCTCTCGACAACAGCGACACGCCTCCGGCTAGATCGTGCAGGCGGTGGGTAGGCTGGCGTGGGCGGAGAGGAGATGGGGTGGTGTAGAGGAAGGGTGCGAGGCGGTGCTAGCGGTTGGATCTGGGAGGCTGGGAGAGACCAGAGAGGAAGGTAGATAAGATCGATGGGGGCTGGTTGCGTGGGGAGGGTTTGATGGGAAAGGTGGCATCGGCGCCTCCACCTCACGTCTTTGCGCATGGGGGCTGTGGGTGGCGCGGAGATCTTTGGGAAGGAGAGGACTAGCGGGTGGACCTGGGGTTCGGTGAGGCAGGCCGGTAGGGTGAGGCAGATGATCTTTGGTAGAGAGAGGAAAGAGGGAGGAAAGAGGGCATGCTCGGCTAGGCTAGGGTTGGGTGGTCTTGGTCACGTGTGGGTGTAGAGAGGGGAGAAGCTGGGGACAGCTAGGAGGAAGGAGGGCTCAAGGTAGATAACTAGAGAGGAGGGGAGAGGGTAATGGTAGCTAGGTTTTGTGTAGAGGGTGAAGGTAGTCTAGGTTTTTGCTTAGGTAGATGTAGATTAGGTTTTGATTAGAGAAAAGGTTAGATGGTTTGGAGGAGTAGGTTTTGGGTTTTGTTAAAGGGAGGTGTAAGTTAGAGATTATTTTAGGATAGATGTAAGATAGGGTTTAGTTTTAGGATAGTTGTAAAATAGGGTTTTAGTTTTAGGGTGGAAAAGAGAGAGGTAAGGGGTGGTTTAGGAGGTTGCTAAGAGGGTAGGCAAGGATGGTGGTGCTAAACTTGGTCATGCAAGGTCATACTAGCCCTAGCAAGGTCAAACAAGAAAAGAGGGAGAGGGAAGAGAGAGATGGTCAAGGTGATGAGACACTTCTTTAGTTCCTGCATGATCCAAATTAATGGCCAAGCAAGATCCAAGGGAGGGTTGGTTGGAGCATGCCCAATAGCACATGTGGGTGCATGGGGTAAGGTAGAGGGGAGAGGGCTAGGGTTGATACTCACAAAACAAGATCAAACAAAGAGGAAAGGATCCATTTAGGAAACAAGCAAAAACCAAATGCTAGGGCAAAGGTGGCTATTGCATGGCCCATGCAGAATTATTAATGCCACAATTATCCTTGTGAGAACAAGGATATTGATATGGCACTATTCATCTCCATTCCAAAATGTGGACAATGGCCAAGCAAGGATTATGGGTGGATCCAACCAACAACATGGGCTAGAGATAACTCAATAAAATGCCAAGCCCATATTATCGGATGGTGGAATTGTAAGGTGGTGAAGATAAGTTGGTGGAGTCAAAAAGAGAGATGCCCTCAACTCAACTTGGGCATATAACAATATATCAAGAGCCAAATACAATATCAAGAGGCAAATACAATTAATCATGCACATGAGATAAGAACCAAACAAGAAAGGGTTTTATATGATGCTCAAATGCAAGGGGACATGATGACATGAGCATGATATGATGATGATGCAACAATTATATGTTGGAAGTGGCCCATTTTATTATTATGACATGTAGCATTACAGGGGTTAGACAACTGGGATGCTACAGTTTTGAAGCTACACAAGGCGTTGTACGGGCTACGGCAAGCCCCTCGGGCGTGGAACATCAAGCTTGATCGTACATTGATCTCTCTCGGATTCGAGAAGAGCCCACTGGAGCATTCGATGTATAAGCGAGGTAAAGGAAGGGATCGTCTACTAGTTGGCATCTATGTTGATGATCTATTGATAACAGGAGTGGATGAGAAGGAGATTGCAAATTTCAAGCTACAGATGAAGGACTTATTCAAGATGAGTGATCTAGGCTTATTGATCTACTACCTTGGGATCGAGGTACATCAAAAGCTGGGTGAGATCACGCTATGCCAAGAGGCATATGCAAAGAAGATACTCGAGAAGTGTGGCATGGAAGAATGCAATCCAACTCATGTTCCGATGGAACCTCGTCTTAAACTGAGCAAAAGGCCTGAGTGAAGCACATGCGGTTGATGCAACGGAGTATAGGAGCGTGGTCGGAAGTTTGAGGTATCTCATCAACACAAGACCCGACTTGGCCTATTCCGTTGGCTATGTGAGTCGCTTTATGGAAGCACCCACAATGGAGCATTGGACAGCCGTGAAACATATACTCAGATATATCAAAGGTACTACAAACTTTGGTATTGTCTACTCGAAAGAGAAGGAGGAGGTGAAGCTACTTGGCTACAGTGATAGCGACATGGCAGGAGATATTGACGACCGTAAGAGTACCTCGGGCGTGGCATATTTCTTGGGAAGAAGCATAGTAAGTTGGCTATTACAAAAGCAAAAAAGTGGTGGCACAGTCATCCCGTGAAGCTGAGTATATTGCGGCTGCAACTGCGGCGTGTCAAGGTGTGTGGCTAAGGAGTCTACTTGGTGATCTCACCAATCGGGAGGCGGAACAAGTGGTGCTCAATATTGACAACAAGTCTGCAATTTCATTGTGCAAGAATCCGGTGCATCATGACAGGAGTAAGGACATTGATACGAAGTATCACTACATACGGCAGTGTATAGAGGAGAGCAAGATTGAAGTCAACTATGTTTGCACCAAAGATCAGCTTGCGGATATCCTAACTAAATCTTTGGGACGAGTGAAGTTTTGGAGATGCGAGGAAGGATCGGTGTCAAGGCTGTGAAGATGGGCACATCGTTCTAGGGGTGATTGTTAGGAATAATAATCCCGATAGGACACGGAGCAGTGTCGTGTGCGTGTGTGTGTTACAGTAGGACTAGTAGTCCAACACCTATTCGATTGACGTTGCGTCTTGCAGGTATATATATACACCCATATAGTAGACTTGTAAGACCGTGAGATTCAATACAAAACAATGGACCGAGAGGCCCCGTAGCCATCAACATTGTTTTTCCAAGACGTACTCGTGTGAGTTGAGAGCTAGTTCTTTTGATCGTGCTAGATAGCTAAACTTGATCGTTGTTAGTGGTTTTTATCGTGCCTTGTACTCAGGAATACTTCGTTGTCGTCACGCCAGACTGTACTCGGCATTTGGGGTTGGGCCAATAGTTATTGGGGGCAAAAAGTCCTTGTTTCTGACGTGCTCTGCTCATCTGGCCGGCCCGGTCTGGGGTCCCTTGGCATCTTGGTGCTGCGCTTGGCTGGAGGCCATATGCCTCATTGCCGGAATCGGCACACAGGTACGGCTCTTTTGGAAATTGCTCGTGTTAATCATATAAATCCAATTCGTGCGTGCTTGTTCATTTCCCTGACGATTTCATTTGGCCAGAGGAATGTCTTTATTTAATGTGTCAATTTAGCCTCTCCATTATTGCCGGCATACGCAGGATCCCAGGTGCTGCAGAGCATAATTCTGCTATGCACCGGCACAAACAAAGGCGGCGGCTATCTGGCCCCTCGCTGGCTGTTTCTCGTCATGTACCTTTCCTTAACTTTCATCTGGGCCGTGCTTAATACTTTCGCTTTAGAAGTCATCGCCTACTTCGACGTGATCTCCATGTGGTGGCAGGTAGAGAATGTGTTTTCAGAAACTCTTCAGGTCACTGAAAAATGCTGTTTATCACGGTACATAGGCAGAAAGAGACAGAAGTGACCATTCCTTGATGGTATGTGCAGGTGATCGGTGGCACTGTCATAGTGATCGGTGGCACTGTCACTGTCATAGGTATTCACGCATTTCAGACGCGCCGGATGTGACCGGGATCAGCAGCAGCGCCTACGCGGTCATCATGTCCTTCCTGGTGAGCCAGTACTCCCTGTACGGGTACGACGCAGCGGCTCACCCGACGGAGGAGACCAAGGGCGCCGAGAAGAACGGCATCCAGGACTTCACCATCCTCTCTAGTATCGGCATCATCACCGTCTTCGGCTGGGCCTACATCCTCGCCCTCACCTTCAGCATCCAGGACTTCAGCTACCTGTACGACCCGACCAACAAGACCGCCGGCACCTTCGTTCCGGCGCAGATACTATACAACGCGTTCCACGGGAGGTACAACAACTCGACAGGCGCCATCGTGCTGCTCTTCATCATCTGGGCCTCCTTTTTCTTCGGCGGCCTCTCCATCACCACCAGCGCCGCCCGGGTGATGTATGCGCTGTCGCGTGACCACGGCGTCCCCTTCTCCTCCGTGTGGCGCAAGATCCACCCCATACGCAAGGTGCCCGGGAACGCGGTGTGGCTGTACGCCGCCGTCTGCGCGCTGCTTGGCCTGCCCATCCTGTGGATCAATGTGGTGTTCACGACCATCACCTCCATCGCCACCATCGGCTGGGTGGGAGGCTACGCGGTTCCCATCTTCGCCTGGATGGTGATGCGGGAGCAAATCTGGCCAACGGGCCGGCCCGGCACGGCCCAGGCCCGGCACGCGGCTAACGGGCCGGCACGCGGCACGGCCCGCCATGGCCCGCCAGGCCACGTGCCGTGTCGGGCCGCGTCAGCCTGGCGGCCGGGCCTGGCCCCGTTTGGCCGTTTTTCCTGTTTTTTTTTTCGATTTGAGTCGAAAAATGCTAAAAATGTTAAAAATAGTAAAATGACACAAATTTTTATATGGGATAAAAGCGAGCTCGGCGTGGCGGGCCTCGGCGGGCCGGCCAGCGTCTTGGCGCGTGCCCGCGTGCCATGTCGGGCTTAAGTGGGCCATTTTTCGCGGACGCCAAAGCGCCCGATGGCGGTTGTGCGGGAGAAGGACTTCCGTCGGTCCATTCTACCTCGGAGCCAACATGCATGTCTGCCTCGTCGCGTTCCTGTGGATCTGCTACACGTGCTCCGTGTTCCTGCTCACCGTGTACCCTATCAAAATGGACACCTTCAACTACGCGTCGATTGCTCTCGTCGTCCCGGGCTGATCATCTTTGTGGTGGGTGGTCGGCGCCAGGAAGTGGTTCAAGGGACTGTCGGGGAACATCGACGAGCAGGTTGATTACACGGCGATGGTAATGGTAATGTCAAGGTCGAGAGCTAGCGGCTTTGCTCGATCAAGCATTCTTTTTCTTTGGGCTGTGTGTGTTGTGTCTCATTGTATCCTCTTGTCAGTGAACTTAGTTTAGGTTATGGAGACTTGTGTGTGTGTCATACAGAAGAAGCTAGCGATAGGTAGGGCCAACCGAACCTTGAAGCTGTCTTTTGTTCTACACATCTGATCGAAAACATTGTTAGCTGAATTGAAGAGAAAGAAATGTCAAAGAATACCATGTAGTAATACGAGAGGAGTTGGTAAAAGCACTGAAATCGATCTCGATGCATCTTTTATCTATAGAGTACAGGAAGCAAACGTTATGATCAGTAGCAATGAACTTATTTGCTTTGTTTGCTACGAACGACCAACATGGGACATGGTCACATTAAATCTCGACGCTTTCTTGCATAAGTCCACAAAAAGTGGAAGCTTTTGCATTGCAGCATGGACTCCTTGCACTGCAGTTGGGCTGTAATTGCATCAACGTCAACTCGGACAATTCATCCGTGATGCATAGGGATTTCGCGAAAGTGACCTTTTTTTACTCTCCTTGAGAAATTGATGGGATAACTAATGAACTTGCTAGGCAGGCCATGTTATCCTCCCCAGATATCTGGCTCGATGAATTGCCAAATTTATTTTGTCTACCCTTATAAACTACTCCCTCTGTTTTAAAATATAAGATTTTTAACTTTATGAGAAAAGTGTATCTAGATTTTTTTAGTGCGTAGATTCAATTCAACTAATGGTCTCATTAAACTTTAGATAACACTGTTGCGAAGCTTGCTTTAATTCATAAATGGATTTTCTTAAGCGGCATCCCATATTTTTCTTGCCTTCCATGACAAAACCCTTATCCTTTGTTTGGATGCACATAATTGCATTCAGGAATTGAATTCGGTGGCAATTCAATTCCTGTCTGGAAAGGAAATGGCTTCCAATTCAAATTCTGTCGTTTGTCTGGTTTGGAATTTGCTGCCGGAATTAAAGAGTGATATCCAATTCAAATCCTATTTGGATGTACAAACCAAGGAAACCATGGAAACGCCTCTCGAATTGTCATTTTTTCCTTGTATATGTGTTTCTGAGATGCTATTGTGTCCACTTAAACACACGTATAAATATATGCTTGTATTTGTGTCGTACCTGCATACTATGGCCCATCAAAATCAGCCCTGACGATATGTAATACAAGATCACGTACTGATTTATCCAATTAACCAAAAAGGTACTGTATGCTCATACGGACGGCTGGGAGAATCGAATTGGAGTTTGGCTTCATCCATGGTCATCGATGCTCACGCCTAGTCCAACCCCCATCCATCCATCCTCACACGCCTGGTACTGTATGATCACTACGGACGAGGAAATTGAATTGGGACCATCGCCGCCTGGTCCTCCCATGGCCACCATCCATCTTCCTGGCGTCGTCGTCCATCCTCCTGCCACCGGGATGGGGAAAGCCAGGGGCTACACGGCCAGGGAGGAGTATGGATGGCGTATGCCAAGGGCTACATAGCCAGAGATGGGCTGGGATGGAGCCAGCCAGGGGCTACACGAGTAAGACGGGAGCAGGGGAAAAAGGGGCGGATGCGGAGGGGCTCACCTGCGGGCTGCGGCGGCGGCTTCACAGCCAAGAGGCAACGAGGCTTGCTTTTATTTCTATCGCTTGGGGCAGACGGAGGAGGGTACCGCTTCGATTCCAGGCTAATTCGGAGGTACCAAGCTCTGAATCGATTGAGGGGGTATCGCACGCGGGCTCGCTAGGTCTGGAATTGGCCCTCGATTCCAACCGGTAAATTCTAGACCATCCAAACGATTAGAATTAGAGGCCTCAATTCCAATTCCCTAATTCCTGGTCTAATTATGTGCATCCAAACACACTGTTAGGTTGTTTCATGTAGACTCTTTCATCTAAATGCCCGTTTAAAAATGCCGTATTTACATCCATTTGATGCATCTCTAAATCAAAATGTGCAACTAGTGTCATTATGATTCTGAAGGAATCTTTACATGAGACTAGAGAAAATGTCTCATTATAATCTACTCCTCTTTATGTGAAACCTTTTGCCACAAGTCATGCTTTGTATTTCTCCATATTCCCTCTAGAGTCATACTTTGTTTTGTAGACCCATTTACAGCCTACTGTTTTGGATCCTTTGGGAATTTTCTCTAAGTCCCAAACCTCGTTGGAACTCATCGACCTCATCTCATCTTCCATGACTTCTAGCCATTTCGATGAGTGGGGGCTACTCATGGCTTCTTCAAATGTAGTGGGATCATTCTCCATTTGAACTCTTTCTGTGTTATAAACTTTATAATCTCTAGAAATTGTTGACTTTCTAGCTCTTTGAGACCTTCTAGGGGCCTCATGAACTGGCTCATCATGTGTCTCAACATGTGGCGTATCCTCTGGAGGTGGCTGTTTCTGCTCCCTTTCATGCTCAATAGTGGGTTCGGTCGGCTCCTGACGGACAAGCTCCGGATCCTCACTCATTGTTGTCATGGGTGGAGTCGCAACGGGTGCTTGTACCACAATATCTAGGGTTGTCGATGCAAGAACAATAGGTAGCGAGAAGAATGACTCCTGAATTATCATATTAGGTGCATGCACCCTCTTCTCCTCAAGATTAATTTTCTGAGCTACCATGCCCCCCTCATAATTTCTTCCTCTGAGAAGACAATGTGTCTCATTTCTACAAACTTTGTTTATCTGTATGGATAGTAGAAACAAAAACCTTTTGACTTTTCAAGATAGCCAATAAAATAGCAACTGACTATTTTAGGGTCAAGCTTTGCTATATTTGGATTGAACACTTTTGCCTCAGCCGGGCTCCCCCATACCCTTAGGTGTTGTTGCGAGGGAACTCGTCCTGTCCGTAGACCATACGGTGGTTTGGGCACCGACTTGCTTGGTACTCTATTCAGAATATGAATGGCGGTTTTAACGCCTCCATCCACAACCCCAATGGCAATGTGGAGTAACTCATCATGCTGCGCACCATATTCATAAGGGTACGGTTACGCCTTTCAGCTACTCCATTTTGTTGAGACTCGCCCGACATCAAATACTGGGCTACTATACCAGTCTCCTGTAAGAACCTTACAAAAGGTCTAGGGACATGGCCATATGGGGTGTTTCGACCGTAGTACTCCCCTCCATGGTTAGACCTTGCTATCTTTATTGTTTTAATGTGTTGGTTCTCAACTTCGGCTTTGAATATCTTAAATTTATCCAATGCTTCCGATCTTTCTTTAATTGAATAAATATAACCATAGCGGGAGTAATCATCTGTGAATGTTATGAACGAGTCATAACTATCCACACTTTTTACTAGAAACGGTCCAGAAATGTCAGTGTGAATAATTTCTAGTATTTCGGCGCTTCGATTTGCACCCTTTTTTAATTTGCTTTACATACTTTCTTTTAACGCAATCGATACATTGCTCTACGCCGGAGAACTCTAAAGGAGGAATAATATCATTTTTAACTAGTTTTCTATTCCCCCCCTCGAAATATGGCCTAAACGACAGTGCCATAATTTTGACGAGTCTTGAGTTCTCTTTCTGTCGTGGTGGTATCACGGCATATGCCATGGGTAGGCTAAAGTTGGGGCCGATGGACGTGGAGGAATCCGGGGAGGGATGATGCAGTGAAGACCGCACTCGTATGAACAAAGAGAAATACAATGTATCTAGGATTGAGGCTCTCATGTGGAGATAACACCTCTATCTCTACATCTAATCCCTTATAATCTTGCCATACTTGTGGCTACAATCATGCTCCTTGAGCTGTATCTCCTATGCCTCTATCTAGATCTCTTTGTGAGAGTTGAGGAGGAAGAAGAAGGAGAACTCCTATTGAGCAGAGAGGGGAAGAGCCCTTCGGGGCCTCTCCTGTGAACGATCCCCCTGGTGCTCCTTATAAAGGGGAGCCCAGGGGACAAAACTTGTTCCCCACGCTTGGAATCTGTGTAGCATATTCCTGTCATCTTCTTAGATGCTCAGCATATGCCTTGGCATCTTTGGAGATACCAAGGCATATTCCTTAGCATATTCTTGATGCCAATGGCATATTATCTAGCATCTTCTTGATGCCAAGGGCATATTCCATATGCCCATGTGCCAGTCTGAGCCATGGGCGTCCCAAGACTGGCGCGATACTTGTTGGTCTTGTCTTGATCCGATGGCGTGTTCTTGATGAAGTTGGAGTCGATTTCCTGAGTTCTCTGGATGATATGAGACTTCTCGGAATGATATGATTCGGCCCAGGGAGATGAACAGGCCGAATCCTGCCCCCTGACTCGGCCTAGGTCAAGCTGTAGGAGATAAAGGCCCACCAAGTTGAATCATGGCCCAATCGGGGTCTTGGAGCGGCCTGGCCGGGTTTATCTTCATTCGGCCCAGGGAGAGGCGAGCCCAACTAAAGTGCAGTGTCGCGTGGAGGCTGCAACCCGTGGTGGGCCGACATACCCCGCGTCAGCCCATCCGGGATAAGGAGCCGCTCCGGTTCTGGCCTTGGAGGAAGCCCGTGGTGGGCCAGTCTGGCTGGAGTGGATGCCGGCCCACTCGGGTGAAAGCAGCAGGAGACTGATGGCAGGACTTCCTGCAAGGAGGCATAGCTGCCGAGGCGCGAGGGCATCTGGCGGGAGGGGGGAGTGCTCCGGGTCGTTGGCGACGTGAAGCTGGAGTCCCGTGGTGGGACGACTTTGGCTAAGGTCGGCCCACCCGGGGAGGGAGCATAGTCGGCTGGAGCTTGCCAGGGTGAGGAACGATGGGCCGAACCAAGGTAAACTCGGCCCAGTGCCCCGAATCTTTATTAATTCGGCCTCAGATACAGTTTGGGCCTGGAAAGAGTAAATGGGGTCTGGGCCGAATTACTTTTAACTCGGCCCAGTCTAGTTTTCTTCTTTATCTTTTATACTTACATCATGTATCCTTTCGTTATACATGTATCTTATTGACTCACTTATGACATAACTCTAGGGTATCCGAGGTCATATCCCCGACATTAGTCCCCGAGGCTATGTGGGATTCGTAGAGTCGCGCATAGTCTCTATATTCAAATATTCCTAGAGTTGTCTTCCGACTGAGAATTTATATATTTATTTGTCCCATAACCCTTTTTGGTAAGTTCATGACACCTATCCTTCAGGGGCACTGGCCTTTTATAACCCTGTTCGGTAAGTCACGACTTCTGACCATTTTTGGTATTGGTCTTTTAACCCATTTGGGTAAGTTATGACTTCTGGCCGTTTTAGGCACTAGTCTTTTAACCTCTTTTGGTAAGTTATGACTTCTGGACGTTTTAGGCACTAGTCTTTTAACCTCTTTGGGTAAGTTATGACTTCTGGCCGTTTTAGGCACTGGTCTTTTAACCTCTTTGGGTAAGTTATGACTTCTGGCCATTTTAGGCACTGGTCTTTTAACCTCTTTGGGTAAGTAATGACTTCTGGCCGTTTTAGGTACTGATCTTTTAACCTCTTTGGGTAAGTTATGACTTCTGACCATTTTTGGCATTGGTCTTTTAACCTCTTTGGGTAAGTTGTAACTTCTGGCTATTTTTGGCACTCGTCTTTTAACCTCTGTGGGTAAATTTTAATCCGAGTCATCTGTTTCCAAATCCGAGTTATTTTATTCAAAATTGACTTATGTCTTAATTCTGAGTCATCTGACTCAAATCCGAGGTATATGACTCAAATCCGAGTCATCTGTTTACAAATCCGAGTTATTTTACTCAAAATTGACTTACGTCTTAAGTCTGAGTCATCTGACTCAAATCCGAGGTATATGACTCAAATCCGAGTCATCTGTTTCCAAATCCGAGTTATTTTATTCAAAATTGACTTATGTCTTAAGTCTAAGTCATCTGAATCAAATCCGAGGTATATGACTCAAATCCGAGTTATTTTACTCAAAATTGACTTACGTCTTAAGTCTGAGTCATCTGACTCAAATCCGAGGTATATGACTCAAATCCGAGTCATCTGTTTCCAAATGCGAGTTATTTTACTCATATTTGACTTATGTCTCGAATCTGAGTTATCTGGCTCAAAATCCGAGTTATATGACTCAAATCCGAGTCATCTGATTCCAAATCCGAGTTATTTTACTCATATTTGACTTATGTCTCGAATCTGAGTTATCTGGCTCAAAATCCGAGTCATATGACTCAAATCCGAGTCATCTGATTCCAAATCCGAGTTATTTTACTCATATTTGACTTATGTCTCGAATCTGAGTTATCTCAAAATCCGAGTTATATGACTCAAATCCAAGTCATCTGATTCCAAATCCGAGTTATTTTACTCATATTTGACTTATGTCTCGAATCTAAGTTATCTGGCTCAAAATCCGAGTTATATGACTCAAATCCGAGTCATCTGATTCTAAATCTGAGTTATTTTACTCATATTTGACTTATGTCTCGAATCTGAGTTATCTGGCTCAAAATCCGAGTTATATGACTCAAATCCGAGTCATCTGATTCCAAATCCGAGTTATTTCACCCATATTTGACTTATGTTTCGAATCTGAGTTATCTGGCTCAAAATCCGAGTTATATGACTCAAATCCGAGTCATCTAATTGCCAAGATATAACTTGATCCGATGAGATGATGTCAATTTGCCTTTGATATGGATCCGAGATATTGATCCGAGATTAAGTTTTGGGATATGATAATAGGGCTAATTGCTGAGAGATCTGATTCGAGATGTTGATATGAGATATAGATTCGAGATATGATAAGCTGGCAAATAGTCATCCGAGATACGAGATAACCTGGCAAGATAGTGAAATATCAATCCGAGTCATAACCTAACCTGGCAATCTGGCGAGCTGAATCAAACTTTAGTCCGAATCAGAGATAAGCTACTACGCCGAGTCCGAATACAAATCCGAATTATAATATACCCGGGCAAGCTGAATCAAATGTTAGTCCGAATCAGAGATAAGGTACTAAGCTGAGTTTAAGGTTAATCCGAAGCATAAATAAACCGACTCAAATTATATCCGAATCATCAATAAGCTTGTTGGTGAGCTGAGTTAAAGGTTAATCCAAAGCATAAATAAACTGACTCAAATTCTACCTGAATCATCAATAAGCTGGCTTGTGAGCTGAGTTAAAGGTCAATCCAAAGCGTAAATAAACTGACTCAAATTCTATCCGAATCATCAATAATCTTGTGAGCTGAGTTAAAGGTCAATCCAAAGTATAAATAAACTGACTCAAATTCTATCCGAATCATCAATAAGCTGGCTAGTGAGCTGAGTTAAAGTTTAATACAAAGCATAAATAAACCGACTCAAATTCTATCCGAATCATAAATAAGCTTGTGAGCTGAGTTAAAGGTCAATCCAAAGCATAAATAAACTGACTCAAATTCTATCTGAATCATCAATAAGTTGGCTGGTGAGCTGAGTTAAAGTTTAATCCAAAGCATAAATAAACTGACTCAAATTCTATCCGAATCATAAATAAGCTTGTGAGATGAGTTAAAGGTCAATCCAAAGCATAAATAAACTGACTCAAATTCTATCCGAATCATCAATAAGCTGGCTGGTGAGCTGAGTTAAAGTTTAATCCAAAACATAAATAAACTGACTCAAATTATATCCAAATCATAAATAAGCTTGTGAGCTGAGCTAAAGGTCAATCCAAAACATAAATAAACTGACTCAAATTCTATCCGAATCATCAATAAGCTGGCTGGTGAGCTAATTTAAAGTTTAATCCAAACTATAAATAAACTGACTCAAATTCTATCCGAATCATAAATAAGCTTGTGAGTTGAGTTAAAGGTCAATCCAAAGCATAAATAAACTGACTCAAATTCTATCTGAATCATCAATAAGCTGGCTGGTGAGCTGAGTTAAAGGTCAATTCAAAGCATAAATAAACTGACTCAAATTCTATCTGAATCATAAATAAGCTTGTGAGCTGAGTTAAAGGTCAATCCAAAGCATAAATAAACCGAATCAAATTCTATCCGAATCATCAATAAGCTGGCTGGTGAGTTGAGTTAAAGTTTAATCCAAAGCATAAATAAATTGACTCAAATTCTATCTGAATCATAAATAATCTTATGAGCTGAGTTGAAGGTCAATCCAAAGCATAAATAAACTGACTCAAATTTTATCTGAATCATCAATAAGCTAGTCAAATACATAACCAAACCAATATAAGTTTTTCTCCATCTAAAGGTGATTCTACAGATACGCTGGCTAGTCCCCGGGTTGAGTTATTTTCTCCCCAGGGTGAAGGATCGAATGTTGGTGGCCGAGTTATGTGTTACTTACAGTATGCTTGGAGAAGAGTTTGAGTCATTCTTGTTGAGTCTTACCTGCCTTGCCGAGTCAGACTTGGAGACCCCTGTGCTTACCTCCATGTTCTCTGTTTGCCTGGAGGAGCCGAAGGTGCTCTATGAAGATGAGGTTGATGAAGATGCTCCCGTCCAGATGGAAACCCAACAAACGCCACTAAGATGCCCCACGGTGGATACATTGCTCTACGTCGGAGAACTCTAAAGGATGAATAATATCATTTTTAACTAGTTTTCTATTCCCCAGGGAGAGGCGAGCCCAACTAAAGTGCAGTGTCGCGTGGAGGCTGCAACCCGTGGTGGTCCGACATACCCCGTGTCATCCCATCCGGGATAAGGAGCCGCTCCGGTCCTGGCCTTGGAGGAAGCCCGTGGTGGGCCGGTCTTGCTGGAGTGGATGCCGGCCCACTCGGGTGAAAGAAGGAGGTAGACTGGTGGTGGGACTTCCTACGAGGAGGCGTAGCTGCCGAGGCGCGAGGGCATTTGGCGGGAGCGGGGAGTGCGCCGGGTCGTTGGCGACGTGAAGCTGGAGTCCCGTGGTGGGCCGACTTTGGCTCAGGTCGGCCCACCCGGGGAGGGAGCATAGTCGGCTGGAGCTTGCCAGGGTGAGGAGCGATGGGTTGAACCAAGGTAAACTCGGCCCAGTGCCCCGAATCTTTATTAATTCGGCCTCGGATACAGTTTGGGCCTGGAAAGAGTAAATGGGGTATGGGCCGAATTACTTTGAACTCGGCCCAGTCTAGTTTGCTTCTTTATCTTTTTTTATTTAGCTTTTATACTTACATCATGTATCCTTTCGTTATACATGTATCTTATTGACTCACTTATGACATAACTCTAGGGTATCCGGGGTCATATCCCCGACACTTTCTTTTATTTGGTTCTTTATCCGAAGAGGAAACATTCTCTTTCAAATTATACACAGAATTAAATTTCTCGCGGGTGGATAATAAATAAAGCTCATTGTAAAGGAAAGCAATACCCACACAATCTTTATTACAATAAATGATACACTGGTAATGTCCAAAATGACACTGATAGTTTACTTTGTCTAAACGTGATAGGCTTATTAAATTTCTATACAAAGAAGGAACATGAAGAACATATGTAAGCAAGATCATTGATCCATCGGCAGATCCAAAGAGATGTCACCAACAGCCTCAATGTTCGCTTGGACTCCATTTGCGACTTCAACGCATCCTTCGTTTCTTTTCATAGTCCTCGTCGAATAGAATCCCTGTAAATAATTTGCAACATGAACAGTTGCCCCTGAGTCAATCCACCAAGTAGATTTTGAAAACTGTGTATACATGGGTTCATTTACAAATAAAACTATATTGTTACCTTTTCTTGCCATTAGCTCCTTTAGAAAAACGGAGCAATCTTTCTTAAAGTGCCCTTTCTTGCCGCAGTGAAGACAAGCATCTTTGTTCACTAGGAGGGCAGGCCTGTGCTGAGACTGATAGTGCATGGGAACTTTACCGTGTGGCTTAGAAGGGGATCCATGGTTGCTGTGAGTGAACGTCCTTTTCTTGTTGTCCTTTCACTAGGTTCAATGAACCACCATTCTGGGCTTTGATCCTCTCCTCTTGTTGATCACACATGGCGATGGTCTTTTCTATGTCCCATTTTTTAGGGGCCATGTTGTAATTGACAACGAAGTTGTCAAATTGTTGAGGCAGTGATTCCATGACCAAGTGAACAAGCAGAGAAAGATTTAGCTCTAGATCAGCATCCATGGGCTTCAGTTTGGCAGCCATGTTGCTCATCTGAAGGATATGCTCCCTGATGCCGTGTCCACCGCCGATGTACTTTTCTGTCATCAGCTGCTTCAGCAGCTGTGTTGCATATGTCTTTGAAGAGCCAGTGAACCGACTCTTTATCTTTTCCAAGTACTCCGCAACGGAAGTACACTCTACGATGGAGACAACAATGGCTTGCTCGATCACATTCTTTATAAATGCCATGCATTTCTTGTTGTAATTCTGCCACTTTCTGTTCTCTAATGTGTAGGACATCTCCAACGGAGCATAATCCCTTTGCTTTCTTTCCCATGCATCATCATCAGCAGCAGCCTCTCGGATTGGCTCTGTTGGCTTGGGGGTGGCTTGGTCTCAAGGATCCAATCCACCTTAGCACATATGAAGGCCAAATCCACCTTCTTTCTTCACTCGGAGTAATTATCACCTCTTAGTGTGGGTACATCCTTGATGCAGGTCATCAAGTAATATCCTCCTGAAATCCACAAAGAAGTGAGAAAGAGTAACAATTGCATGTATTAATCCAACGTTGGTCAAAATTAAGACATACAAATATTCATGCAATTAATTCCACATCACCATTGGGTAGAACATAGAATCAAAAGCACATGACTTAAATTACTTTGAAATAACACACTAATCACTATCATGCTATTTACAAACGTTGGTCAGAAAAATAACATGAATATGACCTGCACTCTCACAACCCGCTTTCTCGCACTCCCGTGCTAGGGGCTTGGTCGAACAGAATAAAACTTCAACATGCTCCTATTCTCTTTTACTTTTATTAAATTTTAAAAGAACCCTTTAACTATTTGCAGCGGAATATATGAATTAAAAATTCATCAAATTTACATTTTTACAAAAACTTTACTTTCACTATTTCATTTTCTAAACAAAATTTCGTTGGACAATTTCGTATAGAATTTTTTTATCAAAAAACTATTAAAAAACGATAACAAATCTATCAAAAAATGCTTCTGTAAAAACAAAAAACTAAAACTGTGCAGAGCGGGCGACTATAACGGCCCAGCGCGCTCCTGTGCGACGCGTAAAACATGCGGCCTGCTGCGCTCTATGCCTCCCTAGCCTGCATCGGCCCGCAATCGCGCAGAGCCCACACACTTTCTATTTTGTAACCCGCACACGTGTAAACACAACGCAACCGTGGCCCGCGAACGGCCCAAAGCCTGCCAACGCTCTGCCCTCGAATCTTGGCTGTCGATCGCCATCGGACGGTCGTGCGCAAGGATAGCTAGGTCAAAACGACCAGCCCTGCGCCCCCTGCAACCCTAACTCTCACTCACCCCTTCCAGTGTCTATCCCGCTCAGTGCGGCGCTCTCTGGTGGCGCTCGTTGTTCGACGCGAGGTGGCCGCGCCACCCGGATGATCGCCGCTGACGAGCCCCTCTATCCATCAGCAAGCCCCTCTCCCCCACTTTGTTATCCACTTACCGTCCACCTCCCCCACCTTGCCCGCAGCAGTGGAGAGAAGAAGACGGTGAGGAACGGCGGCATCCCCTGCCCCCTTGTCGGCTGTGCGTACACCCGAGGGTGGGCGCACCGCCGTCAAGCGGTGAAGTGGCGGTGCCCTCTCCCAGCGGTGGCGGGAGGCCCCCTTTTGATCTTTGTTTAATGAACATGGGCCTTTTTTTCTTCTCTGTTTCGGACTTGACTCAGGGAAATCTGGGGCTCTCTCTGTTTTTGGATTTTGGGCCTTTTGATTTATCTTTCTTTGGCCTGGAAAGGGTTAGTTCTTCTTCTAGATGTTTCCATGGGATACCCATCTAGGTCGAGCGGAACGGCGCAGCGCGAGCGGCACACTGTGTAGGGTTAGGTTTTTTTGACTTTCTTTGCATTTCTCTTTTCTACATGAAACGATCCGCAGAGCCATCGTAGCTCTGATACCATTGATATCATCAACTATCACTAGATCGGTTTGGAAGATCCATGGCTAGGGATTCGGGTCTTGCTAGAGACAGATAGCTGGGGAAGTTTACTGATACGTCGTAAACGTATCTACAATTTTTTATGTTCCATGCTTGTTTAGTATCTACTTTGCTTTGCTTTGTCTTCACTTTGAGGTATTTTATATGTTTTCTGTGAATAACGTATTAACAAGATGCCACATTTCCAGTTGCCTGTTTTCTTCTGTTTTTGGTTCCAGAAAAGGCAGAAAATCAATGTTCTCGGAATTGGACGGGACAAAACCCAAAGTCAATATTTTACCGTGGGGAACACAGAGCCAGAGTATGACACGGAGGGGAGCCACCAGGGGCCATACCCCCTGGCCGCGCGGCCAGGCCTGGCCCATGCCTGGGGGGGGGGGTGCGGCCACCCTGAGTGCTCTCTGCTTCGCCTCTTCGCCTATAAGAAGCCCGTGATACCTAAACCCTAAGCACCCAATCAATCTTCCACGAAACAGTGCGTAGCTGGCACAACTATCGTCCCTAGATCGAGGGGATCTGAAGCTATTCCCGGCACCCTGCCGGAGGGGAGATCATCCCGGAGGCCTTCTTCATCACCATGCCAGCCTCCGGTATGATGCGTGAGTAGTTCCACCTTGGACTACGGGTCCATGTAGTAGCTATATGTTTGTTTCTCTACATTTTTTCTACCATGTTTAGATCTTGTGAGCTCCGTTCATGATCAAGATCATCTATTTGTAATGATGCATGTTGTGTTTGTGGGGATCCTATGGATATTGCGATTACTATGTCAAATTGGTTAATGGTTCTATATTATTGATTCTATCATGTCTGTGTTGTTTGTGATCTTGCAAGCTCTCCGTTTCTAGTAGCTATCTTGGACAAATAGATGCTAGTGACTCCAAGAGGGAGTATTTATGCTCGATAGTGGGTTCATGCCTCTATTTAATCTGGGGAAGTGACATAAATCTCTAAGTTTGTAGATGTGCTGTTGCTACTAGGGAGAAAACAACAATCTCTTGTTCATGGAACAAGTGGATTGTTTACCTGATACACTTTGCTTAAAGCAGTTATCTGTTGCTTGCAACTTAATACTAGAGGGGGTTCGGATGATAAACTGAAGGTGGATTACTAGTCATAGATGCACTTGGATGGCGGTCTATGTATCTTGTTGTATTGCCCAATCAAATCTCATAGGATCATGAATGTCTAGTATTGCATTGTTATGCCTTGCTCTGTCCTATCAATTCCCCCCTGTAATTTGTTTACCCAACATGCCATGTTTGTTTATCTTAAGGAGAACACCACTAGTGAACTATGGAACCCGGTCCAATCTTTACCATTGATACATATTCCACTATTACTATTTACTTTCTACAAACCACTATTACCTTCCACACCATATAGTCAATCCTTTGTTTTCAGCAAACAGTGAGATTGACAACCTCACTGTTTGTTGGGGCACAGTCTTAAGTTTGTGTTGTGCAGGTTTCCAAGTTGCTAGCAACACATTTTGTCGTTGTTATGGAAATGGCATGTGCCTAAGAAGGCTAGTTCGTGGTGAGGGAGCAAGCAGGGAAGCGAGCGCCGGCGTCCACAAGTGGGATTGGGAACAAGCAAATGTCGGAGACACAAGAAGTACCTAGGTTCGGGGCCCTCGTGGTGAGGTAACACCCCTACTCCCGTCGATCTGACTATCTGGAGGAACAAAATGAACTACAGGGGCTCCTCGAGCTGTATCTGTCCTAGCTAGTAGAGAATGAGATACCAACCCTTGCAATGTTGCCCTGCCGCCCCTTATATAGGCTGAGACGGCGTGGGCAACGGCCTGGACGACTGGCGTGTCCCATAGGCGGGCCCCAGTCGGCTAGGTCATCTACAGTGGCCGGTATGGCAGGCGTATACCGACGATCAAGCCCATGCCGAGCCACGCTGTCTATAGTGGTTGCCGTGCGGGTAGTTACACACAGTACCACCTACTGTCCGCTGTTACAACCGTCATCGGTAAAGTCGTCGGTATGGGCCGAGTGTCCGAGTCTCCTTTCTGTCTTGTGCATCGTCCTGTGCGTACTGCATACTGTGCTCTGCATCATCTTGTACCTTGTCTATCTTGAGTGGCCGGCTAGGTTGCCCTAGACGACTGATCTGTCTTGACCGGGTGGTAGGTTCCCTTCGGCTAGGCGTCTAACCTTGGTCGTCTCATCCGGCTGATGGTTCTGCTGGCTCGTTCTTGACTTGTCTCGCTCTATCCGGCTGGCATGATCCAGTCGGCTAGGTGTCTTTGGGAATGATTTTTATATGGCTGACTGGTTTGCCAGTTTGGTCTTCGTCTATCCTTCTTTCTGATCTATCTTTGAGTTTTTACATCCGGCTGCCCCAACCGGCTGCCAAGTTGTATCACCCTTGTATCTTGTCCGGTTAGCCTACCCGGGGGTGATCACCCCGACACTAGCCCCCGAGCACGTGTAGATCCGCCCTTGGGTGAAATGTGCGTGGGCTCAAAAAGCTAGTTTGAATTTTCTCCCGGCTGAAATTTGGCGGTTGAGCTGCTCGGTTGCATCATCACTGACATCAACCACGACATAATGATGACCGTGGAGGCATGCATCGAAGGGCCGCGTCACATGTCGCCTCGGGAACCGCTGTCAGTGCCTCGACTCCCGTGCTCGGGATCCTCTGCGCATTGCGTGCCGATGCAAACGATCCGACCGCAACTGGTGCTGTGAGGGGCCGCCACGTGGCGAGCCGGCGGTTTTCCCCCGACCCCTTTAAGTAGCATCCGCGGCGCCCCGTCGACTCCCACACGCCTTTTGCCCCCTTTGCTCATTGTCGACGCCGCGCCTCCTGCCGCTACTCTGCCCTTGCGCTGCCGACGAGCTCGCGGCGCCTCTGCTCCGCCGACGCCTCTGCTCCATCGGCACCGCCTGCCTCTTTCTTGCCGGAGAGATGGGTCACCGTCACTCTTCCGTCGCTCCCCTTTTGACTTCTCCTCCTCTTCCTTCTTTTCCGCCGCGCTCCAGGTCTTTACTGCTGACATATCCGAGCCGCGGCCGCGTCGGACCGACAGCGAGGGCTCAGACGGCGAGGAGGGCTTCTTCCCCAGCCAGAACGACGAGGCGGTGGAGGACTCGCATGGCCCCGCCCTAGAGGAGAGCAATGGCACCGCACCTCCCGAGCCGGCAAGGAAACGTGCCGGTGAGGGGTCCTCGAGCAACGGTGCCGCCCCCGAAGATCCGACCGCGAAGCGCAGCCGGGTGGGGGTTCCTCCATGCCCTAGCCGGGCTACAGGTGGCCGGAAGAGATCCACGCCCGTGGTGCAGGGGTAAGTTTTCTTGGACTTGCCTTTTTCTTGCACTTGATTTCGTTCTTGCCTTTGTCTTGACCTTACTCTTCTCTCGCAGGTCTCTTCTCTCTTTTGCTGTGAGCCCGGCTCATAGCGTGCCTTCTGCCTCTCTGCCTCGCGACCCTTCGCCATAGCCGGATGCCCCCTCAACGGTCGCTCCGCCTCCCACAACCGATATCATGCCCCTGCCAGTGCTAATGGCCACGCCCCAGCTGACTCCCGCCACTTCGGTGCATGCGACGAGTTAGCCGGACATGACTTCCATCCCGGGTGGGGGCTCATCAGCCGGTGTGGGAGGCTCGCACGCCGGAAAGGAGATGGTGGTGGTGGAGGACATCGACTCTGACAAGGAGGTGATGGCACAATGGCTGTCGGCCGCCCGCGATGCCCCGGCTGCCCTAGCCGGGCCCTTGGCGCCGCTCCCCACAGAGCCGGGGTCCTCTCTGCAAGCCCTGGAGGTGAACCTCGAGGCTGGGCTCAAGGAGTGCCGACAACTGCAAGCAACGCTGGCCGGCGCCAACGAGGCCGCAGTGACCCAACTGGTGACAGCGCGGGGGACCGCACGGAGTAAGTCTCCCATCTTGCCCCTTCTCTATTTTTTTGGTGTCCGGCTACATTCTCACTTGCATTTTTCTTATTCTTCGCAGCCATTCTTGTCTGTGCCCAGCGCGAGATTGACCGACTGAAGCGCTCTAACGGGCGCCTTAGCCAGGACAACTCCGCCCTCTGGCTGGAGAATAAGGAGTGGCACTCCCGGGTGAACCAACTAGAGGCCACCCTCAAGGAGAACGACGACACCCTCGCCAGCCGGGCCACTGCTTTCGACCTTCTGGATAAGGAGGTCACCCGATTGAAGAAGCACTCTAAGTTCTTGGACAGGGAGCTGATGAACATCAGCCACGTTTCCAAGGGTAAGTTCAATTGCCTTTTCTTTTCATTCCGTCCGACTGCCCTCTTGCTCGATTGCCTTTTTGACTTGCTCCCTCTGATCACAAGGCTTCTACCCCCAAGTAGATGCCCTTGCCTACGACCGAGTGCAGCAGGTTGCGCCGGGTGAGAAGGCTGCTGTCTGGGACCTGGTAGCGCAGCTCGGAGAGGATGCCGCCAATCTCTGCAAGGCCGGCGCCGCCATCCACGACCTTATCTTCCCCGGGGATCTTCTGCCGGAAACCATGGGCGCCTTGGCCATCAAGCTGGGCGATGCGTCGAACGCCATCGTCCGGATGCGCGACCCCGCGGCTCGCGCCAGCTCTGAGATGGCCCTGGCCCTGATGCTTTCCTGGTACAAGGATGCTCGACTCGACAAGCTGGTGGACGGCTTCCGAGCCGACGCGGATATTCCCATCATGCGCCAGGACAACCCTGGGCTTCACTCCTCCGCCATCACGATTGTCGGCTATGCCTACATTGATGAGGTGCTAATGGAGAGCGAGGGGAGAGCGGGGCCGGATGGTGGCGCGGAGGCGTCCTCCCAGCCAGGCAGGGCCGGATCAGCTCCTCCCCATGGCAAGGGCCCGACTGCCTGAAGAAGAAGAAGACCCTGGGATGCCGGTCGTAGATTGTTTCCGCTTTTGGTACTTGTGATTGTTTCCACTTTTGGTACTTGTGATTGAACACTTTGGATCTGCGGGGGATTCGTTCCCCGCCGTTTAATTAACCATCTAGCTGGGTTTGCCTTCATGCAACCATTATGTTTGTGCCTTGTCTGACTAATTTATCCGACTGGTCCATACCAGCCGACATTAGCTTGCTTTTCGACTTGCGCTTTTCGTGAGCCTTTTCACTTGCGTTCTGCTACTTCTTCTGACCTGGCGATGATCTGCCGACTTATTCTATCTGGTTGGCACATCTGCTAGCCAGACACTACATTCTTCAAGTGGGTGCGCGCCACCAAGATTCGGAATAGCTGGAGTAGCCAGGTGTTTGGAATCTTCAGAAAACTCTTGTCTTTCACCTCGCCATTCCGAGTGCCACGGTTGGGGATATGCTATATGGGTATCCTCATAGCATGTCTCTTATCCGACTAACCCGGGTGGCCCATAGTCGGTAGCATGGCCTGTGGTCTGCTGGGTGGCCCAGTTAGGTGGATCCAGAAGGGAGGCCCATGCCGGATAAAGGAAGGCTACGGTGGAGTCACCAGCGTACCCGGAGCCTTGGAGTACAAGATACACAAGACTAGTAATAGACGGTGTAGGACTCTGTAACCTGTCCGGCTAGGACTTTTCCCTGTAACCCTAGGATCTGACGACTATATAAGTCGGGCCTATGGGAGCCTTTAGGGCACGATAACTTAGACTTTCTAATCACCTTGCATAACGAACCTATCTCTATAACTCGGCGTATTGCCATTATAGTGATTTGTAGCAGGAGTAGGATTCCGCCACCATTGTGGGATCTGAACCTGGGTAAGCTGTGTTACCTCGTACCCGTCAACCGTCCGCCTTACCCCACGTCTCTAAACACACACTGTGAGGACCCCTCCATGGCGTACTCGTCGGCAATACCACGACAGTTGGCGCCCACCGTGGGGCAAGAGGCGCTTCAGGCTCTTCAGCGGGCAAGGACCAAAATATTCGCGGGAATCGGCAAAACTGTAGCCATTGGTCGCGTTCTCTTGTCCGGCAGCGTTCCGATCGTCTCTCCCGACGAGTTATGGATCCCGGCGAAGATGAACCCTACGCGGTGTTCGATCGTTCCTATCAGAGACAACCACCTCTTCATCGGCGAAACCGACTCGGGCACTAGTTCCCTAGAAGTCGGAGAAGCATCAAGACCCGCACGGACCGCCTACGGGCAGGATACGTTCGCGGAAGGATCGATGTCGGATCTCTCTTCGGAGTTTGCCGGCAAAGATCGGAAAGCATCAAGACCCGCACAGACCGCCTATGGGCAGGATACGTTCGCGGAAGGATCGATGTCGGATCTCTCCTCGGAGTTTGCCGGCAAAGATCGGAAAAATTCAAGACCCACCCAAACCGCCCTTGTGCAGGATATAAAGGTGGAAGATGACTGCAAATCCGCCGGCTTCGTCCGTGCGTCTGGACAGCAGAGATCCAAGTTCGTCGGCGTGGTTACCATCTTCGATCTGGCGCGCTGCATTTAGAGAGAAGGAGAAAACCCCCGCGACTACCTCGCTAGGTGGCTCTGTATACGGGCCGACCTGACCAATTACCCCAATGATGATGCCATCTATCACTTTGTGGAAGGACTGGACCATGGCACGCTTCTCCGACACTCTCTAAGGCGGCAACAGGCGTTAGGCCGACTTACCTTCGAAGCCATGGTGAACACCGTCAACAACTACACGAAGGCTGAAGCGGCAGCTCAGACAGCGCTTGCGCTCATTGACGGAGCCCCTCCGATTCAGCCACCACCGCCTCCGGCCGCCATCATCGCAGCAGCACCACCACCTCCAGTCATCGTCGAGGCTGTTGCACCTCCACCGCCCGTCATCGAGGAAGTCCTGGCACCCTCCGACTCTGTCATTGACGCGCTTTATGCCGATTTCAGTGCAGATTCAGAGGAATTAGACTTCAGTCCAGAAGAGCTAGACTCCGCTATGTAGGAGATGGAGGAGGAGTACTCGCGCGACGAACAAGTTAATAACACCATCATGTCTTGAGGGGTGTTCGTCACCATTGGGACAGCGATGGATGAAGACCAGCCCGCGCAAGCTCCGCCTACGGCGCTGGATAAGGGGAAGGGGCCACTTATTGCTGCCGACAATGATCGCGCAAGGGTCATGCTTCCTTGGCCTAATCCAGCGCAGCAGCCGCAGGAACTCGGCACCGGTCCAAACAACAACAACACCGCAAACTTTCCGCCTACAGCATCCACGTCGGCAGCAGCCCATGTTACTCCAGCTGATAGAGTGATGTACGACAATCTCCTCGTTGAGACACTAACCGTTGATCATATCCGGAACATGACTCAGCTTGACGAGAAACGCCAGCAGCTGCTGGAGGAGGCGCAAGCCATCGCGGAGCAAGGCGCTAAACTAGATCGAGATGTGGTAAATGCGCAGAAGTCCATAGAGAAGGCTAGAGCAATGGAAGCCGAGTACAAGACTCTACTACAGAAGCAGAAGGCTAAGAAGGCTCCGGCTCGCATCATCAACGATCCTGGTGTACGACGCAACCTAGGATGGGCTCCCTCGAAGCCGGCATAGGCCAAGCCATACATTAATAGTGAAGGCAAGCATGTGATGCCCACCCCGCTCCTTAACCTCGCCGTCGCCAAGACCCTTCTGGAGCAGGATAGATTGCCCGAGGCAGTAGAGCAGGTCTACGACCTAGTGGCCAAGGCGGTAAAGCAGCAGGAAAAGGCCACCTCTCAGAGGCTTGAGTCTGACCCAGCGCTCTGCCGATCTAGCCAGTACAAACCGCCAAGGGACAGATCTCCTCAGGATGTTGGATCACGGAAGGGTTCCTCAGAATGAAGACGGAGGGATGCGCGCAACAGGAAGGATGCTATCCCCATATCCTCCGACCACAGAGAAAGAGCCCAACCTCGCCGCCCATCACCACCGCCCCGATCCCCCCGACGTCAGGAAGACTATAAGACTCACCATCGCACGGATATGCCTCCACCAAAGGAGTGCGGCATCGTCATCCACGACAACGCGGCACATACCCGTCATGATGAAGAGCGCCACCAAGGACATAAGAGCAGGTCACACCACGACCCTCCATGTCCGACAAGCAACCGCGATAGGTGTGGGGCGTCGCAGGAGGGTAACAGCAAGAAAGCTAACCCACCGCCACCTCCGCCTCCGTCGCTGCCAAGCAGTCACCATGGCGGAAGAGGCCCGCGTCGTTCACGCAACCCGTCCCCTGTTGACAACAAGAAGAAGAACCCGGAGCCATACGATGCACGTTCACGGATCGATAAGATCCACGAGGCCCGGGAAGGACCATACCTGGGACCACGTTGCTTCGGACCTGCAATACGGTCCGCAACTTACCCCAAGGTTTCCGGATTGACAAGGCCATCAAGCCCTACGACGGCACCGCCAAACCTGCCACATGGTTGCAGGACTACGACAACGCAGTGGAGATTGCCGGAGGCAACCCCAACGTCGCCGTCAAGTACCTCCCGTTAATGTTGACGGGCATGGCCGTCAATGGATCGACGACTTGCCGGAAAGATCTATCTACAACTGGCTGGACATGCAAGAAGCATTCACCAAGAACTTTGAGGGTACATACAAGCGTCCTAGCACGGTGGGCGATCTACAGTGGTGCGTGCAAGAGAAAGACAAGACATCTCGCGCCTACCTCTCCCGCTGGCTGGATATGAAAAATTCCTGCGCAGGAGTGCACGCCTAGACCGCTATGGCCGCCTTCATCGATGGGTTGGAAAGGGGAACGTTGCTCCGACATAAGCTGAAGCGCTTGCAGGACAATCACCAGCTTGACTTGAATCAGATGATTCAGTTAGCTAGTGAGTTCGCAGCTGCCGACGATGATGCTCGTGGCTCTTTGCCGGCAATGGCCGTTCCAACCCAAGCTCGGAGGAACAACAGTACAAAGCGGAAAACCGCTCCAGAAGAAAAGCAATCTACCGACATGGTCGCCATGACCTTTGCAGACGGCGAAGGCGGACAACGTGGCGAGGAAGGGGGAGCCGGGGCAGCGAGGAAGTGAAACCAACTCGGTGCTGCTCCGCGTTCCCCAAACCTACGAAGAGTACCGCGATATGCCGTGCCTTGTACACCTCGACGCCAACGGCAAGGCCACCCATACCAATCGACACTGCAAGTTCGTCAACGATCTCAAGGAAGACCCGGAGTCTGGCTATAAGCGAAGTCGGAAGAATAGACCGCGAGGCAAGGGCAAGGGGAAGAAGGAGGAGGAGTCCAAGGATTCAAGTGACATGGACGAGGACATTGACCCCAAGCACGCCGCCAAGAGCGACGGCAAGGGCAAGAACCCCTTCGCAAAGAAGGCCCCAGTCTACCACACTTTCCTTGGCACCCCCACCGTCCGACAACAGAAGACCTATCTAAGGATCCTAATGGCTACTCTCCCCCCAGTTCCCCAATACGTGCGCTGGTCGGAGGTTCCAATCACTTGGGACAGGAAGGACCACCCAGACCTTGTGCCCACGGAGAATCAGTACGCCATGGTCATCAACCCATTGATTGACGGCACAGAGTTCACCGAGTGCATGGTGGATAGTGGAAACAGCATCAACATCATGTACCTGGATACACTGCAGAAGATGAACTTGACGGAGGCAAACCTAAGGCGGACCAACACCGTGTTCCATGGCGTAGTGCCTGGTCGGGAGGCTTGGTCCCTTGGGTGCATCACACTTCAGGTAGACTTTGGCGACGTTAATAATTACCGCCAAGAGCGCATGATCTTTGAGGTGGTACCCTTCAAGAGCATGTACCACGTCATATTCGGCAGCGACATATTCCACACGTTCATGGCCAAGCCATGCTTCTTCTACAACAAGCTCAAGATACCCGGACCAAACGGTGTCATCACCGTATCCGGAAGCTTTACCTAGGCAAGGGACTGCGAGATCAATGAAGCAGCCGTTGCAGAAGCTGTCCTCTACAACGAAGAATTCAAAGTGATTCAAAGCAAGTTCAATGACTCAGGGATGCCCGCGTCGAAGAAGCAGATCTCCGACTCCGCTCCTGCGTTTAAGGCCGCCATCGAGACCAAGCCAGTGGAACTTGTGGTAGGTGATGCCTCCAAGACCGTCGCCATTGGGACGAACCTGGATCCCAAATAGGAAAGCGCGCTCATCGAGTTCCTCCGTGAGAATAGGGACATCTTTGCCTGGCAACCTGCCGACATGAAAGGTGTACCTAGGGAACTTGCCGAGCACAGCTTAAACATAGATCCAAAATGTAAACCAGTGAAACAACCTCTACGACGCTTCGGGGATGAGAAGAGACGCGCCATTGGCAAAGATATAGCTAGGTTACTTAAGGCTGGTTTTATTCGAGAAGTCCTTCACACCCGATGGGTGGCCAATCATGTACTTGTCCCGAAAAAGGGAACTACTGAATTAATAATGTGCGTTGATTACACCAGCCATTGACTTGAACAAAGCATGTCCCAAAGATCTGTTTGCTTTGCCTCGCATTGACCAAGTCATTGACTCGACGGCTGGCTCGAAACTTTTGTGTTTTCTCGATGCATACTCAGGATACCACCAGATCAAAATGAGGAAGTCGGACCAATTGTCCACTTCGTTCACTACCCCTTACGTCATGTTTTGCTATGTCACGATGCCCTTTGGGCTGAAAAACACAGGTGCTACCTACCAGCGGACAATGCAACATGGCCTTCACGACCAAATTGGTCGGAACGTTCATGCCTATGTGGACGATATCGTGGTGATGTCTAAAAAATCAAACCACTTAATCTCCGACTTAAAAGAAACCTTTGATAATCTCCGGAAATACAACATGATGCGCAACCCTAAGAAGTGCGTCTTCAGGGTTCCAGCCGGCAAACTGTTGGGCTTCATCGTTTCCCAGCGCGGAATCGAGGTCAACCCGGAGAAAATCAAGGACATCTTAAACATAAATCGTTTGACATGCCTAAAGGACATCCAACGACTAACAGGCTGTGTTGCAGCAGTTAGTCGGTTCGTCAGCCGACTTGGAGAGAAGGCTCTGTTGCTGTACAAGTTGCTGAATAAGGCGGACAAATTCACATGGACAGACGAGGCAGATGCAGCATTGAAGCAGCTCAAGGAGATTCTTTCCTCATCGCCCATCCTTGCAGCACCCGAGCCTGGACAACCCCTGTTAATTTACATGGCGGCAACCAACCGGGTTATCAGCATCGTTGTCGTGGTAGAGCGGAAGGAACCAGGCTATGATCACAGAGTTCAACGACCAGTTTACTATGTAAGAGAAGTCTTGACGGAGTCCAAGCAGCGTTACCCGCACTACCAAAAGATAGCTTATGGAGTATTCCTCGCTTTGCGGAAGCTGAGGCATTACTTTCAGGAGCACCCAATCACAGTAGTGAGCAAGACTCCACTGTCCGACATCATCAACAACAATGACGCTACAGGAAGGGTCGCGAAGTGTGGCATTGAACTTGCCGCCTTCGAAATCACCTATAGAAGACGCGACGCTATCAAATCACAAGCCTTGGCGGATTTTATTGCAGATTGGACGGAGATGCCAGATGCCACTCCGTTGCCAGAACCAGAGTACTGGGTGATGCACTTTGATGGATCAAAGCTTCTCAACGGCTCGGGGGCTGGTGTATTGCTACAGTCACCAAAAGGAGACAAGCTACACTATGTTCTGCAGATCCACTTCGAGGCTACAAATAACATGGCGGAGTATGAAGCGCTCATTCACGGATTACGTGTAGCCAAGGATATTGGCATCAAGCGCATATTTTGCTGTGGAGATTCCGACTTGGTTGCCCAGCAGGTGGCTGGCACCTGGAATGCGCGGAACCCTATGATGGCGGCATATCGCGAAGAAGTGGACGAGATATCCAAGGGCTTCTTGGGCTACGAAGTCAAGTATGTGCCTAGGGAGCAAAATGAGGCGGCTGATCTACTATCTAAACTTGGATCAGGGCGCAAGCAAATTCCGCCAGGAGTTTTCCTAGAGCATCTACGCACACCATCCGTGTAGGGAGCCGACATCGACAACCCGGATAGAGCTTACTCTTTCGTCAACATGGTGACAAAGATCCCTCCGACTTGGACAAAACCGTTCATGGAATATCTCGAACAGGGAACTTTGCCCGACGACGAGGTCGAACGAAGGCAAGTAGTACGACGAGCAAAGGGTTATACCATAATCAATGTGCAACTCTACAAGAGGAGCACTACTGGTGTATACCTAAAGTGCGTTTCCCAGCTAGAAGGTATGGAAATCCTACGCGAAATCCATCTCAGAGATTGCGGGCATCACGCCGCTCCTCGATCCTTGGTCGCGAAAGCCTTCCGGCAAGGATTCTACTGGCTGACCGCGAAGGCGGATTCCGACAAGCTAGTTGAGACATGCACAGGATGCCAGTATTATGCCCGGCAACCACATGTTCCTGCTGAAGAATTGCGAACAATACCAATAACTTGGCCGTTTGCAGTCTGGGGGCTAGACATGGTGGGGCCGTTACAAACGGCACCGTGTGGATTTACGCATCTGCTTGTAGTAGTTGACAAGTTCACCAAATGGATAGAAGCTAAACCCATTAGAAAGCTTGATGGGGCAACTGCCCTCAGGTTTGTCCGGGATCTAGTGGTGAGATTTGGTCTCCCACATAGCATCATCACCGACAACAGAAGAAACTTGTCACTCGGAGAAGTGGAGGCCTATTGCTGGGACCAAGGCATCTGACTTGACCTTGCATCTGTGGCACACCCACAATCCAATGGTCAAGTTGAGCGAGCCAATGGATTAATTCTGCAGGGAATCAAGCCACGTCTTGAGGCACCACTACATAGAGCAGCTGGAGCCTGGGCGGAGAATTACCATATGTGCTGTGGAGTTTACGAACTACACCCAACAGATCCACCGGCTACACCCCCTATTTCATGGTATATGGAGCAGAAGCCATCCTACCTTCCGACATCCTCCACGATGCACCAAGAGTTGCCGCCTACGACGAAGATGACGCTGAAGAATCCAGACGCCTAGATGTGGACCTTCTCGAGGAGGAGCGCGTTTTGGCATGCCAAAGATCCGCCATCTACCAGCAGAAGCTACGCAACTACCATAGTCGCCGCGTTCGGCATCGCTCGTTTAAAGAGGGGGATTTGGTGCTCCGACTTAAGAAGAAGAAGTCACACAAATTATCCCCGCCATGGGAAGGACCGTTCATCATAAGCAAGGCGCTACTCAATGGGTCTTACTACCTTGTCGACAATCGTGAACTCAAGGATAGACCCAATGAGGATCATAAGCGTAAGCGACGTGACCCGGATGATGACTACACGGAGCTGGATCGTCCATGGAACATAGCACAACTACGTCCTTTCTACACTTAGCATTTTTTATCTAATTGTGTACCTCTTATATGATCAATGAAATAAAGCTCTCTGTTTCACTCATTTTGCCGAGTCTTCTACCTCCTTTAGTGTTCATTTTTGGATCATATAAAAACCTTTATGAACAAGTCTTGTGATTGCACTTGTGAAAATTCCGCCTACGGGCGTTAGCTTAATTTTTCTGGTCTACACGTTCTTTGTTGTTTTTATGTGGATTCTGGAGTAGTGACTTTTGGCACTTGTTTTCGGCGATTTTGTGCTCAGGTTATTGACGGTGCCATTGGGCATCATCACCTAAGCGCATGGTTCTGACAACGAGTCTTCCGACTCACGAAAAGTCAAGCATAAGAACCAAAGTAATGGATAAGCCAACACTTGCTTAAAAAATATATACATGCTGAAACTTAATTCTTAAGTAGCAGGATACGATAACCATTGTTTTCCGCCTTAAGATTACATCAACAATGTTTTTTCCGCGCACACTCCAGAGGTGAAACAGACATTACAAAGTGTTTTTCACTCTTTGGGTGCAGGAGACTTGGAGGCCGCATCATCACCAGCCGGAGAATCACCCTCAACATTGGTACTATGGTGAGACTCGGAGGATTCCGGGTTGGCGTTGTCGAGAAAGTTCCTGGGCACGAAGACGTCAACATCCACCAACTCGGCAACCCTGGTATCATACCCCGCGAGTGATGATAAGATGGCTTCGTGATCGATCTCCTTGCCGTCATCATCCACGTCGGGGATACCAGATGTCACCATGTCGATGTCGGCATCTTCATAGTGTGCCTTCACCATAGACAGCGCCATCCTTGCGCCAGCCCGTGCACATGAAGCTTTCCAGCTTGCAACACGCTCGGGGGCTCGGTGCAGAATCTCCGAGTACTTCACCACAGAGTCCGAGGACTCGATATATATCTGTAGGGGCTTGGCAATCTCCTTGTCTTGGGTGATGGCGGTGTTGATGAAGTTGCCGGCAAGAATCATGCATTCCTTGTCCGAAGGAGGCGAGCGGGTTAAACCCATGGGCGCTGAAAATTCCGACAACGATTGCATGAGTTCAAAAATTCTAAGTATCCAGACTACAGAACTACAAGGCGGAGGACACTTACTGAAGATGCTGGCCTTAGCCTGCCAGACGACGTCCGCCAAGGATTCCTTCTCTTGTTGGAGGAGCTTAAACGCTTGTCTATGGCGAAGGTTTTGCTCATCGGCAGCTTGCTTCTGATCCTTTAGTATTGCAAGCTCCTCCTTCAAGCGATTGGTCTCCTCGGAGGCGGAGTCCTGCAAGGCTTTCATGGAATCCTCATGCATCTTCAGCATTTCTTCCCTCTCCTTCTTAAGGATCTTGTTCTTGCTGTCCAGCTGCTGGATGTGCTTGGACTGCTCAACAATGTCCTTGGCCTTGGCGACATTCTCTGCAAGTCGGAGAAAACAAAGTACACATTGAGTACTCGGATATTATGGGCACAAAAATAAGACGGAAATGCGCAATAAGAAAACAGACTCTTGTTTTTGATGATCTGTTCCTTCAAGATGGCGGTTTTATCCTTTTCAGCTTCAAGGTCCGCGCGCATCTTCTGGTACTTATCATTGGCCATGCCCCTCCGAGCATTCTCGTTCTGTGGAAAGCAAAGTCAAGTCGTTGTTTAGTCTGCTTGGAGCTTATAGTCGGAAATTTTCCACCTAAATGCTCAGGGGCTACAGCGAGAGATTTTAACTTAGTAATATGCTTAGCTTTTCTTTAAGCATCTAGTCGGAGCTAATTTAGTTCTCAACTAGAGGCTTGGGGGCTACAGTATAAAGTTTTAACTCAGAAAATGCTTAGCTTTTATTTAAGCATCTAGTCGGAACTAATTCAGTTACAACTAGAAGCTTGGGGGCTACAACACTTAAAATTATGAACAGTGTGTATGCTACTCTTAAAGCATCTAGTCAGAATAATTCATTCCATCTAAAATGCTTGGGGGCTACAGTGAGAGTTTTTTCTAACTTAGTCACTCTTAGAGCATATAGATGCAAAACCAATGGTTTTCCGTCTACATCCTCGGGGGCTACAGTGGGACACTCATACGAAATGCAAAAGGTAAAATGAAACTTACCAGTGCAATGATCTTGAGGCTTGTAGCGCTCTCGGCCAGTAGCTTGCCAAAGACAATACTGTTCCCTCGCAAGATGTATGCTTGCCGGAGTAGCTCCTCAAGACCGCACGTCGGAGATGACGGCACTCCTCCAGGAACCATAGCTGTGTTATTCGGCATAAGCGTCGGGTAAACAATCTTCAGGAACTCGAAGGGTTTCTGGGGAGCAGAGGCGCCTCCTTTGGTAGAGGTACCAGCTCCCATCACCGCCTTGCCGCTACCGATGGCATCCTTAGCCGGAGCTTCAGCCATTTGGATAGCAGCACTCTCCTGTGTTGCCTGCTTGCCGACAACAGCAAGCTCGGTTGAGGCGCCAGAGTCCACTTCCATGGCGGAAGGTCCTGGTGCCTCCTGGACTAGGGAGCTTGTCGGAGCAGAAGAGGGCTTGACGGCAGGAGTGGCAGGGGCGATGACGGGAGAGGAGTCGCGATGCAGCATATCTTTAATATTTCTAGAAGCCCCAAGAGTCTTGGAGGACTTCTTGAGGCTGGTTGTGGCCTTCTTCCTGAAACGTGCAAAATGCATAAGTACAGGAATAAGACAGATAAATGAGACAATGTCGGAGAATGAGAAGCTTACACTAGGGGGGGGGGTGCTTTGGCAAACATCCCGGTGGCTTTCTTATTTTCCAACTCCAGGGAGGCAGTACTCTTTTTGGAGGCTCCACCCTTCGTCTTCTTCTTCTTACCTTCGTCGGCAGCGTCAGAGGTGGAGCTCTTCCGCTTTCGCGCCAACGAGGCATCGTAGTCGGACACGAGCGTGACTTCCTTCATCTTTGGATCATAGATTTGGGCAGCCAGGTTGCCCTCCTCTAGATCGCTAAGATGTTAAGTGAGAAATCCTCGTGTTAGACAAGATGGTATTAGCAAGACGAAAAAACTGGAGCAATGTCATACACGGAAAATAAATATCTACCTTTGGGCACTTTCCGTCTACGAACATGTCGTAGGTGAGGGTGAAGCCACGCTTCTTATCCTTCACCATGACGATGTCCTTGAGGCGGAACTTGACGGAGTCGCTCGAGAAGTTGTCCTCGGAGATCCGGAGAGTATCCCTTCGGTCGCCGGTGTACTCGTGCATATACGTCGTGCGGTGCTGCAGAGGTTGGATCCGCCTAATGAACCAGCACATGGCTAGGTCCAAGCCGGTTAGACCCGTCTCTACGAACCACTCGATCCGCCTTATTGTGCGAGAAGCGTCGAGGTTGGAGGGAAGGGAGGCATGGGACCGCCATGTGTAAACTTCAGCGGCAGCTCCATCCACGAAGTCCGGATACGTTACTGCTCGGCCCGCCAAGGGAATGTCGGGGCCATAGAAGTACGTCCACTGCCAGTTTTTGCACGACTCGTGGCCGACTATGTCGGGGAACTGCCGGCTAGGTCGGATCTTGAAGCTTATAGTGCCGCAGTTCCTAAGCTCCTCCCTAGTGTGTCCGGCTTCACGTTTGACGGTGAAGAAGTACACAAACAAATCTAACCTAGGCCTAATCCCTAGGTAACCCTCACAAAGTGCCGCGAAGTTTCTAAGCACTAAGATACTATTGGGGGAGAGGTTATGGGGTTGGACCTTGAAGTGATTCAAGACGGACAGAAAGAAGTGGGAGATGGGCAGAGAAAGCCGCGTACCAATTGCGCCTTGAGGTACACTTTCTCTCCGGCTTGGGAGAAGGCGCCACCGCCGGCACCGCCCGGCCAGCGAGCCCCTCCGCTATGGAGGTAGCCTTCGGCGACCATCTCTTGGATGTCGCAGTCGGTGATGTCCGAGCCGCGCCAGTCGCCTTTGTGCGAGTCTGGCTCCTCTTCCAGGGGCTCTAGAGCCGCCAAATTGTGGTTGCCGCCGGTGGTTTCAATCACCGCTGTCGTGGGAATGGTCACGGCAGATGCTGCAATCGGCAGCGAGTAGTAGAACGAGGGGCAAGGGCGGCCAGCCATCTGCGGTGCGAGATGAGGGCGGAGACACAGGGTTTTACCTGTGTTCGCCGGAGGGTAAAGACCTACTCCGCTAGATTGTATTATGATGGTGGTACAATGGAGCCAGGCGGCGAGTCGCTTGGGTGTATGATGGAACGCCTCCCACGCCTGTAGGGAGGTTTATAGACTCACCTCCCCTAGGGTTTACATATCTCAACCGAATCAGTTAAGGCTTCGGTAATCGTTTAACCTAACTCGACTGGGCCTATCTACTCGCCTGGGCCTTCAGCTTCCAGTCGCTTGGATCCACACCGGGCCTTGATCCAGTCGCCGTCTTGCAGGCCCACTCGCCAGTTCCTGGGCCAGTCAGAAATGTCCAGCTGGGTATACCCCGGTTGGCATATCCCCATCAACCGCCGACGCGGGGATGACCAGGCCCTCTGGGGGCACAACGATGGAGCTCGCCGGCTTCGCCGTGGCTTCGCTCGACGCCGCCATTGACGGGGATGAGCTGCTGCTAGCCATGGAGGAAGGAGAGAACGCGACTGGTGCAGAAAGAGGCTAGGGTTTCTCGAGGTTTTCCGCGGAGATCTCGAGGAGGCTTGCGGCTGGAGGAAGAAGACGATGACGCGATAGAATGGTGTGAAAAAGTGGCAAGTGTCCCACGGTTGCTATTTATCTTACTCCACGTCAAGATTCATGCAGCTAATCGGACGGTTTCCACGTAGACGACGTGTTCGTGAACGTGCACGGTAATTTCGCCACATCTCCAACCGCCGCCGCCAACGGTTCACATCGCTCGCGCGGGACAATCGGATATGATTGCGTTCTCTGCATGTGTGAGTTACGAGGCGTCGCTGACCTACAGCCTACGTCGTCATAACTGACATGGTAGATGAGCCGTCCCATCGAAGATTCCGGCATGGACGGATTTAATCCGACAATGGGAGCGTACGATGGAAGATTCAACATTTCTCCGACTTATTCATAGAAGACGGAGAAATCTTTGCAGGGTTCTTTGGGAGGACTACAAGATATTGCTTGACGATTTGCCGACATCCATCTAGACGGAACATTCCACGGGAAGAGGTAAGACGACGCAAGATCTCGGAGTTCTCCGGGGGCTACTGTTGGGGATATGCTATATGGGTATCCTCATAGCATGTCTCTTATCCGACTAATCCGGGTGGCCCATAGTCGGTAGCATGGCCTGTGGTCTGCTGGGCGGCCAAGTTAGGTGGATCCAGAAGGGAGGCCCATGCCGGATAAAGGAAGGCTATGGTGGAGTCACCAGCGTACCCGGAGCCTTGGAGTACAAGATACACAAGACTAGTAATAGACGGTGTAGGACTCTGTAACCTGTCCGGCTAGGACTTTTACCTGTAACCCTAGGATCTGACGACTATATAAGTCGGGCCTATGGGAGCCTTTAGGGCACGATAACTTAGACTTTCTAATCACCTCGCACAGCGAACCTATCTCTGTAACTCGGTGTATTGCCATTATAGTGATTTATAGCAGGAGTAGGATTCCGCCACCGTTGTGGGATCTGAACCTGGGTAAGTTGTGTTGCCTCGTACCCATCAACCGTCCGCCTTACCCCACGTCTCTAAACACGCACTGTTAGGACCCCTCCATGGCGTACTCGTCGGCAATACCACGACAGCCACTTGCTTAGCCGGATTGGGGAAACTACACCGCAGTCTGGCTATGCATATCCGGCCGTGCCTTGGACCTTTTTCTCTATTACTTTCCTTATCCTATATTTTTATTTCTTTTCTCTTTCCATCTTTCCGTATTTCTCTCTTTCTTTCTTTCCTCTTTCCATCGTTCGATCTTTCTTTCTTTCTTTCTTTCTTTCTTTCTTTCTTTCTTTCTTTCTTTCTTTCTTTCTTTCTTTCTTTCTTTCCTTAGCCGGATAAATCTACCTGACGCGCCCGACTGGGAGTGCTAGTTGGACGGGAGGGGCTGTGCCCCTGCCATAAAGGGTCTTGCCGCCTTGCTTTCTATCCGGCTCCATATTTCTCCATTCGGCTGGTGCACCCTTTAGCCGGACGCCACATGCTTCTAGTGGGGGCGCACCAGCACACCCACTAGGTGTAGCCCCCGAGATTCAGAGTGGCTACCACAGGTAGGTGCTTCGAATCTTCTCTGTCTTTGATTTACAGCTCGGTGCAGTTTGTGCAAAAAGAAAGACACAAAAATGATTTCTTATCAATATGTTGTCATGTTATACGTTATTTTCCTACCCGACCATAATTTATCTTTTTCGAAAACTAGCTCGTGCTTTTCTGAACACTTAGTCACTTTCTCGTGCGCAATGCTGTTTATGCTGCACCTTGCCGGACAGCCAGGTTTCGGTCTGGAGCCGAAACCGAAGGGAGCTGACAATACATTTCCGCACGATACTAGAGGCTTAGTAGCCGGAATGTCCGATCTGTCACATCTTTCACCGTTTTTCGTGTCGGATGCCCTCAGGATTTTTCTCTTGCTAGCTGGACAACCCGGTTGCGGTCTGTAGCTGAGACGAAGAGTGGGCCTCTGGCATCATCGCACACTACTCAGCCGGCTTACAGAATTGGCAGGGCGGGCCAACCGGCGAGCCCCCATGGTTGGGGGTCGACGGAAGCCAGAAAAAATGTTTTAGGGTTTAATAAAAAACAAATAACAACAGAATGTCTGGCAAGGAGCCCCCAAGCATTAGCCGGTGTTCCATATATTTCATTCATTCAGGGTTCTGGATACATACACCGATTTTTGCGACTAAGTGTAAAATGTTCGGAGCAGGTCTGCATTCCACGTCCGCTCCGTCTCCTCGTCCGACTTGTCCATCTTGTTCTTGCGCGACTGCTGTGCGTCAATGAGGTAGTAGGAGTTGTTGTGTAGCTCCTTGCTGATGATGAAGGGGCCCTCCCACAGGCGGACAGCTTGTGCATGCCCTTTGTGTCTTGTATCAGCCAGAGCACCAGGTCGCCTTCCCAGAACATGATGGGCCAGATGCGGTTGGAGTGATACCGGCACAACCCTTGTTGGTAGATGGCTGATCTGGACAGGGCCATCTCACGGGCCTCCTCGAGGAGGTCCACGCTATCCTCCATCGCCTCCTGGTTCTCCTTCTCTGTGTAAAGGAGCTTGCGGGGTGAGTCGAACTCGATGTCCGCCGCGAGGACCGCTTCTGAGCCGTAGGTGAGGAAGAATGGGGTGAAGCCAGTTGATCTGTTCGGAGTGGTGCGGAGACTCCACAGCATAGCCGGGAGTTCCTCGATCCAGCAGCCGGGTGATTGCTCTAGTGGCTCGATCAGCCGGCGCTTGATTCTAGCTAGCACCAGGCCATTGGATCTTTCCACCTGCCCGTTCGACTGCGGCTGCGCGACGGATGCGAGGTCCAACCGGATCCCCTTGTTGTGGAAGAACTGGGCAAAGGCCCCCTTGGCGAAGTTCATGCCGTTGTCGGTGATGATGCTATGTGGGTAGCTGAACCAAATGATGATGTCACGGAAGAAGGTGACGTCTGTGGCGCCGTCTAGCTTCCGGATCGGCTTCGCCTTGATCCATTTGGTGAACTTGTCCAGCACCACCAGCAGGTGGGTCATGCCGGCTCGAGCTCGGTTGAAGGGGCCGACCATGTCCAGCCCCCAAACCGCAAAGGGCCATGTGATTGGTATGGTCTTGAGCGCGGAAGTCCGCATGTGCCTTAGCCGGCCGAACCGCTGGCACCCATTGCACGCGTGAACCAGCTGGTTTGCGTCCTCCGAGGCGGTGGTCCAGTAGAATCCATGGCGCATCGCCTTTGACACCAGGGCGTGAGATGAGGCGTGGTGACCGCATTCTCCCTAATCGATTTCCTTCAGCAGTCGGTAGTCGGTATCTGCGTCGACACACCACTGGAAGACTCCTACGGTGCTGCGCTTGTATAGTTCCTTGTTGATGATGGTGTACGTGTGCGTGCGGCTCCAGATCTGCCTTGCCTCCACCTTGTCATCCGGGAGCTCATCATTGAGGATGTAGTTCATGAAGGGCTGGGCCCAGGATGGAACTTCCCGGATGGTGAAGGCACTAGCCGACACGATCTGGAGCTCATCCGGGGATCGACCGGGCGGGATGCCCAAGTCGGCAGCCCCCGGGCCTTTTGCCTTGCTTGATGATGGCTTGCCTGAGGAGGAGGCAGCCACCGGGTCTTTTGAGCCAGACGGCACAACAGCGGGGCCCGACTCTTTCGAGCCGGCAGCCCCCGGGTCCGCTACCTAGATGATGGACTCAAATTCTAGAGAGGGGGTGATGCTGGGCTTGCGAAGGTGCTCCAAGGATACTCCTGGCAGGATGGCCGCTCAGGTGGATCTGACTTGCACGAGCGCGTCAGCCGCCTCGTTGTTGAAACTGGGGACGTGATGGAATTCTCATCCCTCGAAGCTAGCACTCAGCAGCTGGACATGGAACCGGTACAGGGCCATGTTGGCATCTCGAGCGTCCTACTCGCCGGATACTTGCTGCACCACCAGATCCGAATCGCCGAGGCAAAGGATTCGGCGGATGCCGATGCCTTTCGTGAGCCGAAGCCCGTGCACGAGAGCCTCGTACTCGGCGACGTTTTTCGACGCGGTGAAGTGGATCTGCAGCACGTACTCCAGCCGGTCTCCCTTGGGCGAGGTGAGCATGATGCCGACTCCCAAGCCCCCACGCATCTTCGAGCCATTGTAGTGCAGCTTCCAGTAGTCGGAGTCAGGAATTGGCGGTAGGTACTGGTTTTCCATCCAGTCGATGAAGAAGTCGGCCACCGGCTGAGACATGATGGTGATCCGGGGTTCGTACCGGATGCAGTAGGCGGCCAGCTCAATGTCCCACTTGGCTACCCGGCCGGTGAACTTCTGGAATCGAGCAAGCTCTTTGGCGGATGCATCCTGTAACACCCTCGGAATCGACCGTATGCAAGTTTCAGCGATTCCCGCTAAATCCGCATAGAAATGATTCAAAGGTGCCCACCAGGCACTTTCGTGCGGGTGGAAAACGAAGTAATATCATTACACAATAGTCCTCGATGGAACCCACAGAACAGATATATACAACAGCGACTCAAAGAGTCAAGAATACAGATATACAATACAAAGATCCAAAACACTTTTAAAACGATACGGCGTCCGAGTACGGACAAGATGCAAATTGAGCTAAGACCCCTGAAGAATAACCAATGGCGTCCATAACCCTGCCCAGGCCAAGCCGGAAGGGTAACCCTGCTAACGACGTCGATCTCAAAACCTGCTTAAACAAAAGGGATGCCGACAAAGGGCAAAGGAAAAAGAGAGCGGTCAGTACTGAGGCCAGTACACGGCGAGACTAGAATTCGGCGGTCCTCGCCTACATAGGTATGGTGGACTGAAGCAGTAGCGCAGCATGCACTAAAAAACCTATAGAGACTCAATATAGCTGGCGGCTATCAGATAGGGATAAGAAATACCTATTCGGATCCAACCTGAAACTATCATCAAGCATACCCATCCTGGTATTTCCCCCTCGAGTCCAAACGAGGAAGTCCACCGAGCAACACACACAGTTGGTAGTTTCATTCATTCCGTTATAGTTGCAGCAATTACTAGTCAGATATAGATAGCATGAGTCATCCTGATATAATAAGCAGTGGGCAGTTTTAGTTAACCATTCCGTTGTAGTGGTAGTACTTACTAGTAAGATCCATATAGCATGAGGCATCCCAAAACCCAGCAGTTGTTGGTACTTTTATTTAGCCATTCCTTTATAGTTGCAATACTTACTAGTCAGATACAATGCTAACAGGTGACAACCCAAACCAGAAATTGTTGACACTTTTATTTAGCCATTCCATTATAGTAAAGCTGATTACTAGTCATTATAAAGTCAAATTTATAGCACTACTTTAGTTATAGTTGTCTATGATCGAGATACTGTGCTCCAAGTCGTCCATAACCGCGGACACTTTGAAAGTTTTACCCTGCAGGGGGGCACAAATAGCAACACACGCACGATCAACCTCGAGAAAAACCAATAAAAACCCAACGAGGCATCACGACAGAGAAATTGCAAGATTCATATAAATTTCAGGGGGCCACCCCACCAAGCTACCCGCGACGAAGTTGGACGGCTCCGAGACGGACCCAGAGGTTTGTGCCAATGGCTATAAACGACTGGGAACCCAAAAGTGTGACTGGTCTTGTCGATACCGCAAAAACATTCCACATTTGTTCCTAAACAGTACAGGCGCTCCACGCGATATCGTAAATAAGCAGTAAAGCATGGCATAAGTACAAGATAGTAATAAAGCCCCAAACTACTTTGTGGCCCCAAGAAATAAATATGACTCAAGCTCTGGCTAGGGGGATTCATGGTCCCACATGCGGGTAGTGCGACTATTCAAAGAACAGGTATCAAGTAATCGGGGTCCTACGGGACACAAGTGGACGGTTAAAAACCAAATAACATCTATTGCCCACCTGTGCCTCTGCATTATTTACCTACTTCAATTTTAGTTATTAAACGATAATTAAAGCCATCATCATCTCCAACATTAAACATGCGGCATTACTCCAACAACTGTGAAAGATCGACGACGCGACACATCACCTGCGCAAGCAACTACGACTCGCAAGCCCGACTATCTACCAAACAACAGGTAATAGGATGTGTCCAAGGCAATATCAGGCTGCAAGGGATATCACGGGTACGAAAACTAGAGCATCGCAACACAGCTAGCAATAGATCAACAGGAAGGAATAAATACTATAAAGATAAAATAGGTAGAAAGAGGGAGAATGCTCGCCTGAAAACATTGCCGAAGTTTCATTGGGAATCAGGTCGACACTCGCATCAACTCATCGTCCTAATCCGTGAAGAAGCAAAGCACTAAAAGAATCACCGGATGCACTATTTAATACAACGGCAGAAAATCGGGCATGATGCATGTATGATGTATGACATGGCAAGGATGCGATGCATTAGGCCATATTAAGCGGAACCAGGGTACCCACAATTAATTAGGTGGTTCATGTTGTTTAGATACCCTGCAATTTAAATGTTGTCTTAACAAGGAAAAACATGGCATCGATTCGCTACACAAATTTAAATAGGGCCAATTTAAGACTAGAAAAGCCCACATATAGCCTCCATGTTTAATTATGAGGTGAATCGGCATAAGGCCCCCAAACTACACAAAAAGTATGCAATATGATCAATTTATATGGAACAGACGACAAAGTCATATATTATAAAAATATGAAGGTCTCGGATAGGGGTCACACATGGGTTCGGCGATCTTGGGGGTTCAGAGGGTTCGGCAGGTTCGAGGCTTCAGATCCGAGGCTCCGATGAGTAGATCTTGCGCTGATTCATCGGTCTTGTTGTTCCATGTTGACGATCTTATGATCCGAATACAGAGGGTGCGATCCTTGGATCCATGACAGCGTTCATTGAGTTCTGAATTCAATTGTCGGTGGCGGTCTTATGTTGGTTTTGATGGTCTGCCGACTTTAGTCTCGGTCCCTCGCGAATACGATCACTGCAACCAACAGATCTTATGTTCGAAAAGAACACGGACAAAACTTGCATCAGCACCCGAACAACATAGGCACAAAAACAACTCACGTGCCCGTAGATGAGGACAGAGGACTCACTGTAGATACAAACTACCACCGATGGGAAGAGGCTAGGACGGAGGCAGGATGCGACATAGGCGAGGAGGCGCCACGGAGGATGGCCCACGGCAGGGTGAGGCGTGCTCGGCCGCTGGAGGAGGGGAAAAGGGGTAGGCCACAGCGGTAGGACCCCTGGAGGCGGAGGCCTTCGCAGATGGGGAGGCGGAAGCCGGGAAACGGGGGACCGCGCAGGAGGGGGCGGCGGCGGCTCGCAGAGCTCCTGGCGGCGGGGCACCATGCAGCCGGCGAGAGACGAGCCGAAGTGGAAGCTGGCGGCCCCGGCGGGCGACAGCGCGGAAGAGGGCTCGAGTGGGCGGCCACAGAACTCGCGAGGCCACGGGGAGGCGAGCAGGGCTTGGCAGCGAGGTGGATGGCCAGAGACGGCGTCGGGAAGAGAACGGCCAAAGACGAGGCGAGGAGGCGGGCGCATGGCGGCAGCAGGAGATGAGGACGACGGGGTTGGGGACGGGTTACCAAGACGGGGAGGAGGCGTCCATGGAGGGGTCGAGGCTCAGCTTGAACCCAGGCGGCGCTACCCTACAGGAGGAGGCAAGCGGGGGTCAGGCGCGTCGAGGGAGACGAGCGAGAGGTGTGTGGGGGGGTCGCTATCGTGGTTGGGCCAGTTTCACAGAGGGGTTGCAACAGGAGGGTGGCCTCGCGCTGGAGTGGATTGGGGTGGCGTCGGTCTCACGCGATGGTGGGTGGTTGCGTGGCTGTGTGGTACGATAGGGGCATGTGCGTGTGTGCTGTGTTGTGTTGCGGGTTGCCGCGCGGGTGGTGAGTGGCGGCGGCGGGGAGGAGAGATGTGGTTGGAGCGGTAGAATTAGGGTTTGGGGTAGGTAGTTGAGGGTTAGCCGGTCACGGTTTTTGACTAGTGGGGTTGTAGGTGGATCGGTTGGTTGGGCTTTTGGGTCTGGCCGACTGGACTGCCTCCTCCACAAAATTAGGTTTTATTTATTTTATTTAATTTTAAATATCCTTTTGATAAAATAGTTTAGGCAAATAAAAGATCCAGGCGGACCGAGGGTTTGATTTGAAATAAAATACGGGGATATTTATAAAACAAATAGAGGCTTTTAGAGAAATAGTTTAGTGTAGAAATGCATGATGTCATGATGATGCATAAATAAAATAACATGCAATTTTCTAGTAGTGGATTTACCCGGGGTTCTACACATCCTCTCGACGGCCACGATCTTCTCCGGATTGGCCTCGATTCCTCGGCTCGATACGAGGAAATCAAGGAGCTGTCCGGCTGGCACGCCGAACATGCACTTCCGGGTTCAACTTCATCTGGTACCGGTGGAGTTTTGTGAATGTTTCTCCTAGGTCCTCCAACAGGGTCTGCTTCTCCTTTGTCTTGATGACGATGTCGTCCCTGTACGCGTGCACATTCCGACCGATCTACGAGTGCAAGCATTTCTGCATGCAACGTTGATAGGTAGCACTTGCATTCTTCAAGCCAAATGGCATGGTTACATAGCATTAAGCCTCGTACGGGGTGATGAATGACGTTTTCAATTGATCAGCCGGATTCAGCTGGATCTAACTATAGCCGGAATAATAATCAAGAAAGTAGAGCAGATCGCAGTCAGCCGTAGAGTCAATCACTTGATCAATATAGGGCAGGGCGAAAGGGTCTTTTGGACAGGCCTTGTTCAGGCTCGTGTAGTCGATACACATACGCCAAGTCTTGTTCTTCTTCAGCACCAGGATTGGGTTGGCCAGCCAGTCCGGGTGGTACACTTTCATGATGAAGCCGGCAACAAGTAATCGGGCGATCTCGTCGCTAATGAACTTCCTCTTATCCTCCGCGAATAGATGAAGGGGCTGCTTGACCGGCTTGGCGTCAGGACGCATGTGAAGCGAGTGCTCGACGAACTCCCTCGGCACACCCGGCATGTCTTTGGGAGACCATGCGAAGATGTCCCGATTCTCACGGAGGAAGTCGACGAGAGCGCTTTCCTATTTGTTGTCCAAGCCGACACCAATGGTGACGCACTTTGATGGGGATGTGCCTACCGGGGTATACCCAGCAGGATGTTTCCGACTGGCCCAGGAACTGGCGAGTGGGCCTGCAAGACGGCAACTGGATCAAGGCCCGGTGTGGATCCAAGCGACTAGAAGCTGAAGGCCCAGACGAGTAGATAGGCCCAGTCGAATTAGGTTAAACAAGTACCGAAGCCTTAACTGATTCGGTTGAGATATGTAAACCCTAGGGGAGGTGAGCCTATATAAACCTCCCTGCAGGGCGTGTAGAGATACGTTCCATCATACACCCAAGCGACTCGCCGCCTAGCCGCCGAGCTCGCCCATTGTATTCATAATACAATCTAGCAGGAGTAGGTATTTACCCTCCGAGGGGCCGAACCTGGGTAAAACCTTGTGTCTCCTCCCTCATCTCGCACCACAGATGGCTGGCCGCCCTTGCCACTCGTTCTACTACTCGCTGCCGATTGCAGCATCTGCCGTGACCATTCTGTAACACCCTCAGAATCGGCCCTATGCAAGTTTTAGCGAAACTCGCCAAACCCGCATAGAAACGGTTCGAAGGTGCCCACCAGGCACTTTCGTGCGGGTGGAAAGCAAAGTAATAACATTACACAACAGTCCTCGATGGGACCCACAGAACAGATATATATACAACAGCGACTCAAGGAGTCAAGAATACAGATATAATATACAAAGATCCAAATCACCTTGAAAACGATAGAGCGTCCAGCTACGGACAAGATGAAAATGGGGCTAAGAGCCCTGAAGAATAACCAATGGCGTCCATAACCCTGCCCAAGCGGAAGGGTAACCACCTAACGACGTCGATCTCAAACCTGCTTAAACAAAGGGTGCCGACAAAGGGCAAAGGAAAAGAAGGCGTCGATCGAGGCCAGTACACGGCGATACTAGAATTCGGCGGTCCTCGCCTACATAGGTATGGTGGACTGAGCGGCAGCGGCAACATGCGCTAAACAACCTATAGAGACTCGATACAACTGACGGCTATCAGAGAGGGGTAAGAAATACCTACTCTGAACCAACCTGATGCTAACATCAAACAAACCCATCCTGGTTTTTCCCCCTCGAGACCAAACGAGGAAGTCAACCGAGGAACTCACGCGGTTGGCAGTTTTACTTATTCAGTTATAGTTATGGCACTTTACTAGTCAGGTTTAGATAATCGTCCTGATAAAGTAAGCGGTGGGCATTTTTAGTTAATCATTCTGTTATAGTGGCATCACTTACTAGTCAGATTCAATTAGCATGAGATAACCCAAAACCCAGCAGTTGTTGATACTTTTACTTAGCCATTCCGTTGTAGTGAAGCTGATTACTAATCATATCGGAAACAAGTCAATTTCTAACAGTAAACTTTAGTTATAGTTGTCTATGATCAAGCACTGTGCTCCAAGTCGTCCATAATCGCGGACACGGCTTCTCGAAAAGATTTAACCCTGCAGGGGTGCACCAAAGTATCCACAGGCACTTCGACCCTTTTGCGGATCGGTTAACATACACCCATCGGTATGTCGGGGCCTAAGTCACGACGTTCCTGCACAAAGCAAGCGAGGCCACCCACTAAGTACACCATAGCAAGTCGGCGGTCTCGAGACGGACTTAGGGTTTATGCGACAATGGTGTAACGACAGCGGGTCCCCAATCGGGGACCGTCGATACAAAACACTCGCTTCCTAAACAAAGACAGCGTGCTCCTCACACAATCGTAAATACATAAGTAGCATGGCATAAGTACAGGATAGTAAATAAAACCTCAAACTAGTTTGTGGCCCCAGACAATACTTTGAAATCAGGTAATAATCAATGGGGGCCCATATCTCCCCAATGTGGTTAGCGCTCGATCTCGAACAGTGTCAAGAACTCGGTCCTACGACACAAGTGGGCTCGAAACCAAATATTACCTATCACCCACCGATGCCTCTGCTTAATTCAATTTTAGTTGTTAAACAGGAATTAAAGTGAACAATAAGTAAACCATGATCATCTCCAACGTCAACATGCGGCAATCCTCCAACAATTGTGGTACTTGACGACAAGCAAAACACTTGAGCAAGCGACTACGACACGCGGGTCCAACTATCTACCAAACAACAGGTAATAGGATGTGTCCACGGCTATATATGGCTGCAAGGGATATCACGGGTACGAAAACTAGAGCATCGCAACACAGATAGCAAAGATCAACAGGAGGGAATAAATACTAGAAAAGTAAGATAGGTAGAAAGGGGGAGATGCTCGCCTGAAAACATTGTCGAAGGTTCCACCGAAGATCGGGGCGAAGCTCACATCAACTCAACGGCCTTATCCGCGAAGAAGCAAAACACTAGAAGAAACACCGGATGCAATATTTAATACAACGGCAGAAGATCGGCATGATGCATGTATGATGCATGGCATGGCGAAGGTGCGATGCAATTAGGTCAATATTAAGCGGAACCGGGGTCCCGACATTAATTAGGCGGTTCAAGTTAGTTAGCTACCCCGCAAATTAAATGTGGTTTAACAAGGCAGAATATATCACCGGTTCGCTACACAAGTTTAAATGAGGCCAATATAAGGCTAGATTTGCCCGCATATGGGCCCCATATTTAATTATTAGGTGAATCGGCATAAGGCCCCCAAACCACAGACAAGGATGCATGCATGAACATTTAATGTGCAACAATTGATATTTCATTTATAAAATAGGGCTCGAAAAGGGTCGACATTGAGGTCTCGACGACTTGGTGATCCGGGTTCGGGGTCGGTCGGTCTCGGTTCGTGGTTCGACGGAACGGTCTCGGAAGCGTTCTTGGATTACCGAGGTCGATCTTGTTGTTCGATGAAGCACTTGTCGCACCGGTCTCGTGTCGGATGAAGTACTCGGCGTCGTGTCGGTGGCCTTGGCGGTATCGGGTTCGATTCGGATCCGCCACGGTCTTAGCGCCCGCCTTTAGTGTCGTTAGCGAACTCGGGCTCGATACGGGGTCCTTCGGATCCTTGAGGCGATCTTGCGTTCGGGCATCGATCCGTGGAGAAGTACTTGTCGCGTCTGCGGTCTCGTCCGGGTAGAAGAGTTCGCGCTCGGAGAAGTCCTTGGGGTTCCGATCTTGGTCGCGCGAACTTGTTCCGCCAAGGTACCATCTTTTCGAGAGAACGGAGGTTTCCATGTAGAAGATCTTGGCGCACATGTGGGCTTGGTCCGGGATCTCGGCGTCCGTAGTAGGTCTTGGCGCCGGTTTGATGTTGTTTCCCAGGTACCGCGGGTTCTCGGTGACGTTGGAGATCGTCTAACTTACACAACACTCGGGCAGCCACCAGGGCGTATCCTCCCGAACGGCTCAAGCGATATGGATAGCACACGCGGGGCAGACGAGAGGCGGTGCATGGCTCGCCGGGTGGCGCCATGGCATCGCGACGTGTCCAAGGCGCAGCGAGGCGGCGGCGGCAGACGGTGAGGCTCGGTCTCCAAGGCGAGGGGCGGACGAGAGGGCGCGGGAGCACGACGCTGGTGGGCCTCCGCCGGCAGCGGAGGAGGCGGGTCGGGCGGTTTGCAGTAAGAGGGGCCGGAGGCGCTAGAAGCGCCAGCCGGAGCTAGGGGAACGGAGCGAGCACGCGGGCGAGATCTCATGGCCGCGAGGCGCTGGCGGCATGAGCGGCGAAGCAGCGCAGAGGCGGCGAAGGCGGCGCGGGCGAGGCGGCGGAGGAGCGGACGGTGGCGCAGCGGACTTGCGCCGGGCGGGACCTGTGAGGGCTCGCGCGAGAAGCGAGGCGGACGGGGAGGAGGGCAGCGGCCCGGCGAAGCTCCGGCGGAGAAGGGAGGGGAGGCGCGAGGAGAAGGATGCGGCGGGCGCGAGCGAGCGGGAGGGAAGGGAGAACGCGCGAAGAAGAAGACGCGGGCCGGGTGGGGCGCGTGGAGGGCGCTGAGGCGTCTTGGCGTGCGTGTAGCGTGGATGCGGGTGGTGTCGTCGCGTGGCCTGAGAGGAGAGGGAGCGGGGGTCGGGCGTGGGCCTAGGAGAGGGCCAGGGGCGAGTGCGGGCAGGTGTGGGGGGTTTGGGTGAGTGGGTTGAGTTTGGCTGTGAGGAGAGAGGGGTGGGGCTGGCACATGCTGCGTGTGTGTTGGGGAGAGAGAGGAGAGAGAGAGGAGGGGGATTAGCGTAGGGGGTGGGGTGTGATTGGTTGGGGGGGGGGAGAGGGTGAGGGGGAAGGATATAGGTGGTTGAGGTGAGGTGGAAGGGGGCTGGGTAGAGTTGCTTGGGTAGCTTTAGGATTTAGGTAGGGCTGGCAGGGTGGACCGATTTGTTTATCTGAGGGTGGTCGTTCCGGGTTGGCCTGTTCGCCCCCCACTAATTAATAAATATTTTATTTAATTTAAAAGCACCTTTTGCAGACATAGCTCAAACAAAAAAATAATCCGGAGGCCGGGCTTTGATATTTGAATAGAGGTGGGGCGTTTTAGAAAACAAAACGGCTTTGCGAAATAGTTTAATGCAAACCATGCATGATGATGACGATGCAATGCACAAATTCAACGCGATTTTCTAGTAGTGGTTTTGCGGGATGCCACAATTCGACACCACTAACAATGGATCTCGCCCTCGAGATCCGCCTCATGGTACTGGAAGGAAAAGTCGGCGGCCTACGTCTTCTCGCTTCGTGTAGATCCTCGCGACACCACTAACAAGAGGTCATTGTCCCTGTTCGTCAAGAGAACACTCCGGAAACAACGGACGTAGTTACAGGTAAGGCCACCTCTAACATCCATGGAAGGAGTAGAATTGCATCGATCCACCATTCAATGTACCTAAGCGAATGATAAGAGTAGTGGTATGGTCGCGACTCCATCCCGCACTCAAACCATTACTCTGTACACGAACAGATAGATTATGCAACCAACTCTCAGGATTCAGACTGAAGATCTCGACAAGCGAGGTTCGGAATCAAAGGGGTGATGCGCTACGCATCGGATCTGGCGAGATGATGTCGTCGCCGGAAAACACGGAAGGCACGAGAAGGAACAAGAGAAGTCCACCGACGGAGGATTCCTCGGATAGCATGAAGACCGGATGTAGCAACACGTTATCGGAGAAGGAAGCGAAACCTCAAGGTACGACGGCAACCACGAGAAATCCTGGACTCGAAGAAAAGCTAAGAGAGCAGATTCAAAACACGTCGAGATAAGAGGAGAATAGCAGAGGGGTAAGGAGTAAAATCAGACCTAATCAGAACTATCCAACCGATTTTGCAAAATAGTTTTGACACTCTACTTCGGCCGTTAGCTAGGTTATCCTCGGCTGGACTTGGGTATCAAGCTGAGCTCGATACCACTCAGTAACACCCTCAGAATCGGCCCTATGCAAGTTTTAGCGAAACTTCAACCCGCATAGAAACGGTTCAAGGTGCCCACCAGCACTTTAATGCGGGTGGAAAGCAAAGTAATAACATTACACAGTCCTCGATGGGACCCAGAGCAGATATATACAACAGCGACTCAAGGAGTCAAGAATACAGATATAATATACAAAGATCCAAATCACCTTGAAAAGCGATAGAGCGTCCACGGACAAGATGCAAATGGGGCTAAGAGCCTCAAGAATAACCAATGGCGCCCATAACCACCTGAGCCAAGCGGAAGGGTAACCTCGCTATGACGTCGATCTCAAACCTGCTTAAACAAAAGGGGTGCCGACAAAGGGCAAAGGAAAAAGAAGGAGCGTCAGTACTGAGGCCAGTACACGGCGAGGCTAGAATTCGGCGGTCCTCGCCTACATAGGTATGGTGGACTGAGCGGCAGCGGCAACATGCGCTAAACAACCTATAGAGACTCGATACAACTGGCGGCTATCAGAGAGGGGTAAGAAAGACCTACTCGGAACCAACCTGATGCTAACATCAAACAAACCCATCCTGGTTTTTCCCCCTCGAGACCAAACGAGGAAGTCAACCGAGGAACTCACGCGGTTGGCAGTTTTACTTATTCAGTTATAGTTACGGCACTTTACTAGTCAGGTTTAGATAATCGTCCTGATAAAGTAAGCAGTGGGCACTTTTAGTTAACCATTACATTATAGTGGCATCACTTACTAGTCGATTCAATTAGCATGAGATAACCCAAAACCCAGGCTTGTTGATACTTTTACTTAGCCATTCCGTTGTAGTGAAGCTGATTACTAATCATATCGGAAACAAGTCAATTTCTAACGATAAACTTTAGTTATAGTTGTCTATGATCAAACCTTTGTGCTCCAAGTCGCCCATAATCGGACACGGCTTCTAAAAGATTTAACCTGCGGTGCACCAAAGTATCCACAGCACTTGACCCTTTTGCGGATCGGTTAACATACACCCATCGGTATGTCGGCGAGGCCTAAGTCACGACGCTCCCAGACCAAAGCAAGCACGGGGGCCACCCCACTAAGTACACCAAGAACAAAGTCGGCGGTCTCCGAGACGGACTTAGGGTTTATACAATGGCTGTAATCTATACAGGTCCCCAATCGGGGACCTCGACATAACAAAAACACTCCGCTTCCTAACAGTGCAGTGCTCCTCACACAATCGTAAATACATAAGTAGCATGGCATAAGTACAGGATAGTAAATAAAACCTCAAACTAGTTTGTGGCCCCAGACAATACTTTGAAATCAGGTAATAATCAATGGGGGCCCATATCTCCCCACGTGGTTAGCGCTCGATCTCGAACAGTGTCAAGAACTCGGGTCCACGGGACACAAGTGGGCGTCGAACCAAATATTACCTATCACCCACGATGCCTCTCGCTAATTCAATTTTAGTTGTTAAACAGGAATTAAAGTGAACAATAAGTAAACCATGATCATCTCCAACGTCAACATGCGGCAATCCTCCAACAATTGTGGTACTTGACGAGAAGCAAAACACTTGAGCAAGCGACTACGACACGCGGGTCCAACTATCTAACAAACAACAGGTAATAGGATGTGTCCACGGCTATATATGGCTGCAAGGGATATCACGGGTACGAAAACTAGAGCATCGCAACACAGATAGCAAAGATCAACAGGAGGGAATAAATACTAGAAAAGTAAGATAGGTAGAAAGGGGGAGATGATCGCCTGAAAACATTGTCGAAGGTTCCACCGAAGATCGGGACGAAGCTCACATCAACTCAATGGCCTTATCCGCGAAGAAGCAAAACACTAGAAGAAACACCGGATGCAATATTTAATACAACGGCAGAAGATCAGCATGATGCATGTATGATGCATGGCATGGCGAAGGTGCGATGCAATTAGGTCAATATTAAGCGGAACCGGGGTCCCGACATTAATTAGGCGGTTCAAGTTAGTTAGCTACCCCGCAAATTAAATGTGGTTTAACAAGGCAGAATATATCACCGGTTCGCTACACAAGTTTAAATGAGGCCAATATAAGGCTAGATTTGCCCGCATATGGGCCCCATATTTAATTATTAGGTGAATCGGCATAAGGCCCCCAAACCACAGACAAGGATGCATGCATGAACATTTAATGTGCAACAATTGATATTTCATTTATAAAATAGGGCTCGAGAAAGGGGTCAGACATTGAGGGTCTCGACGGACTTGGTGATCCGGGGTTCGGGGTCCGGGGTCGGTCTCGGGGTTCAGGGTTCGACGGAACGGTCTCGACGGAAGCGTTCTTGGATTACTGAGGTCGATCTTGTTGTTCGGGATGAAGCACTTGTCGCACCGGGGTCTCGGTGTCCGGGATGAAGTACTCAGCGTCTCCGTGTCGGTGGCCTTGGCGGTATCGGGTTCGGATTCCGGATCCGGCCACGGTCTTAGCGCTCCGTCTTTAGTGTCGTTGGCGAACTCGGGCTCGATACCGGGGGTCCTTCGGATCCTTGAGGCGATCTTGGCGTTCCAGGCATCTGATCCAGGGAGAAGTACTTGTCGCGTCTGCGGTCTCCGGGTCCAGGTAGAAGAGTTCGTCGCTCCCGGAGAAGTCCTTGGGGTTCCGATCTTGGTCGTTGGCCGCGAACTTGTTCCGCGAAGGTACTGTCTTTGGGTCCGAGAGGGAGTACTGGAGGTTTCCATGTAGAAGATCTTGGCGCACATGTGGGCTTCGGGTCCGGGGATCTCGGCGTCCGTAGTAGGTCTTGGCGCTCGGTTTGATGTTGTTTCCCCCAGGTACCGCGGGTTCTCGGTGACGTTGGAGATCTCGTCTAACTTACACAACACTCGGGCAGCCACCTGCTAGGCAGATCCTCCCAGAACGGCTCAAGCGATATGGATAGCACACACGCGGGGCAGACCGAGGCGAGGCAGGCATGGCTCGGACGCGCTGGTGGCGGCCATGGCATCGCGACGTGTCCAAGGCGCAGGACGAGGCGGCGACGGACGGTGAGGCTCGGTCTCCGGCGAGGAGGGGCGGACGAGGAGGGCGCCGGCGAGGAGCACGACGCGGGGGTGGGCGGCTCCGGCCGACAGCGGAGGAGGAGGCGGGGTCGGGGCGTGCTGCAGGGAGGGCCGAGGCGGCGCTGAAGCGCCAGCGGCGGAGTTAGGGGAACGCGAGCACGCGGACGAGGATCGCTGGCGCGGGCGCGTCAGCGGCCGCGGAGGCAGCAGAGCCGGCGAGGCGGCGGAGAGGCGGGAGGCGGTTGTTGGGGCGGCGACGGGAGCGGGGCGGCGCAGGCGGACTTGGCCGGCAGCGGGTCTGTGAGGGGGGGGGAAGAAGCGAGGCGGGGGAGGAGGCCCGGGCGAATGGCCCGGCCGGAGAAGGGAGGGGTGGAGGCGCGGAGGGAGAAGGATGCAGGGCGGCGCGGAGCAGCGAGCCAGAGGAGGGAAGGGGAGAACGCGGCGCGGGGAAGAAGACGACGCGGGGCCGCGGGTGGGGCGCGTGGGTCGGGAGGGCGCGTGCGCTGGCGTGCGTGTGTAGCGCGTGGGGTGCGGGTGGTGTCGCGTGCGTGGCCTGAGAGGAGAGGGAGCGGTGGGGTCCAGGCGTGGGCCACGCGGGCAGGGAGAGGGCCAGGGGCGAGTGCGGGCAGGTGTGGGGGGTTTGGGTGAGTGGGTTGAGTTTGGCTGTGAGGAGAGAGGGGTGGGGCTGGCACATGCTGCGTGTGTGTTGGTGAGAGAGAGGAGAGAGAGAGGAGGGGGATTAGCCTAGGTGGCAGGGTGTGATTGGTTAGGGGAGGGGAGAGGGTGAGGTGGCAGGATATAAGTGGTTGAGGTGAGGTGGAAGGGGGCTGGGTAGAGTTGCTTGGGTAGCTTTAGGATTTAGGTAGGGCTGGCAGGGTGGACCGATTTGTTTTATACGGGGGTGGTCGTTCGGGTCGGGTTGGCCCGTTCGACTGCCCCCACTAATTAATAAATATTTTTATTTAATTTAAAAGCACCTTTTGCAGACCGATAGCATTCAAACAAAAAATAATCCGGAGGCCGGGCTTTGATATTTGAATAGAGGTGGGGCGTTTTAGAAAACAAAACGGCTTTGCGAAATAGTTTAATGCAAACCATGCATGATGATGACGATGCAATGCACAAATTCAACGCGATTTTCTAGTAGTGGTTTTGCGGGATGCCACACATTCCCACGACAGTGGCGCCCACCGTGGGGCCTGGCCGGTCTTGCCGGTGTTCTGCGGCGAGATCCAATCTGCCCATCAACGAGACGGTCGCCACCGGCCGCATGATAGCGATCGGCGAGATGCTCCAAATCTTGCCGAGCAGCTATGTCCCAGCGGCGCGACCCGTCACGCACAGCGTGATCCTGCCGGTCGGCACGATCAGCCTCTTCGCCGGCCTCACCGACGTCATCGTCTCGGAGGACTCGGCTCGCATCCGCGATTCGCCGCCACGCGATCGGCTCTCCGATAGCCAGATCCGCACGATCCATCGCCTCGCCTCCGAGTACAACTCGGCCCACAGTAACGTGGCCGAAAACTCGGTGACGCGAGAAGACGCTGCCTCAACGATGACGCCGACTTGGCGACCGGCGTCGTGCCGGATCCATCACCGCGGCTTCGCGGGCTCCATCACCAGGTCTCCAACATGGGAGACTTGAGGACCCTCCATCCTTGGGATCTTGACTTGACTCGGTCGGAAAATTCCGCCGACCTCCGCGACGGGACCGGTCGCCACGCCGCGACCTACATGGCGACCGACACCGAACCACCGGAGGACCCCTTCTCCACCCCGATCCCTCCTAACGCCACGGCAACGGAGGTCGAGGAACACCGCCTGAAACTGGCGGAGGCAGTGCGCAAGGAGCAAGCCGAGCGCGAAAAATTTCGCCTCGAGCAGGTGACGGCGCAGGAGCTATCACGCTACCACTAGCAGCGAATCAGGTCGCACCTGAACCCCACCGTCTAGGGGCGCGCCTTGAACTTCGACGAGGAAAACGACCCGGCCCGCGTGGCCGAGCGTGCGATCTGCGAACGCAGCCACCGGGAAGCGCGCCCGCCAGGTCTCGGCGGCGATGGGCGCCCCACCTCCACCCAACCGCACACCCCCCAGGGATCAGCCGCGGATAGTAGTCTCCTCACGGGAGCGAGACACGAACGGCCTCCCAATGTTCTCCACCCCGATGGACAACCTCGTGGTGGGCCGAGCATCAGCCGACAACATCACGGCCACCAGCGACGGCGCCCTACAGATCCAGTATGTTAGGGCCCTGCTCGCAAAAGCCGTCGAGCAGCAAAACGCAGGCGCCGACTCGCAGGGTCGAGTGTACTCGCGTTCTTGAAGCGAGCGGCCTCGGCGGCCCAATGGCGTAAACACCCTCAAGCGCCGCCACGAGCCGCAGCTCCAACACCGACCTAACGGCACTCTCCTGACCCGGGCCAGCGACCAACCGTCGCCGCCAACGGTCAACCCATCGACGCCGCACCCACATCATCAACAACCAAAGCTGGCGCGCGCCACGCCGCCCGACGACTGACACACCTAACCAATCGCCACGACGGCGAGCCAATGGGGTCGCTAAGTCGACTCGACCCAAGTGCTTGACCGATGATCCGAGGCGAGAAGTACCGCCAACTTCAAGCGCGAAGGAGATAGAAAAGTCGACCCTCTTACGACCCCGCGTCGCCTCGATACATACCTCATGGCGATGGGGATCGCGAGCCACACCGACTTAGCCGCCGTTACCTCCCGATGATGGAAGGGGCGTGCGGTGATGGATCAACACCTCCCCGAGGATAGTATCGACTCACAGGAGGAGATGCGCGACGCTCGTGCACTTCGAAAGTGCTCCTACACCAGCGCCACCACCATCGAGGACACAGGCGATGTGTCCGGGACCCGACCCATGAGTCGACCATAGCGGGTCCAACGGTGACAAGAACTCTGGTACAACGCAGTCTGCATCCACCCGGACACCGCGATCCATTGCTTCAAGAGCCCGTGCCGCTACGAGCCTTTGGTCGCCAAGCTCAAGCGACACTCTTGCACACTCGACAACATACGGACCTCCTCGAGATCGCCAAGCGGCACGGAGGAAGATCCAAACCAGGAAACCGACGGCAGTCGGAGCACAACGCCGCTAAGCGGCAACGACAGACGGACGGTCCGACCTCGCTATAGCAACACTCGCCTCAGCAAGCGCCCGATGGCCGGCGTCGACTTGCCGCTAACGCCGCACGCACAACGTGAGCCCAAAAGCTTCCGCCGCGACGGAGGACAACGCCGCGACGATGGCAACTACAAGGCCAAGCCAAGGTTCGACCCTGCGGCCCTCCTTAACCAACCTTGTGCGTTTCATGGCAGGGAAGGCAAACCCGCAACGCACGCATCGCCGATCGCCACACCCTCGTGGAGATTGAGAAGGCACGGCGAGCAAGGGAGGACCCCGACAACAACCCGCCAAACGGCAGAAAGTTAGGCAACGTGGCCGGCTCGCTCCATACCTTCACCGGCTTCAACACGAAGCGCGAGAAGAAGGTCATCACCCGTGCCATCGCCGTCAACGCGGTGGCCCAGGTGGACGTTCCCCAGTTCCTCAACTGGTCGGAGCAGCCCATCACCTGGAGCCGCCAGGACCACTCTCGCGCCAGTACCCAGGCGAGTCGCCTGGTGGTCAAGCCAAGGTGGGCGACATCGGCTCCCCAAGACATTGATGGACGGCGGCAGCTCCATCAACATCCTGTACCTGGACACCTTCAGGCGGCTGCGGCTCCCGCAGTCGATGATCGAGACTACCCACACCACGTTCCACGGCATCGTCCCCGGTCGGAAGGCGTACTCGATCGACACGGTCATGCTGCCAGTCACCTTCGGCGCACCAGCGAACTTCCGCACCGAGCGGATCGTCTTCGAGATGGTGCCCTTCGATAGCCCCTACCACTGCGTCCTGGGGAGCCAGGCGTTCGCCAAATTCATGACAACGCCACACTATGCGTATAACGCGATGAAGCTCCCTGGGCCGTGCGGCGTCATCACCATCAACGGCGACCCAGACATGGCCGCCGAGTGCGAGGCCAAAGGAGCCGAACTCGCCGATGCCGTCATCGCGGCAGAAGCCAACCACGCCGACGAGCTCGCCAAGTACGCGAGCGGGGTGAACAATGACGACCCCGCCATACTCAAGAAGCCCAATTCGGAGGGCGCAAACACCTCAGCCTTCGAGGCAACGACGCACACCCGCACCGTCGAGCTGGTCCCGGGCGACTCCAGCCAGACGGTGACGATCGGAACAGGGATGAGCCCAGCCTAGGATGGCGCGCTCATCGAGTTCCTCCGTGAGAACAGGGACGTCTTCGCATGGAAGCCCTCCGATATGCCTGGTGTCCCTAGGGAGCTCGCTGAGCACAAACTAAACGCCGACCCCAAAGTGCGACCCGTCAAACAGTCGCTGCGGCCCTTCAATGAAGAGCGCCGCCGAGCCATCGCCGAGGAGGTGCAGCGTCTACTCGCTGCAGGCTTCATCCGGCCAATCAAGTACTCAAGTGGTGGCAAACCCAGTCTGTTCGAGAAGAAGAACGGGACACGGAGGATGTGTATCGACTACACAAACTTGAACAGCGCTGTGCAAAGGAGCGATTCGTCCTCCGCAGATCGACCAAATAATCGACTCCACCGCGGGCTCGAGTCGCTATGTTTCCTCGATGCCTACTCGGATACAACCAGATCAAAATGGCTGTCGAGGACGAAGAAACGGCGTTCATCACGCCATTCGGAGCCTTCTGCTACACCGCCATGACCTTCGGCCTCAAGAACGCCGGGGCGACCTACCAGCGGTGCATGCAAGAGTGCCTCGCGAGCCAAATTGGCCGCAACATCCACGTCTATATCGATGACGTGGTCGTAAAGTCCGCTCGCCAGGGTGATCTACTCGCCAACCTGGTGGAAACGTTCGCCAACTTGCGAAAATACAAGATAAAGCTTAACCCAGGCAAATGCACCTTCGGTGTACCAGCAAGACAACTAATGGGGTACGTCGTCTCCAAGCGAGGGATCGAGGCAAATCCCACCAAGATCGACACGATCGCCCGACTCGGCAAACCCGAGTGCCTCCGCGACGTCCAGAAGCTGGCCGGGCGAGTAGCGGCTCTCAGTCGCTTCATCCCCCGCCTGGGCGAAAAGGCGATGCCCCTATACCGTCTGATGCGCAGGAACCCCACCTTCCAGTGGGACAAGGAGGCGGACGACGCACTCCGCGACCTCAAGAAGGTGCTACTCGCCGCACCGCTACTAGACGCCCCCGCCAACAAAGAACCCATGCTGGTCTACGTCGCGGCTTCCGAGCACGTCGTCAGCGCCGTCATGGTCGTCGAGCGGCCGGAGGAAGGAAAGGAGCGCCCAGTACAGCGACCGGTGTACTACATCAGCGAGGTCCTCACCGAGTCGCGCCAGCGATACCCGTAGTACCAGAAACTGGTATACGCGGTCTTCAAAGCACATCGGCGCCTGCCGCACTACTTCCAGGAGCACCCAATCACGGTCGTCTCCTTAGCACCGTTGCAGGACATCATCCGCAACCGTGAGGCGACTGGGCGAGTCGCCAAGTGGGCCGTCGAGATCGGCGTCCACAACATCAAATACGAGCCACGGAAGGCGATCAAGTCGCAGGCTCTAGCGGACTTCATCGCCGACTGGGAAGAGGCCCAGCAGCCAGAGAAGCTGCCATACCTCCATTACTGGAGCCTGCACTTCGACGGCTCCAAGAACGCGGACGGCGCAGGAGCAGGGATCGTGCTAACTTCACCGAAGGGCGACAAGCTCCGCTACGTCCTCTACCTCGACTTCAGCCCCTGCACCAACAACATGGCCGAGTACGAGGCCTTACTCCACGGCATGCGAGCTGCCAGGGAGATGAACATCAACCTCCTATGCTGCTACGGAGACTCCGACCTCATCGTTGTGCAAGTCGCTGGCACCTGCGACGCCGTCTCCCCCACCATGGCGGCATATTGCCAAGCAGTGGACAAGCTGGGCAGACACTTTGCAGGCTACTCCATCGAGTGGATTGACAGGCGGAAGAACGAGGAGGCCGACGCACTTTCTCGCATTGGGTCGGCTCGACTCGCACCACCCGTTGACATCTTCCTCGACACGATCACCAAGCCGTCAGTCTCTCCCCCAAGGGAGATCGACATCGGAGTCCCGCTGCAGCCAGAGGCAGCCCTGGTGCTTATTCATCACCGGCTGCATTTACCGATCGGAGCCCCCCGTCGCCACTGCTCGGAGTCGGGGCACCTTGCCGAGCATTTAGCGATCCTTTCGCCGATGCAAATCCTTCACCATCATCGACGACGAGCTCCACCAGTGCAGCGTCACCGGCGTGTTCCAACGCTGCGTCCAACCGGCCGAAGGACGCAAGATCCTCCACGACATCCACTCCGGCGACTATGGCCACCACGCCGGCGTCCTCTCTCTGGTCGCCAAGGCTATGCGGCATGGCTTCTACTGGCCCACCGCACACGCCGACGCCGTCGACATCGTCCAGCGGTGCGCCGGGTGCCATAAGTACGCCAACCAGACGCACGTGCCGAGCTCGGCGCTGAAGACAATCCCCGTCACCTGTCCATTCACCGTGTGGGGTATGGATATGGTTGGCCCCTTCAAAAAGGCCCCCTCCGGCTACACCCACCTCCTGGTCGCGGTCGACATATTCACAAAGTGGGTGGAGGCCAAGCCAGTCCGGAAATGCGACGGGAAGACCGCTACCAAGTTCTTACGCGAGCTAATATATCGCTACGGGTTCCCAAATAGCATCATCATGGACAACGGCACTAACTTCGCCAAGGGTGCCATGACCGATTTCTGCGAGGAACACCACATCCGGCTCGACCTGGCGTCAGTCGCCCACCTGGAGTCCAACGGCCAAGCCAAACGGGCCAACCAGAGCATCCTCCACGGCCTGAAGCCGCGGCTCCAAGTACCACTCGAGCGCACCGCCGGGTGCTGGGTCGAGGAGCTACCATCCGTTATCTGGGGCATCCGCACCTCAGTCAACAGGTCGACAGGGTTCACCCCCTTCTTCATGGTGTACGGCGCCGAGGCAGTCATGCCCACCGACCTTGAGCACGACTCGCCGAGGGTCGTCCACTACACGGAGGCTTCAAACGAACTCGCCCGCCAGGATGGAATCGATCAACTCGACGAGGCACGTGACCTCGCTCGGTCACGCACCGCCATCTACCAGCAGGGACTCCGCCGCTACCACAGCCGGCGGGTGAAAACTCGCACCTTCCAAGAAGGCGACCTGGTGTTGCGCCTCATCCAGGACAAGAAGGGCATGCACAAGCTTTCCCCCCGTGGGAGGGACCATTCGCCATCGAGCGAGTACTCGGCAACGACGCCTACTACCTCGTCGATGTCCGCGGGGACGGCAAACTCGACGTCAAGCGACCATGGAATGTAAACCTGCTACGGAATTTCTACTCCTAGAACCCCACATATGTACTCTCCAGTCGCTATGAAATAAAAAGAATTGGTTACCGCAAATTGCGCCTACTCCGTGTCTTGTGCCACTCGCACTCGTATTAACAGCGTCAAGCTAACCACAGAAGTCAACCTCTGGTACAGCGATCGGAACGGCTAAGTAGTGCGGTGCAAGAGCACTGGGTCACCTCAGGTCTAGCATCGTCCACGAAAAACGTCTACCCGGAGCCCCATTGGAGTCGCCTAGCCCGACTGGCTCTACGAGCCAAGACAACTGCCTTCGCTTCTTACAGCAACCATGATCCTCCGCATCCTCGACAGAGCGACTCGAACAGCCAAGTACCACGCTTGGGGACTGACGACCAGGTCAGCGCGAGCTTCTCGGGAAAACTCCAAGTATGAGAGCATGCCCAGGACTCGCCACGCGACTGACCCAACGGGCCAGGCAGGAGTGATGCGCTCAAACTAACGCGCCAAGTCCTCACCCACCCTCGAGTCGCGCCTAGAACAACCAAGTACCACGCTCGGGGACTCGGCCACCCAACCTCATTCGCGCAAGGGAAAACGGTGAAGTACAGAGCGCTCGAGGGAGTCGCCTTGCGACTGGCTCTACGAGTCCGGGCGAGTGACCACACTAACAAAACATTCAAAAACCACAAACACATCACACACGAGGTATACCCCACAAAAAGGGCGGACGCGCTCGGGGACTCGTTCAACCCTCAATCGAAAGACACATGACAAATCCCAAAACAGACACGATATCTCGTTAAATAGCATGTCGCATATTGTCTCAAATTACATAGTATGCCGAATGGCAGAATTGCTACTAACGCCCCAGGGCAACCTAGTTTACTCCGCAGGCTTCGACGACGACTCGCCAGCACCCTTGCTATTGCGGATGAAGGGAGTGTATGGGTTCGACGGATACGTCGTCAGCTCACCCGCCATCTCCGCACGAAAGGGCTGCTCGACCTTGAAGTCCCGGTGCTGCGGCTCGGGGTCGTTGGGCGCGACGACCGTCTCCTGGTAGGGAAGGAGGTTGCCCATCGCCCAGACGCGCTCGGAGTACACCACGGCGCGACCCGTCAACTTGAGCACCTCGGAGATCTCCACCGCACCAGTCGACGACGGGTAACCACTCGTCACATCGTCAAGGTCGAAGTCCTCCGGGAAGTGAGCAAGCCCAAGGCTAAGCGCCGTTGCCGCTCCGCGCCGGAACGCCGATCGCATCATGAACTCAAGGAACGACGGCGCCTTCTCCAAGTACTTCCACACCTCGACGAGGTTGCTGGGAATTACTTTCGTGGGCGATATCTCCTGGAGGTAGGCTCGGATGCACGTTGCCGACAACGTCGCCGAGTCGACGAGCGTGGCCACACATTGCCTCGCGTCGAACGAGCTCGCCTCTTTCGCACTATCAAGGATGCGACCTGCGAATAGAAGATAACAGTGAGTACGTCGGACATCACAAAAAGGCACATGCTATTGGCAGGGGCAGATACACTTACCAATCAAGGGGCAGGAGAGATCCGTGATGAAGCGTTGGAGCGAAGTATAGTCGTCCTGAAGCCCAGCAACAAGGGCGTCGGACACTTTACGATCCTCTGCGGCGGCCGTAATGGCAGCCTTGTCTCGCCCATCCGCCGAGCTCGCTTCCTCCTTCGCCTCCCTCAGCTCGCGCTCGAGATCGGCGATCCGCTTCTCAGCCGAGCTCAATGCCGATTGAGCCACTGCCAACTCACCCGCTGGGACAAGTCCCTGGCGAGCCTCCTCCGCCTTCGCGGCAACTGCCTGAAGCCCCTTATTCGCCTCTTGGACGGTGGCCAGTTCCTTCTCCGCGTGGTGTTTAGCTGCCAATCGGTCAGCTGACTCACGTTGCAGACCCTGCACACAATTCAAACAGTTAACCAAAGCAACATCCTAAGTGCCCACCCGCTGAAATTGAGCGAATACGCACTCGGGGACTGGCGATCAAAAAATCCTAAGTGCCCACCCGCTGAAATTCAGCGAGTGCGCACTCGGGGACTGGCAATAAAAAAATACTAAGTGCCCACCCGCTGAAATTCAGCGAGTGCGCACTCGGGGACTGGCGATCAAAAAATCCTAAGTGCCCACCCGCTGAAATTCAGCGAGTACGCACTCGGGGACTGGCAATCAAAAAATCCTAAGTGCCCACCCGCTGAAATTCAGCGAGTGCGCACTCGGGGACTGGACGCGAAAAATAACAACTAGACACTAAAAGAATCAGACCGCTGCAACACACCGACCTGATCCTCGGGGACTGGACATACCTGGATGGCTGCGCCAAGCATGCCATGAAGTTGTATCGCATCCACGGACGCGAGGAGAGCCGGCGTGTGCCCGCGACGCTGCTCGACCTCCGCGTCAGCGACCCCAGGTGCACGGCTCGAGGGCGAGGTCCCACTCGCTGTAGCCGCTTTGGCCATGAAGCGCGGGAACGTTGCGATAGAGGCACCGGCACCAAAGGAGGCCGGCTCGGCCGCCCCAGGCGAGGGAGCGCCCTCCTTCGTGGATGCGGCCGCCTCTGTTGCGGGTTCAGTCGGCGCGACCGCCGTATTGTCTGAGATCGTGACGACATTGTCGCCCTTGGCCTTCTTGGCGCCATCCGCAGGGACGACGACTTCGTCCGCCTTCCTCTTACGGGAAGGATCCTCCTCGCTGACGACGGGTGGCACCTTAGCCACGGTCGGGTGGCCTATCTTCTTCGCTCCGGTCCTGTAAATCAATCGTGTGAGCAAGATAATTCAAGTTGCTATGAAAAGACGAAGGTAAGTGAGCAAACTCACTTGGCGACTGGAATGAAGCGTAGCCCCGTGCGGATGCCGGCCGGCTTCTCCAGTTCGGGGCCCAGTCGGCGACTGAGGCCCATTTCCAGGACGTCGCGTGCCCAAGACACGGACGGCTTCTTCGTCGTCGAGGCTGCAATGGGAGCTTCTAAGACGTCTTAAGCGGAAGCTTCCCTGCGAGGTGAAGCTGCCGCGATCGGAGCGACCCCTAACCCAGAGACTGGGGCGAATGGCGGAGGCATCGAGGCCAGTGGCACCTCGCTCAGGACAGTGGCCGTGTCCAGCACGGTTGCTGTCGGCGGCGCCTCGTCCTTGGCCGGGCTGGGGGCGTCGGAGCTGCTCGCCGAGTGCGGTGGCGAGGCCGGTCTCACCGGTTTCGTCTTCTTCTTCGGAGGGGCCTTCGCCTCCTTCTCCTCCTCCTCCTTCTTCTTCTTCTTCTTAGACGGAGTAGCCTGGCGATGAGAGGTGGTCTCTGGAAGTTCGTCCTCATCATCATGGTGCTCGAGGCTTTTGCTCGCCTCAAGCTCACGCTAATGCTGCCCGCGGGTCTTGCGGACCAGCGGGGCGACCTCCTCCTCGGACTTGTCGTCGCCGTTGCTCTCGTCGCTCTCGGTGTCGCCCTTGGCGGGAGGCGACTCGCCCATGTCTTGGACGGACGAGCTCGAGTTCTCGTCATCTGAAGGCGGGAGCCATCCTTCCACCACTTGGAATAGCTGCAATGAACACAAGATGAGATTAGAATAACCGCGACTGCACAAACTGCGACTGCGAATGATGCAAAGAGACTTACCGTTGGGGCTGGATGCTTCGCGGTGTAGGGGGCGACTCCGGCCTTTGCATCCAGGTACACCGCCTGGGTGATCTTCTTCAGCGCTGAGGTGTAGTCCTCAAGCTTCCACTCGGCGGAGCAGGACTTCGTCGAGTCCTCTCGGCCCGTATATTGGTACATATAGTGGTCCCGCTGTGCCAGAGGGACGAGCCGCCGCCCGAGCCAGCAGTTGTATAAGTTGATCGTCTGGAGGCCCTTCTTCAGACCGCGGATGCTTTGAAGCATTTCGTCCACGACCATCCGCTAGTCGGTGGGAAGCTTGCCGACTTGAAGTCGGCATGGCTCGGGTCAGTCGGCAGAGTACCATGGGATCGCCACCTCGCCCTCCGGAGTCTCCTCGGTAACATAGAACCACGAATTCTTCCATTGGCTCGCCGCCTTGGCGGGTAGCATCAGATCGAAGAAGGAGGCCTTCGATTTAAGCTGGAACGTCAGGCCGCCCGCTTCCTCGCGACTCATCCGTCCGTGGAATAGATCTTGCCACAGAGGGAAGTAGGGCCGGCAACCCAGGTAGCACTCGCAGAACGCCACAAAGATGGCGAGCTGCTCGATGCTGTGCGGACCCAGGTCCGACGGCTGGATCCCGTAATAGGCGCAGAAGCGCCGGAAGAACAGGGACGTAGGGAATCCCATCCCCCGTTCCAGGTGGCTGGTGAAGCAGATGAATTCTCCCGCACGCGGGTTCGGAGTCACCTCCCCGGCCGCGGGGATGCGCCACCTGCCGGTGCGCAGGATCCCAGCCTCCTCGAAGGACGCCAGTTGTGCTCTCGTGCACTTAGATCTGTCCCAAGGCTCGGTGGAGGGGCCATTGGCGGAAGGGTTCATGGAGGTCAGAAGGTTTCGGGTCGGTTGGATTGCGATGCGGAGGAAGGCGAAAGTGTGCGCAGTTGGAGGAAATGACAAGTAGATGGTTCTCCGATCGCCTGCCATTCCCCTTATATAGCGGTTGTTACTCGCCAAATCAGGGAGCTGTTACTACGCGGTGATTACGCCAAAAGTTACCGTTGGATTACCCCAACGGCGACCACGTTTAACGGTCCAACTTCAGCCACTCGGCTCGCCGATCCGATCACTACGACAGTGACTGAGTATTTCGCCGACTCGACTCGCCAAGAGCTGCGATCAGAATGACTAGTTTTCTCCTTTATACAGGAGCCCGCCGATGATTCGACTAGATGTATTCTCTGAAGCCGTGTACTCCGACTGCCAGCAGCCACCTACGCCCAATCGACGACGGCCTTGGGGACTACTGATGGGGATGTGCCTATCGGGGTATACCCAGCAGGACGTTTCCGACTGGCCCAGAACTGGCGAGTGGGCCTGCAAGACGGTGACTGGATCAAGGCCTGGTGTAGATCCAAGCGACTGGAAGCTGAAGGCCCAGGCGAGTAGATAGGCCCAGTCGGATTAGGTTAAACAAGAACCGAAGCCTTAACTGATTCGGTTGAGATATGTAAACCCTAGGGGAGGTGAGCCTATATAAACCTCCTGCAGGCGTAGATATCGTTCCATCATACACCCAAGCGACTTCGCCCTAGCCGAGCTCGCCCATTGTACCACCTTCATAATACAATCTAGCAGGAGTAGGTCTTTACCCTCCGGGGGGCCGAACCTGGGTAAAACCTTGTGTCTCCTCCGTCATCTCGCACCGCAGATGGCTGGCCGCCCTTGCCCCTCGTTCTACTACTCGCTGCCGATTGCAGCATCTGCCGTGACCATTCCCACAACACACTTGTAGGGGTCAGCCGAGTCGAGCAGGATCTGCCTGGTTTCCTTGGATGGTTGGAACGCCATGTCCCCAGCCGGCTTCAAGCCAGCTGGCACCTCTTGCTGCAGCATGGCGACATTGCGCATCATCTCGCGCTTCTCTTCAGCGACAAGCAGGGCCTCCGCTATCTTCGTGCCTTCCTTCGTGCAAGCCATGGACCGTCTGTAGCAGCCGGCCACGGTGATAACACCATTCGGCCCCGATAACTTCATCTCGAGGTATGCGTAGTGGGGGACCTCCATGAACTTTGCAAGGGCAGGGCGCCCAAGGAGGACATGGTAGGTGCTGGCGAGGTTGACCACCTCGAACCAGATTGGCTCGCGCCGGAAGTTCTCCTCCGAGCCGAATATGACATCCAGCCGGATCTTGCCCAACGGGACGCACGGTGGCCCAGACGCGACTCCGTGGAACACAGTGGTCGAGGGCTAGAAGTCGCACTCCCAGATGCCCAGCTTCTCCATGGAAGAACGATAGAGCAGGTTGAGGCTGCTCCCATCGTCTACCAGCACGCGAAAGAATCGGCAGGTGCGCACGTCAGAGATGACAAGAGGGTCTAGCACCATCGCATAGCCCCTGGGATTCGGGAGCAGATCCGACTGATCTGCCTGACTCCAGGTGATAGGAATCACGGACCAGTTGAGGTGCAGGGGGACTAGGGGGACGACAGCGTTCACCTCCGCAGTGTGCTGCTTCTGGCCGCGATTGTCAATCGGCTCGGCCTCGAAGATGTGGTAGTTCTCGTTCTATTGAGGGTATGCCCCATTGCCGCGGTTGTTGTCGGCTTCCCTAGCCGGTGGTGGGGGTCCACCAGGAGGGGGTGGGGGAGAGGAGGCAAGCTAGCCTGCTCGTTGATCTGCCGGGTCTAGCTGCACTGCCGAGTGGTGTGCGTAGCCGTCTTGGCGCCACTATGGTTCTTGCAAGGCCCGTCGAACATCTGATCGAAAGCGAAGGCGTTCCTCTGCCTCTTGTCATTATGAGTCGGCATGCCTTGCACCGCATTGACCTACCTCTGGTGGTAGCACGGGCTTTGCTGTTCAACCGGACGCTTTCCCTGGTAGCGGTTGTCGTTGTCGTGCCACCTGGATGACCCGACATCTCCGCCTTGCCTGGCATGCTTCTCTCGAGCCGGATCGATGGGAACTGGCCGTCCTTCCATGTTTACTCGGAGGGGTTTCTTCATCGCTGCGTCCGTGGTGGCATACTGGTCAGCAACGGCCATCAGCTCCGCCATGGTCTTGGGATCGTCGCACAGCAGCCGGTGGCGCAACATCGTGCCTTCTCAGCATCCCTCGATGAAGAAACCGATCGCCTGGTTCTCCACCACCCCTTCGCAGGAGTTGCGCAGCTTGGTCCAGCGGGCGAGATACGCTCGATCCTACTCGTGGTCTCCCTGGACAGACAGAGAAAGATCGCGGGGTCTGCCCGGGCGCTTGTAGGTGACATCGAAGTTCCGGATGAAGACCTTCTCGAAGTCGGGCCAGGCGTTGATGCTGTTGGGTGCGAGGCTGTTGAGCCAAGTTCTTGCCGAGGCGGTCAACATGAGGGGGATGTAGCAAACCGCCACACTCTTATTGCCATGGGCGATTCCGACTGTGGTGGCATAGTCGGTCAGCCAGTCCTCCGGCTTCATGCTGCTGTCGTACTTGGGGGTGTCTCGTGGCAGGGAGAACTTGTCGGGGAACGGCTCCTTCCGGATGCGAGGCCCAAAGCACACTGGGCCGGTTGCATCTTCCTCCTCCGTGAGGCGAGCTTGCGTCAGGAGGTCGATTCAATCGCGCGCATCCGGCTCAACCGGGTTGGGCGCTCCCACCCGGCCAGCGAGGCAGTATGGGGGAGGGGGTGGAGGGTGGTTTTGGCCAGTTGGGGGTGGATCGCTCATAGCACCTTGGTCTCCGCGGGGTTGGCTGCTGTCGGACTGGCGACGCTTGGAGCGCGAAGGTTGCTGCCCTGGAGACGTGGAGCACTCCGTCTGGCGAGGTCCTCCCCGGCTGTTTCCACTCCGTCTAACCGCGGTGTCATACATGGGAGGTAGGAAGTACGTGTGGGAGCCCAACTCGACATCTTGCTTGAAACGGGCGCCTAGCTCTCCTCCTCGGCGCTGCACGGAGCCCAGCCGTCTAGGACTTGATTAGCTAGGGTGAGGCCGTGGGTGCGTTGATACTCGCGGATGTTGCTCTCCATCCGGTACTTGGTGGAGGCCAAGCCCTGAGCTTGCTGAAGAAGGCGCTCTCGCGCCGCCTCGATCTTGGCCATTGCCTCCTCTGGGTTTTCCCCGGGGTTGACCGGCTCGAGGAGTTCCTCGATGACCTCGTCCACTATGCCTTTCTCGCACAGCGTAGTGGACGGGCCGCCTAAGTCACTGCCGCGCTCGAGAGGGAGACGACGGCCGTGACTAGAGTCGGCCATCATCACCTCCGCGGTGCGGGGCGCGACGAGCGCGCTGCCCATTGAGGAAAACGAATTGGCAAAGGAGGCGATCTCCCGAGGGAAACCCTCCGAGACGGTGGCAGCGTAGACGGGCAGGTCGCCGAACAGCAGGACGGAGCCGCCTGCCGGAAAGCTAGAACCGGCGAAGCAGCGAGCATTGTCGATAACGCAGTCGAATTTGCCCAGCGTGAGCACGAGGCCGGAAGCCACACGCTTGCCGGATGAAGTGCGGGGTCCCGTGCGAAATTTCACTCCGTTCACCGCCATATTTGCCCCAAGGTGGGCGCCAACTATCGTTGTTATGGAAACGGCAGTGCCTGAGCAGGCTAGTTCATTGTGAGGGAGCGAGCAGGGAAGCGAGTGACAGCGTCCGCAAGCGGGATTGGGCACAAGAAAGCGTTGGAGACACAAGAAGTACCCAGGTTCGGGGTCCTCGTGGTGATGTAATACCCCTACTCCTACCGATCTGACTATCTGGATGAACACAATTAACTACAGGGGCTCCTCGAGCTATACCTGTCCTAGCTAGTAGAGAATGAGAGACAAAACCTTGCAATGTTGCCCCTGCCGCCCCTTATATAGGCCGAGGAGGCATGGGCAACGTGCTGGCCGACTGGCGGGTCCCACAGGCGGGCCCCAGACGGCTAGGTCATCTACAGTGGATGGTATGGTGGGTGTGTACCCACGGTCAAGCCCATACCAAGCCACGCAGTCTACAGCGGTTGCCGTGCGGATAGTTAGACACAGTACCACCTTCTGTCCACTATTACAACCATCATCGATAAAGTCATCGGTATGGGCCAAGTGTCCGAGTCTCCTTCCTGTCTTGTGCATCGTCATGTGTGTACTACAAAGTGTGCTCTGCGTCATCTTATACCTTGTCTGTCTTGGGTGGCCGGCTAGGTTTCCCTAGCCGGCTGATCTGTCTTGACCGGGTGGTAGGTTCCCTCTGGCTAGGCGTCTGAACTTGGTCGTCTCATCCGGCCGATGGTTCTGCCGGCTCGTTCTTGACTTGTCTCGCTCTATCCGGCTGGCATGATCTAGACGGCTAGGTGTCTTTGGGAATGATTTTTATCCGGCTGACTGGTTTGCTAGTTTGGTCTTCGTCTGGCCTTCTTTCTGATCTATCTTTGAGTTTTTACATCTGGCTGCCCCAACCGGCTGGCAAGTTGTATCGCCCTTGTATCTTGTCTGGCTAGCCTACCCGGGGGTGATCCCCCCGACACCTTCCCTTCCTCCTACTGGTTCGATAACCTTGGTTTTTTCTGAGGGAAGACTTGCTGTTGTGCTCATTATACCTTCCTCTTGGGATCTCCCAACGAAGCTCTACAGTGATCTGAGCGCATCAATCTGTTTTCTGGCACCGTTGCCGGTGAGGATAAGGACGGCTTCACAAGGGGAGTCCTTCATAACCTTTCTCTCTACTTTGTTTTTGTTTTGCTTAGTTTCTTTTGCCTTGTTTTGTTTGCTTATTTTTTATCAAAAACTCCGAAAAAATTAGTTTCGTTTGGTTTGCTTTCTTTTATAAAAAAAATAGTTCCTGCTCTAGTAGTTGCTGCTGTTGGTTTGCTCCACTTTTGCCAAAATGAACTCTGCTAAGAACACCAAGTTGTGTGACTTCACTAGCACGAACAACAATGATTTCCTGAGTAAACCTATTGCTCCACCTGCTCCTGATGCTACCTTTTATGAAATTAATCCTGCTTTGTTGAATCTTGTGATGAAAGAGCAATTTTCTGGTGCTAGTTCTAATGATGTTGCTGCCCACTTTAATAACTTTGTTGAACTTTGTGAGATGAAAAAAGATAAGGATGTATATGGAGATATTATTAAGCTCAAGTTATTTCCTTTCACCTTGAGAGGAAAAGCTAAAGAATGGTTGCTATCCTTGCTTAGAAATAGTATCGATTCTTAGATTAAGTGCAAAGATGCTTTTATAGGAAAATACTATCATCCTGCTAAGATCATATCTATGAGAAGTGAAATAATGAAATTTAAACAACTTGATAATGAACATGTTGCTCAAGCTTGGGAAAGAATGAAATATTTCGTTAAGAATTGTCCCACTCATGTACTTACTGCTTGGTTGATTATCTAGACTTTTTATGCAGGTTTAACTTCTCCTCAAGAAACCTGTTGGATTCAGCTGCTGGAGGTACCTTTATGACCATTACCTTGGGTGCTGCAACAAAGCTCCTTGAAATTATGATGGTTAATTATTCTAAATGGCGTACTGAGAGAGCTCCACCTGGTAAGAAGGTAAACTCTATTGAAGAAACCTCCTCTTTGAGTGATAAGATTGATGTTATCATGGCTATGCTTGTTAATGGAAAAGATCATATTGATCTAAATAATGTTCCCTTAGCCTCTTTAGTTGCTCAAGAAGAGCAAGTTGATGTGAACTTCATTAGAAAGAACAATTTCAGCAATAATGCCTATAGGAATAATTTTGGTAGTAACAACAATTATAAGCCTTATCCTTCTAATAATGGCAATACCTTTGGAAACTCCTACAACAATACTATAAGTGCTCCCTCTGAATTTGAAGTAATGCGCAAAGACTTTATTAGTAAACAAACCACTTTCAACAAGACTGTGGAGGAAAAGCTTTTGAATGTTGAGAAAAATATTTCATCTTTGTCTGAAGCATAGTCCTCTTTGATTAATAAAATGGCTACTAAACCTGAAACCCTGGAAAGTACCTTTGCTGCTATTCATGTCATACAAGTTACTATTGATGAAAATGTTAGAGTGTTATCTCAACTACATGCTAAGTGGGAAAGGGAAGCTGAAATTGCTAGGAACAATAGTGTGTGCACTATCACCACCACCAATATGGATGCCACTAAACCACAAGAAGTCCCTATTCCTCCTACCACAACGCCTAAACCCAATGAATCTACTACCAGTGATGCTAAGTTTGATTTTGATCTTGATGATTGCAATATATCTGAAGTGATTATGTTCCTACAAAAGCTTGCTAGAAGTCCTGATGCTAGTGATATGAATGTGTCTTTCACCAAGATATTGCAGATACTCTTATTAAAATTAAGGAAGAAAAGTTGAAACACAAACCCTCTATTCCTAGGAAAGTAGAAGATAGTTGGGAACTCATCATTAATATGAAAGTGAATGTCTTTTCTCAAAGCTTCATGTGACCTTGGTTCTAGTGTCTCTATTATGCCTAGAAAGATTTATGAAATGCTTGATTTACCACCTTTGGAAGATTGCTATTTGGATGTCCCACTTGATGATAATGCTAAAAAGAAACTCATGGGCAGTGTTAATGATGTTCTTATTATGGTTAACAATGCTTATGTCCCTGTTGATTTCTATGTTTTGGATATTGAATACAATGCTTCTTGTCCTATTACTTTGGAAAGACCTTTTCTTAGAACTGTTCGTGCCATCATTGATATGAAAGAAGGCACCATTAAATATAAATTTCCATTCAAGAAAGGTATTGAACACTTCCCTATGAGGAGAGAGAAGCTGCTTTTTGTTCCTCCTTGGAAAGCAAGGTTTGATGTTAATGCTTCTTCATTTGAAAATACTTGATTCTTGCTTCTTGTGCCTAACTTAAAGGCGTTAAAGAAAAGTACTTCTTGGGAGATAACCCAATAGTTTTCTTGAGTCTTGGAAGTTATTACTTCTATAATGACCTCTCCTTATCCTTTTTATTTTCATTTTGTGCCAAGAATAACTTCTAATGAGAGGGAAGTAAGATTCGGGGAGTTGCTGTCCCGAAACAGATTTTTTTGCTCCACCATAAAAAATCGTTTAAAATATCTGTAAGTCAGATTGAGCTGTAATTTTCTGAATAAATCACCCACGTTGTTATCTAACTTTCGTTAGAACAACACCTTTTGATTTGAGCAACAAAAGGTCTTTGAAAAAATCGGTTTCTACCTGCTGGTCTATTTTGACAGATTTCTACCATTATTTGCATTTGCTTCTTATTGATTCCTTTTTGGGTTCTTTTTGGGAAATTGAGATTTTTGAGGGAATTGTTATAGTATCTTGTGTTTTAGTGAAAATTTTTCTGTTTTGAAACTAAACCCAAAGGTCTATTATCTTTTGAATGCACTAATGTTGCTAATGAAGATTTTGTGAAGTTTTGTATAAAGGAATTTTTTCAGGTGTAAGGAAAGGATGATGTAATAAGATGAAGAATGGACAAAATATCAAGCTTGGGGATGCCATCCTGTGTCACCCCAAGAAATATTCAAGAGGTACAAGCGTCAAAGCTTGGGGATGCCCAAGGAATCCCCTTCTTCATTAATAAAAATCTCAGGTCTTTCTAGACACTTCGTTTTTATTATTTCATGCACAAGTTGTGTTGTTCTTGGAGCATCTTAGTTTTTGTTTTTGGTTTTAGGTTGCTTAGTTTGCTTGAATAAAGTAGTTTAGACACCTGTTTTCACTGTGTTGTTTCAAATAAGTTGATTGGTGTTGGAGAGGACTAGAAAGTTCTTGCTTTAGTAGTACAAGAGGAGCTTGTTTTGACTGTGACTTTGAATTTAGCATGTCATGCTAGATGTTGTTTTGGCCTTATGCTTAGTGATTATTGCTGCAGCATGACTTGTTCCAAACAATTAGTATTGCTTAATGTGCCTTGAAAGAATCATGCGTTGTTTTAGCATACAAAAGCATAGTATTGTGGTATTCTCCTTTGATGCTTTGTTTGGGTTGACTTGGCACATGCTCACACCATGTTGTGACTATGAACCAGTCACCATAGCCTCTATGATCATTTTGTTTTGACATGTGGTACCACTTTATGCTTCGATTAGTAATTTTTTGTCGCTCTGCATGATTATTGCCATTATTGCTCTCTTAGTTGGTCGCTTCCAGTCTTTTGCTAGCCTCCACTTGTATGAGTAAGATCTACTCATGAATGCAACTCCCAAGAAACCCAGTTATTCCAAAGTGTCCACTATAAATTCCTATGCATGGTGTGTTACACCATTCCAGGTATATTCTTGTTTCATTTACCTTCCAATTAAAAAGTCACTTTGTTATGTGAAATCTTAGTGATTAATGCTCTTACAAACTTGATGGCACACTTTATTTTTCTTGATCCTAATAAACTTGAACCATTGTGTCATATATGTTGTATATTCTTGCACTTATACGTTGCGATTAGCAGAACCATGCTGTCATAGGGAACGCTTTCAACATTGCACTTGTACATTGTACCCAGTTGATAGCATGCTCTTTTGTTTATGGATGTCGTCGGTGTGAAATGAAAGTGGATCTTGTAAGTCCATGGAGTTATGTATGTGTGTTAGAGAAACGCCTGGGCCGCTAGCCTAAGCCATGCCTAATCATGGTGGAAACTTGCAGCATCACCATAGTGAGCAATCTATGAAGCTTTCTTCTTATAAAAAAGAGACACATTGAAAAGAGGAAAGAGAGAAAAAACACCATTTTCACATGGTAAATAAGAAGATTGCTGAGTTGCTCATTGTCCGCTTGCATTGTCATTTTGATTATGGGATAACTCCTGTGTCATGTGCAAGGGGTACCCCGTTGGTGGTTCTCTATGATACACATGTACTTACTATGACAAGAACTTACAGGTAACTAAAGTTGAGTAGCATGAGGAGCGGCCCTCGACTCAAGGGACATGATATTGCTAACTTATACTTTGTCAAGCATATACTCCATAGTTTGTTCACTTTAACCTTAATCACTTCAAGATGCTTATGATAGAGGCAATGAGAGCTGAAAGCTAACAAGTACCATAATTTTTTGAAGCTCTTTATGAGACTTGAAATCCCTGCTTCCCTTTTATGAAGGGCCTTTCTTCCACTATTATATTGAGTCTCCACCTTCTATCCTTAGGCACCAATTAAGAGAGCATAGTTGACATTCTTAGTTCTATGTGCATTGTCCCAAAAGTTATTGATTGATTCATATTGTTGATATTGCTTGCTCATGAACTATTTGTATGTAGTCACTCTTATGAACTTTGAAGGTGTCTTATGCATTTATTTCCTACTCCATGAGGGACAAGCTGAATGCCACATGCCATGTTTTCTATATGTGAAACAAACAAACGTCTTTCACCAGAAGACTCACGGGCGTAATCACGAGATCTGGAGTGGGGCCACAGCCACCTAGCCATGAGCCAGGCTGGCCCGCCTGAAAGTGTGGATCCCATGCAACCCCTCGGCCTCCCTCTTCGCCTATAAGTTGCCTCTTGACCTAAAAACTTAGGGGGGTTCGACGTTTTTCCAGAAAGAGTTCCATTGCGCCGCCACCATCAGAAACCGCGATTCAGAACCAGAAACTCCGTTCTGGCACCCTGCCGGGACGGGTAATTTGGAGTGGATCATCGCCATCATCATCACCGACACTTCTCCATCATCCATCCATGTTTCCCTCATACATGAGTGAGTAATACCCCGCTGTAGTCTATGGGGATGGTAGGGATTGGATGAGTTCTATCATGTAATCGAATAAAGATTGTTAGGGCATGGTGCCTAGTATCTCTATTAGTGCTATTTGACTTTGTTGCAACTTGTTGTGCTTAATGCTTGTCACTATGGCCCGAGTGCCATGATCTCAGATCTGAAACTATTATTGATTCATTATGATAGTATTGTTTATGATCTTATCTGCAAGTTGTGTACATATATCATTGTCCAGATCCAAAGGCCCCGAAGTGACAGAAATTGGGATAACCTGAGGGGATGGATGTGATGTGAGGATCACATGTGTTCACGGAGTGTTAATGCTTTGCTCCGGTGCTCTATTAAAATGAGCACCTTAATTGCCAGTAGTTCCCTTGAGGCCCCGCAGCGGTGAGGACAAAATATGTTGTGCAAGTTCTCATTGCGAGCACGCATGACTATATATGGAGCACATGCCTATGATTGTTTAGTACTTGGATGCTTTATCTAATTTATCTGCAATTGCCCTAGATCATGAAGTTACATGTTTAGTCTCGTCCATGCAACGCCCGTCCATCCATCCCTATGCCTACCGCACTCATATCCTACTATTGGCTACTACTATTACTATTGCTCTTGTTTTACTGCCGCTGTTGCTTTGCTTTTGCTACTACAAAACCGTTGTTACAGATAAACTTCTGTGAGCAAGAAGTATTTCCAGGTGCAGCTGAATTGACAACTTAGTTGTTAAGGCTTGCAAGTATTCTTTGGCTCCCCTTGTGTCAAATCAATAAATTGGGTAATACTACCCTCGAAGACTGTTGCGATCCCATATACTTGTGGGTCATCAAGACTATTTTCTGGCGCTGTTGCCGGGGAGCATAGCTTATTTATAAGTTCACTTGGATCTATTATTGTTCAATGTTACTCCTTTATCATGGGTAAGTCTCGCGATGGAAAGTTTCCTATTTTACTGTCACATCCCAAAATTTTCCAAATTTTGGAATGTGAAAAATAAATAAACAAAATAAATAATTGTTGAAATTTAGGGTGAAAAGAAGCTTTTGTTTCTAAATGGAAACTTAAAAACCCATCTAGAACAAACTTTGAATAAAATTTGAATCCAACAAAATTCAAATCAAGTGAAATGCTTTCTTCATAAATGCCTCTTGAAATTTAAACATTTGGAAAATAAACCAAGACCCTAAAACCCTAATGGGAGTTTTCCAAGATATCTCTAAGACCATGGATTTTGTCCATATAAAATTTGTCAACAAACATTTATAAATGATCAAGAATGATAAATGGAAATATTATAAAACCATAGAAATTGATTTCATTCAACTTGGGACCATAGATAAAATCTTATGAATTTAGTAAGATCAGGAAATTGAATTTCCAAAGCTAATAAAGCACCTATCTAAAAATCCATACCAAATGGTGAGTAGATAATCCTAAAGAGATTTAAGAGGGTAAACAAATATTAAATAAAATTTGATAAGTTGGAATCATCATTTTTGGATCCTTAAATAAAAAGATATGGTTTTTATAAGCAAAGGAAAAAATAAATAAATAAGGACTATTTTAAAGGGCCAAATTAAAACTTGGCCAAGCAAATAAAATAAAATATTTTTGTTTAATAAAAAGGGTAAAGGTTTATTTAAATAAAATCTTGAGGATTTATCATTATCCAAATTCATTTAAAGACATTTTCCATTTTAAATGAACATTAAAAACATAATAAAGTATTTTTGAATAATAATTCAAGGTGTTTTATTTTAAAATAAAACCTACTGAAAAGGTTTGGAAAAATTTGGGTTTTCAAATGGAGTTTGAAAACATTAATAAATCTTATTTGATTTAGTACAAGGGCCTATTTTAAATAATTAATATACCCTAAAAAGAATAAAAGAGATATTCTAAATTTGACTTTAGAATGTATTAATAGACAGTATTTGAATATACACAAAGTTTGAATATAATTAGGGTTTGAATTATTTAAATAAAAATCAAAACAGATTAATAGAAATAGAAAAGGGAAAAGATTCTGTATAAAAAAATGAAACAGACCCCAGCCCACCAGGCCCATCTAGCCCAACCAAACCCTGAACCGTTTTTCTCACTCACTAACTAACCCACTCAGTCCCTGACGTCTGGACCCCACCTTCCCCCTCTCTCTCTCACTGACGACGCTCCCCCACAGCCACGTCACCGTCTTCAACCCCGCGGACCCCTTCTTCCTCCCTCTCTCTCCCGTTTCTGCCGATTGATTTGCACGTTTAATTCGCATCAATGCCTCATTTATTCTGCCCCCCGACCATGCTATCATAATCCCCTCCTCCCTTCCCTCTTTCCCCTCAAGCTTCCCTGCTAGAGATCCCCCGGGTTGCCTCGATTTTAAGTCACACTGCCGCGGACTCCGGCGAGCTTCGCAAGCAATTCCGGCCACCACCGCCAGCCCCACTGCCCCTAGAGCTCTAGAGCGTGATCCCCATCGTCCCCTGCATCCTCTAGTAGCTCTATCTAGATCACGCGTGCTCTGAAACATCGACAACGACCACACCCGAACACCGCCATTGTCTGCTTCAACTCCGGCGACGCCCCCAGTAACATCCTGACTGCCTCTCTTCCTTCCGATGATTCGCGTGTGGCCAGTGACCTCGTCCACAACTAAAGCCGCCATTTTTGTGTCCTTGCTCGCACCGTAGCGTCGCCTCCGTCTTCGACAGTGTGCATCCATCGCCAGGAGCTTCTCCGGCGAGTGATTAACGCCGTCACCGTGCGCCCCTCCTTCGACAAGACCACCTCGAGAGTCAGCGCTTCAAGGCGATTTTGGTAAGCCGCTTCACACTCCCCCGCGCACCCTAGCTTCGCCGTAACCACCGTGGGCAGAGCGCGCCGCCGCTGTCCATCATCGCCGCGCCACCCATCTTCGGTCGATACGGTCTGGACCAATGGATGTACATCTGGCAGATAGGATAGAATGAGCGGCGAAGCGGTATCGTGCGTCCTGTGCCGTGCAATGCAACTCTGATCTAACGGCTAGTGTCGATCGATCCTCGCGAAACAGTATAGACCAGTTAGATTCTGCTACGTGGCCCTGTCTATTGTTATAAAAACAGAATTGATCTATTTAGATGTTCAAATTTGTAAAATTCATAACATCAAATCTACACGTCCAAATTTTGCAAATTTTATATCAATGGAATCAGAAGAGCAAGTACTTTCCAACCATGCACTTCGTTTAATGAATTTATTCTGGTAAAATAGTTATTTTTGTAGAAACATGTGTAGGCATATATTGGATATGAAAATTATTCTAGAAATAATTTTAAGGTAAAATCTTTGGCAATTGGATTGCTTTGAACCTACTGACCATAGAAACCAACTTGTGGATTCAAAAACATATTTTGTGAAGTTAAAGAATAAATCTTTGAATTGGAACATTTCTAGTCAAATAAAAATGTTGTTTATATGTTAAAAATGCTTTTTTGAGAAAAACCTTTGGGAAATGTTTTAATTTAAACTCTCTGACCCTAAACACCAAGATTTAGGATTTAAAAATATATTTGATGAACCCTATAAAATTATTAATTTTCTAAAAGCATTTTCAACAACATAAAATATTGGTTTGATATAAAAATGGTTTATAGGTAAAACCTTTTGCAAATGATTTCAATATTAAGCACCTGACCTTAAAATATTAACATTTATGTTAAAGCTATATTTGGCAAAACACTAGAAAATCTTAATTGGATTTATATCAAATCTAACAAAACAAAAATGGCATAAAATAGCCATTTTCACTAACTTGATACCAAATGGTTTTACCACATTTATAAATGACCTTTACACTTTATAAATGACAAATAAGTGTTTCAAAATGTTTATAACGTATTAGAAACCACTTTTCCAAATTAAACAATCTTTGGCATGCTTGCATGCATTGCTTTGTTTTTATTATTTTATGTGATGATTGCTTGAATGGTAGATTGAATATTTGCTTGCTTGATTGATTTGTAGTGGAATTTGAAGAGTGTGAGTATTGCAAGATCAAGGAGTGAACTTATAATTCTCTACAAAAAAGGCAAGTGATGCTTCATACTTTTGTCCTACTATTTTTTTACTATGCATTAGTGATATTTCTAAGTAGGACTTGCATGGAATTTTTGCTAAGTATAAACTATGCCATGGGAAATCCTAGTAGATGAAACCTTAGTATAATTTTCCTAAGTTAAGATTCCTACTACTATTATGCTTAGCCTAGCTAGAAACAAAAAGGGTGGTTTATATTCATGCTATGGAATATTTCTAAGTCAAGGACTTGTGTTTTGTTTAATAAAACAACTAAGTGAATGAAACACCTGGGTGGAATGGAAAGAATGGTTTGTGTTGAGTGGTTACACAAGGCCCATTTCTATGGTTTACCTTGTGTATCTCACTTGTGGAATGCCACCCAGGAACAAAGATATTTGAGGTGTCAAATGTTGAGAAGCTTCAAGTGCAGCCACTTGGCATTATGGGCTCTGCCTGGATCATATAGGTTGCAATAACTTAGCCAAATGGACAGTTGGTGGTAAGGGATGATTGGTTGGAACGCGTCCATTCTGGTCTAAGGGAAGGCTTCTGAAAGATCTTGTCTTGGTGAAACCAAGTCTTGTGGGGAAAGTGCACCACCTCTGCAGAGTGTAAAATCTAAGTACTTAGCCATGTCCCTGGCAAAGTAAAATTTGAGCATCAAGACATGGAAGCTATCAAGAATCTCCTCATCCCAATTTCTAAGTTAAAAACTTGTGGTTGAACAAGGGTGAAGGTTCACCAATTTCTATTGGGGTTCCTTGGGTGATTTTGTCAAACAAAAAATTAGTGTTTTCAAATGATAAGGAAAATCTATTTTGAGCAAAGCAAGCCTAAGCTCCACCTAGCCAAATGCATATAGATGATAGACTCCACTATACTACCATAGTATCACTTGCCAATACAATTCAAATGTATTGACCCTTGTGGCTGTAACTTATTATGTTGCAGGTTTGTTTGATGTTAGTGAAGTGTGTTGATTAGGATTGCAAGTCTAAAACCAACATGATTGCCTGTGGCACTTTGAAGATGAAGGACCCCATGCTATAGTTATTTTTGCTGCATTGTAATGAGATAGCCAAATGAGCTATGTAAGATGTAATAAATTATTTTATTCCTGGTTATAAAGTTGTAATATGACCTTTTTTTCTTGATATTACATCTTAACTGTGGATGCTAGCTATTGATCCAGGGACTAGCATTGTAAACACATGGATATCTACCTTATTAAAGGTTGGGACCTCTACAGATGGTATCAGATTACTATGTTGCCTGTAGGATTTGTAACCCTAGGATTGGACAAAACCCCTTAGAAAAATAGGAGTTGTATTTGTTCCAAAACATATTTACAAACAATCTTGTAAACTCTTTCCTCAACCTTTTTGGTTTTGATTCTACATCTCTTCCTTCTCAAACTTTATGGACAAGGACCTCAACCATGAGCAAAGGACTTCACCAACTCAAATGACTTCAACATCATCAAAGACTTCAACCTTATTTTCACCAAGGACTTCAACTTGGATATCACTAAGGACTACAAGTGAGACAAGAAATATTACTCAAGACTTGAAGACTAAGGAAACACAACTTAGAAGTAACCATCATCACCTTTGAAGTTTTGTGACCAAGATTCAAGGAATTCTCCAAGGATACAAGGATCTTGTTCATCAAGAATCAACTAAGAAGGATGGAATGATCTCAAGTGAACCATATAGATGGACCACCATATTAAGTTTAGATCAAACCCACCAACTTATGTGGTGTAACTAAAATATTTTGTTGCCTAAAAATGTGCTTGCAACTTGTTGTTTGAGTGGAGTGTTTGTTTGTGATTGCTTGCACATTGCTTGTGTGTAATTAAAATTATTTCCTTAGAAATATTTTGCCTATTATAATCCCAATCCTACCCAAACAGATGACTAGTCCAAGAAACTTCAACATCAAGAATGGTGACAACAACAACCAAGAGATGCACATGAGAGAACTCATAGTAACCCAAACCCAGTTGAACCAAGTGACAACTCAGTTTTTAGCCAACAACAATGAGTTAGACCCAACCATGCAAAAGTTTTTGTAAATTCAATCCCAATTGTTGCAAGGGATGACCACTCAAATGATCAACATGAAAGACATCCTTTCCCAAGGAGATGGTGACAACAATGATGTCAATAATGATATTATAGAAGAAACCCAAGCTTGCAATATTTGTGGAGACAAGGATCACACTTCCAAAGAACATGAAGATCAATGCCCAAATTGTGAAGAGAAACATCCAACTAATCAATGCCCCACATCTCAAGCTACTTGTTTCCTATGTGAAGGAAATAATCATGTACCTATCCAATGCCCCATCTATTCCATAGTTCAACAAAGGAAACAAGGTGGAGTGCATCAACAGATTGTAAACCCCCATGAGGGAACAACTTCTACCAAGAAGGATGAAGACAAAGGAAAATCTCAGCTTGCACCTCCATGCAATATGACTCAATTTGATGGACAAAAGAGGAAACATATGTATTATCCAAGGAAAAGATTAAGGAGACCAGGAGACTTTCCCACCTTTGAGGTGAGATATGAAGAGCATGAACTAGAAGAACTCCTAGCTTTGGAGAAACCCAAGAAGAAGAAGGACAAAAGCCAAGTGCAGTGTTGCCATTACAAAGATATGGGACACTATGCCAATGAATGTCAAGAGAAGAAGAAAAAGTATAAGGAAATTAGCCAAGTGTGGTGCAACAACTGCAAAGAGCTAGGCCATTATGTATCAACTTGTCCACAGAAGATACGTGAAGAACTCAACCTTGTCACGTGTTACAATTGTGGTGATCAAGGACATTATGCAAGCAATTGTCCAGAAAAGATGAAGCATAAGATAAACAAGCCTATGAAGGATCTCAGCCTTGTCACATGTTTCAAGTGTGGAAACAAAGGACACTATGCAGATGTTTGCCCAGAGAAGTTTCATCAAGATCCCAAGCAAGACAGTATGTAATCTAGTTGGAAAATTTTTAAGGGTGGTAGTACCCTAGTTTCTTTGAAGCCAATTTGTAACCCCATCTTTCCCAAATCTCGGGACGAGATTTCTTTTAAGGGTGATAGCCTGTCACATCCCAAAATTTTCCAAATTTTGGAATGTGAAAAATAAATAAACAAAATAAATAATTGTTGAAATTTAGGGTGAAAAGAAACTTTTGTTTCTAAATGGAAACTTAAAAACCCATCTTGAAAAAACTTTGAATAAAATTTGAATCCAACAAAATTCAAATCAAGTGAAATGCTTTCTTCATAAATGCATCTTGAAATTTAAACATTTGGAAAATAAACCAAAACCCTAAAACCCAAATGGGAGTTTTCCAAGATATCTCTAAGACCATGGATTTGATCCATATAAATTTTTTCAACAAACATTTATAAATGATCAATAATGATAAATGGAAATATTATAAAACCATAGAAATTGATTTCATTCAATTTGGGAACATAGATAAAATCTTATGAATTTAGTAAGATCAGGAAATTAAATTTCCAAAGCTAATAAAGCACCTATCTAAAAATCCATACCAAATGGTGAGTAAATAATCCTAAAGAGATTTAAGAGGGTAAAAAAATATTAAATAAAATTTTATAAGTTGGAATCATCATTTTTGGATCCTTAAATAAAAAGATATGGTTTTTATAAGCAAAGGAAAAAATAAATAAATAAGGACTATTTTAAAGGGCCAAATTAAAACTTGGCCAAGCAAATAAAATAAAATATTTTTGTTTAATAAAAGGGTAAAGTTTTATTTAAATAAAATCTTGAGGATTTATCATTATCCAAATTCATTTAAAGACTTTTTCCATTTTAAATGAACATTAAAAACATAATAAAGTATTTTTGAATAATAATTCAAAGTGTTTTATTTTAAAATAAAACCTACTGAAAAGGTTTGGAAAAATTTGGGTTTTCAAATGGAGTTTGAAAACATTAATAAATCTTATTTGATTTAGTACAAGGGCCTATTTTAAATAATTAATATACCCTAAAAAGAATAAAAGAGATATTCTAAATTTGACTTTAGAATGTATTAATAGACAGTATTTGAATATACACAAAGTTTGACAAAAGTTTGAATACAATTAGGGTTTGAATTATTTAAATAAAAATCGAAACAGATTAATAGAAATAGAAAAGGGAAAAGATTATGTATAAAAAAATGAAATAGACCCCAGCCCACCAGGCCCATCTAGCCCAACCAAACCCCGAACCGTTTTTCTCACTCACTAACTAACCCACTCAGTCCCTGACGTCTGGACCCCACCTTCCCCCCCCCTCTCTCTCTCACTGACGACGCTCCCCCACAGCCACGTCACTGTCTTCAACCCCGCGGACCCCTTCTTCCTCCCTCTCTCTCCCGTTTCTGCCGATTGATTTGCGTGTTTAATTCCAAACAATGCCTCAGTGATTCTGCCCCCCGACCATTCTATCATAATCCCCTCCTCCCCTCCCTCTTTCCCCTCAAGCTTCTCTGCCAGAGAGCCCCCGGGCTTCCTCGATTTTAACTCACACCGACGAGGACTCCGGCGAGCTTCGCAAGCAATTCTGGCCACCACCGCCAGCCCCACTGCCCCCAAAGCTCTCGAGCGTGATCCCCATCGTCCCCTGCATCCTCCAGTAGCTCTACCTAGATCACGCGCGCTCTGAAACATTGACAACGACCACACCCGAACACCGCCGTCGTCTGCTTCAACTCCGGAGACACCCCCGGTAACATCCTGACCTCCCCTCTTCCTTCCGATGATTCGCGTGTGGCCAGTGACCTCGTCCGCAACTAACTCCGCAATTTCGTGTCCTAGTTCGCACCGTAGCGTCGCCTCCGTCTTCGACGGTGAGCATCCGTCGCCAGGAGCTTCTCCGTCGAGCAATTAACGCCGTCACCGTGCGCCCCTCCTTCGACAAAGACCACCCCGAGAGTCAGCGCTTCACGGCAAGTCTGGTAAGCCGCTTCACACTCCCCCGCGCACCCTAGCTTCTCCGAAACCACCGTGGGCAGAGCGCGCCGCCGCTGTTCACCGTCGCCGCGCCACCCATCTCCGGTCGATACGATTTGGACCATTGGATGTAGATCTGGCGGATAGGATAGAATGAGCAGCGAAGCGGTATCGTGTGTCCTGTGCCATGCGATGCAACTCTGATCTAACGGCTAGTGTCGATCGATCCTCGCGAAACAGTATAGACCAGTTAGATTCTGCCACGTGGCCCTGTCTATTGTTATAAAAACAGAATTGATCTATTTAGATGTTCAAATTTGTAAAATTCGTAACTTAAAATCTACACGTCCAAATTTTGCAAATTTTATATCAATGGAATCAGCAAAGCAAGTACTTTCCAACCATGCACTTTTTTTAATGAATTGCTTCTGGTAAAATAGTTGTTTTTGCAGAAACATGTGTCGGCATAAATTGTATATAAAAATTATTCGAGAAATATTTTTAAGGTAAAATCTTTGGCAATTGGATTGCTTTGAACCTACTGACCATAGAAACTAACTTGTGGATTCAAAAACATATTTTGTGAAGTTAACGAATAAATCTTTGAATTGGAACATTTCTAGTCAAATAAAAATGTTGTTTATATGTTAAAAATGCTTTTTGGAGAAAAACCTTTGGGAAATGTTTTAATTTAAACTCTCTGGCCCTAAACACCAAGCTTTAGGATTTAAAAATATATTTGATGAACCCTATAAAATTATTACTTTGCTAAAAGCATTTTCAACAACATAAAATATTGGTTTGGTATAAAAATGGTTTATAGGTAAAACCTTTTGCAAATGATTTCAATATTAAGCACTTGACCTTAAAATACTAACATTTGTGTTAAAGCTATATTTGGCAAAACACTAGAAAATCTTACTTTGATTTAAATCAAATCTAACAAAACAAAAATGACATAAAATAGCCATTTTCACTAACTTGATACCAAATGGTTTTACCACATTTATAAATGACCTTGCCACTTTATAAATGACAAATAAGTGTTTCAAAATGTTTATAACGTATTAGAAATCACTTTTCCAAATTAAACAATCTTTGGCATGCTTGCATGCATTGCTTTGTTTTTATTATTTTATGTGATGATTGCTTGAATGGTAGATTGAATATTTGCTTGCTTGATTGATTTGCAGTGGAATTTGAAGAGTGTGAGTATTGCAAGATCAAGGAGTGAACTTATAATTATCTACCAAAAAGGCAACTGATGCTTCATAATTTTGTCCTACTATTTTTTTACTATGCATTAGTGATATTTCTAAGTAGGACTTGCATGGAATTTTGGTAAGTATAAACTATGCCATGGGAAATCCTAGTAGATGAAACCTTAGTATAATTTTCCTAAGCTAAGATTCCTACTACTATTATGCTTAGCCTAGCTAGAAACAAACAAGGGTGGTTTATATTCATGCTATGGAATATTTCTAAGTCAAGGACTTGTGTTTTGTTTAATAAAACAACTAAGTGAATGAAACACCTGGGTGGAATGGAAAGAATGGTTTGTGTTGAGTGGTTACACAAGACCCATTTCTATGGTTTACCTTGTGTATCTCACTTGTGGAATGCCACCCAAGAACAAAGAGATTTGAGATGTCAAAATTTGAGAAGCTTCAAGTGCAACCACTTGGCATTATGGGCTCTGCCTGGATCATATAGGTTGCAATAACTTAGCCAAATGGAAAGTTGGTGGTAGGGGATGATAGGTTGGAACGCGTCCATTCTGGTCTAAGGGAAGGCTTCTGAAAGATCTTGTCTTGGTGAAACCAAGTCTTGTGGGGAAAGTGCACCACCTCTGTAGAGTGTAAAATCTAAGTACTTAGCCATGTCCCTGGCAAAGTACAATTTGAGCATCAAGACATGGAAGCTATCAAGAATCTCCTCATCCCAATTTCTAAGTTAAAAACTTGTGGTTGAACAAGGGTGAAGGTTCACCAATTTCTATTGTGGTTCCTTGGGTGATTTTGTCAAACAAAAACTTAGTGTTTTCAAATGATAAGGAAAATCTATTTTGAGCAAAGCAAGCCTAAGCTCCACCTAGCCAAATGCATATAGATGATAGACTCCACTATACTACCATAGTATCACTTGCCAATACAATTCAAATGTATTGACCCTTGTGGTTGTAAATTATTATGTTGCAGGTTTGTTTGATGTTAGTGAAGTGTGTTGATTAGGATTGCAAGTCTACAACCAACATGATTGCCTGTGGCACTTTGAAGATGAAGGACCCCATGCTATAGTTATTTCTGCTGCATTGTAATGAGATAGCCAAATGAGCTATGTAAGATGTAATAAATTATTTTATTCCTGGTTATAAAGTTGTAATATGACCTTTGTTTCTTAGTATTACATCTTAACTATGGATGCTAGCTATTGATCTAGGGACTAGCATTGTAAACACAGGGATCTCTATCTTATTAAAGGTTGGGACCTCTACATTTACCATCCACTATAAGAAGAGGTACAGTCCTAAACACCTCTGCTGCTCTTGATTCACCGTCTATTATAAGTAAGCTTGTTACACCACCACCACATACACATAATAAACACACTGCTACTACTGCTGAATCTGAAAATGCTTTTGATACTCATGATGTTACTTCTACTGTGCTTGATGCGAGTGGTTCATTAGGTCCTTTCCTAGATGCTACTATTGCTATAACTATTTTGGGAAACACTCAAACTCCTAGTGAAGACACTATTACACCTGTTAGCTCACCTGGGTATAGAGAGAGATATGATATTAGTGATGGCTACATGACTGATGATTTTATTGAAGAGTACCAAAACACACATGGTGCTAGTGCTATTAGAAGTCTCCTTGAGAGACATACCATTATTCCTAAACTGTCTTCTGATGCTAAGTTTGCCATTTCTCCCATAGATATTAAAGATAAATATTATGATTTCTCTCTTGATTTATCCTATATAGACATTGTTGAGAACGAACCTTTTTGTGGGACTAAAAAAGAGAGTGATGTGACACATATGAATGAGATTTCCACTATGAGTGCCTTATTCTCTGATGATTTTAATATGCGCAATTACTTTGTTACAAAGATCTTCCCTTTTTCACTATAAGGAGAATCTAAAGCTTGGTTTAATAGATTACCTCCTGGATCCATTGATAGCCCTGATTGTTTGATTGTTTATTTCTTCCAAAAAAAATTTCCTCCTAGTGCTAGACATGCTTCTTTGCAGAAACTTTTTGATTTTAAACAGGGAGAAGAAGAGAAATTGCCTGAGCCATGGACAAGGTTCTGTGCCTTGATTCATGCACATCCTGGATGTCCGTTGCCTAAAAATGAGCTTCTTGATATTTATTATAATGGAGTTACTGATGATTCTAGGACATACCTAGATATTTTTGTTGATTGTGTTTTTAGGAAAAGAACTCCTACAGATGCTGAAGAATTAATGACTAAAATAAGCAAGAATTATGACGATTCGACTTTAACTGAGATAAATACACCTGAGCCTACTACTCCTGAACCAATTTTGCCTGAACCAGTTCCAACACCAACACCAAAGAAGAGGGGAGTGATTGCATTAAATGATGAAGTGATGAAAGAAGCTAAGAAATGTCTAAAGGAGAAAGGTATTAGAGCTGAAGATGTGAAGAATCTACCTCCTATAGAATAATTATGTAAGCCAATTCCCCAATCATCCACTATTGAGGTACACTCTCTCCACTTTGATGAAGGTGATATTCCCTATGGTAAGCCTCCTAATCAATTCTTAGATGAAGTTGACACATTTATTGTTAAACAAGGTAGTTTTAATAAACAAGTTCAGAATCATTTATTGGAGAACTCTAGAGCTATTAATGAGTTGAAAGATATTGTGGAAAGAACTGCTAATGATGTTAAAATGCTTTGTAAACACTTTCAAATGGTTCAAACTCAAAATTGATCAACTTGCTAAGGTACAAAAGGATATGCTAGTTAATGCCTCAGGAGATAAACATGCTTATGGAATTAGAACTAGGAGTGGTATAGCTACTCAAGATCCTTTATATCCTGAAGGACACCCTAAAAGAATTGAGCAGGAGTCTCAACAAGGTGAAAGTAATGGTAGTCCTCGCAAGAGAAAGAAAAAGAAACATAAAATAGTTGAGGAACCCTCTGAACCTGCTGTAGATCCTAATAGTATACCTATCTCTGATGCTGAAACTGAGAGTGGTAATGATAAAAATGATACTCCTGATAAGGAGGAAGTTGAGGAAGAACCTGAGAAGCACACTAAGAACACTAGGTACACTAAGGAAGATTTTGTTGCTAATAAACATGGTAGTGAGAGAAAATCTTGGGTGTAGAAACCTATGCCTTTTCCTAATAAGAAACACAAGTCAAAGGAGGAAGAACACTATAACAAGTTTTGTGAGTGGATGAAACCTTTATTTTTGCAAATTCCTTTGACTGGTGCTATTAAGTTGCGTCCTTATTTAAAGTATATGAAGGATATTGTCTCTAATAAAAGGAAGATTCGTAATGAGGAAATTTCTACTTTGCTTGCTAATTATTCCTTCAACGGTAAGGTTCCAAAGAAACTTGGTGATCCAGGTATTCCAACTATTCCTTGCTTTATGTGATTTGGGAGCTAGAGTTAGTGTTATGCTTTTTCTCTCTACAAAAGACTCCAGCTAGAAAAGTTGATACCAACTGATATATCTTTGCAAATGGCTGATAAGTCAACTACTATTCCCGTTGGTATATGTGAGGATGTTCCTGTTCAATTGGCTCATAATTGCTTTGTTTTAACTGATTTTGTTGTGCTTGAGATGCCTGAAGATGATAATATGTCCATTATTCTTGGGAGACCTTTTCTTAATACTACAGGTGCTGCCATCAATTGTAATCAAGGAAAAGTAACATTTAATATTAATGACAAAGAGCATACTGTCTATTTCCCCAAGAAGATTGATAAGAGCTATTGCCTGAATTCCGTTGAAAATATTGAGAGCATCAAAGTTGGAGAAATATATTGTTCCATTCCATAAGAAAGTTTTGAAACTATTATGATTGGGACCATTGCTATCAAGCTTGAGGTAACATAATCACTTTGTGGAATGCAAATTTTTGCTTCATATAAGATTTTTTTGGTAGCAAGACTTGATCAACCTTGTTAACAAAAGGATTTTAATGAACAAAACAATGCTTTCATAGTGGTTATACTTGCTTACTTTTATTTTTCGCCTTCCTAGTCTTTGCTCTTTCTCTTGTTAGCTTTAGTTTCGCTAGTTGTTTGCTTGTTAGAGGGTCTTAGAACTTCTGTAGTTTTGGTTTTTGTTTGCCTTTGCTTCTTCTAAAAAAAATCTGTTTCTGCGAGAAAATCAATTTTTATACCCTGAAAATTGGCCAAAAGTAAAGCTTCCGAAAAATCCCAAAAAATCTTATTGAATTTTTCCTCAAAAAAAGGGGCAGAGGGACACCTGGAGCGGCCCAGGGGGACCCACCAGGCCAGCACACCCCCTGGTGGCGCGGCCAGGCCCCAGGGTGCACCTGGCCTATGTGGTGCCCACCTGTGGCCCTCCAAGTTGCCTCCTCCCAGCCACTTCTTTCTCTCTCATTAAAAACACCGGAAAAATTTCTCAAGCTCGAGTTCCTGCTGTTCCTGCTCCCGATTTTCGATCTCCTTGCTCATCCCATCTTTGCTACTGATTTTTGGAGGGATTGCTCCTTGGTATGTGCCTCCTCCTCTTGTCCAATTAGAATTTTGATTGGTATATTGTATCTTGAGTATTTTGCTACTATAGGTGTCAGGTTGTGTGAGCTTGCATGCTTGTTCTATGCTTAGATATTTCATTTTGATGCATGTTTATCCCTCTAGCAAGTTCCTATAGTAGTTCCTCATCATCTATCAACTTGGAAATTACTTGGTTTGATGTTTGTCTAACATTTTCAGAAAAAAGGGTCATGGACAACCACACATTTGGAGAAGTGTTTGAGAGTGATGCACCAAGGAGGACAAGGCCTTCAAGATCATCCTCCTGAGCTAGGCCATCATACGATGAGGATCTCATTACACCACGTTTTGGCGACGAGGGAGATGAGGGGGATGCGCACCCTTCTACCTTTCCTTGTCCTACCTTTTTGCGGGCTGCAGGGATTCTCAATGATTTCCTGACCTTGGTTCAGAGGGTTGGACTAACGAGTTATATGCAGGATGAGAGTGTGAAGTACGCTATGCTCACCAAAACCTTTGTGGAGAGTTTCTCTTTTTCTAACAACCCTTTCAAGCCAGATGTGTCGTTCAAAATCTATAATAGGCCTATCTCCATGACATTGAAGAAATTTTGTGAAATATTGGGTATGTGCACAACTGGGACAGTGAAGAAGATTCTAGCTCAACCCGTTAATTTGTTGGAGCTCTACCGCGTGATAACTAATGATGATGACCGCAGAGCCCAGCGCGGGAAGATAAGAAATATTCAACTCCCAGCTATCAGGTATTTTGCTTATTATCTTGCCACTAGTGTTCTTGGTAGGGATAACACTAGCAATATTTACAACTATCATTTGGCCTTCCTAGCTGCTACACTCAACAATGAAGCCAGGTACAATCTTGGTTCTCTCATTGCTCGTCGCTTAGCTGCTAAGGGACCCATTTATAGGGAATTATTGCTGCACGTGTTTTTGCTGCCTTAGACCTTTCTGTTGATCCAAATGATACAGTTTTGGCTCCTCAGAGTCTTGATTTAGCTGCCATGAAACCGCATCACTTTTTCACTACTAGCTCTACCCTTGATAATTTGGTTTATAGGATGATGTTTACTGATGGGGAAGAGAGGGAAATTCCTTTGCCCCAAACCACTTTGTTCCGTATTTCCCATGGACCTTGGTCACGCTCCAAGGAGGAGATGGACTAGCAGCTACGCATTCGTGGTTTCCACGGACACTACCAGGGGGACACGCCCTCATACGACCCCTCTATGCACCACACAGGGGAGTCCTCGATCTCGTACCAGGACGAAGGGGCCTCTTCTTCATATTACGAAGGTGCACATTCTTGGTCACCATGGAGTTGAGCCCCACTTAGGACAAAAGCCTAAGCTTGGGGGAGGTATACCGACATCACACTCATCTATATATCTTGTTTCGTCGGTTCTTTGTATATCCATGTTTTTCTTTCTTTTTGGTTCTTGTTTCTGATTCTCAAAACAAAAAATACCAAAAATATTTTTGTTGTTTGTCTTGGTTTGTTTCTTTGCTTTTTTAGATTTGGTTTGCCTTAAAGAAAAATCCAAAAACATTTTTCGTTGTTTGTTTTTGCTTTATGTGCTTGCTTTAAAAAAAATCGAAAACACCAAAAATATTTGTTGTTCTTCTTTGGTTTTGTGAAGTTCTTTGCAGGGTTCAGAAGTCCTCAGTGGAGTTTGGTTTCATGTTATTATTCAAGACACAAAAGTGATGGGTAATAGTGAAGATTAAGACAACTTGAGGTGTGGTAAGAGGCTAGTAACGAACTCTATTTGTTTTCATTGTTGTACATATACTCATCATTGTGAGCATGCTTAGTCTGTTCATGTAAGGTGTATGTTATTTATGGATGCTTAGTAGTTCTTGCTTTCTTGTGATTAGCTCCAGCTTGCTAATAGTTTGTAGCATGTCATATGAATGTTTGCTTGCATTGTTCTATTCATATTTTGGTATGATATTGTGGTATCCTCCTCTAAATGTTTCATGTGAATCAACTTGGCACATGCTCACGCATGCATATGACTACACAATAGTCAGTAAGCCTCGATGATTTATTTTGCCTCAGAGTTCTTGTATCACTTTCATGCGATAATTAGTCCTGTTTTGTTGCAAGCATGATTATGATAGTTATTGCTCTCTCGTTTGTCGCTCCCTCTCTATTTCTATCCTTCACTTGCACTGAGTATGAGCTATACTTGTGCTTCCAACTCCCCAAAACCAATATTGCCAACAGTGTCCACCATACCTACCTACTAGCATCATTTGCTAATTCCGAGCATATTCATTATTCCTCGTTTTCATCCAAATAAAAAGTTTGACTGTTTTGAGGAAGTTAGTTAGCAAAGATCTCACAAACTTGATGGCACACTTTATTTCTTGCACTTAATGTCGTGGGAATGACCACGGCAGATGCTGCAATCGGCAGCGAGTAGTAGAACGAGGGGCAAGGGCGGCCAGCCATCTGCGGTGCGAGATGAGGGCAAAGACACGGGGTTTTACCCAGGTTCGGCCCCCCGGAGGGTAAAGACCTACTCCTGCTAGATTGTATTATGGAGGTGTTTACAATGGGCGAACTTCGGCGGCGAGTTGCTTGGGTGTATGAGGAACGTGTCTCTACTCACCCCATAGGGAGGTTTATATGAGCTCACCTCCCTAGGGTTTACATATCTCAACCGATTTGGTTACAACTTCGGTAATCATTTAACCTAGTCCGACCTGCCTATCTCGCTGGGCCTTCAACTTCCGATCGCGATACCTCGTTGGGCTTTGATCCACTGCGCCCACTCGCAGCCCTTGGGCGGTCGGAACGTCCCGTGAGTATACCCCAAGAGGCGTATCCCCATCGGTAGTCCCGAGGCCGCTGATTAGGCGTGAGTGGCTGCCGGCGAGTATCTGACTTCAAGTTGGCATCGTCGAATCGGCGGGCTCTGTATAAAGGAAAAAATCCGTAAACAGTCGCGTCCGGCGGTCGAGCCAACGGATGCGGTTTTCGGCGACTTAACGAGCCGAGTGGCTAGAGTTGGACCGTCGTGGTCAAACTAGCCGTTAAGGTAACTCAACGGTAACTTCGGCGTAATCATCGAACGGCTGACTTGGCGGGCAACTCCCACTATATAAGAGGAATGGTAGGCTATCGTAAAGCCAACCGCCCACCATTTTCTCCGAGTACGCATCTTCCTTCCTTTGATTCCGCGATCCAATCGACCGCAATCTTGACCTCCGAACAGATCCTCAGCCATGGCCTCTCCACGAACCTTGGGGTAGATCCAAATGCACTGGCCTCCCGAGGAGGCCGGAATCTACGGCCTGCTGGCGTATCCTCGGAAACCACCCCAACCCGAGAGAGAGAGTTTATGCTTCACTAGCCACCTCGGCGGGGTTAGGGTTCCCCATCCTTGTTCTTCCGCGCCTGCGCCTACTACGGATCCAGCCCTCGGATGGGTCCCCATAGTATCGGCAGCTCGCCATCTTCGTGGCGTTCTGCGAGTGCTACTGGGCTGCCGCCCTATTTTCCCCGTGGCAAGATCTTCCATGGACGGATCAGCCGCGAGGCGGGCGGCCCAATGTTAGCCGCAGCGCCTTGACTTTCCAACTCAAATCCAAAGCCTCCTTCTTCGACTGATAGCAAAGAATCGACGGAAAAAGTCATGGTTCTCGTGACCGAGGCGACTCGGAGGCGGCGGCGATCCCGGTACTCGGCTAATCGTTCCGAGCCACGCCATCTCCGGTCGGCAGCTCCCGACGACCAGCGGATGGTCGTCGACGAGATCCGCACCATCCGATGCGAAGAAGAAGGGCTCCAGCGGTAAACCTGTACAATTGTTGGCTTGGGCGACGCTCGCTTCGCCAACGCCATTACATGTACCAAGACACGGGCGGGAGACCGGCAAGCCTGCCTCGCCGAGTGGAAGCGGAGGACTACCTCTCAAGAAGATCACCAAGCGACATACGCCGGACGCCAGGGTGCCTCCCTACACAAGCGTCCGGCTCGACGGTAATCCTTTATCTTGTTCGCAGTGCGATCGCGGTAACTCTAACTCTGTTTGTGTTTGACGCCTGTTCCAAGTGGTGGAAGGGTGGTTACCACCGACGGCAAAGCCCCGAGCCATCCGCCCAGACACAAGCGAGTCGCCACCCGCCAAGGGTAACGAGTCGAAGGAGATTGCCCCACTGGTCCGAAGACCTGGCAACGCGTCGTGAGATCGAGGCGAGGAGCCTCGGCGTCATGGCGATGACGAACTCCAGAGACCACCTCGCCGTCGGCCACTCCGCGAAGAAGAAGAAGGAGAAGAAGGCGAGGCCCCGAGAAGGAAGATGAAGCCGAAGGTGGCTTCACCGCCACTCAACGACTGCAACGATGCTCGAGCTCGGCGGTGACGGCGATTCCGGCGACAACCGCGCTAGATCGCCCTCTCTGAAGCTCGCTGGCCTCAATGCCTCCTCCATTCGTCGGTTTCGGGCTAGGAAGGCTCGGTCGTGGCGACTTCGCAAGGAGGTCCCGGCGGTGGCCTCGCCCGCAAGGAAGTTCCGCCGCGGTGGCCCCAATTCACGAGAGGCCTCAGCGCCCGGGCGCCAACCGCTACGTCAACATCAAAGCCGTCATCCTGGGCCCCGACGTCCCCGAGCTGGGGCTTAGTCGCCGTTAGGCCTGAATGGAAAAACCGGCTGGCCTTCGATGCAGGTTGCGCTTCATTCCAGTCGCCAAGTGAGTGCATTCGGCATTCCTTATTTTCCTTTAGTACTTTGATTGTCTTTTATTGATTTGATTCAATGTGCAGGACGGAGTGAAAAGATGGGTCACCCGACCGTGGCCAAGGTATCCTCCGCTGGCGAAGACCCTTCCAAGCGAAAAGTGAGGTCGCCGCCTCAACGGAAGGCAAGAAGCCAAGGCGGCGACATCGTCGCCATCTCGATGACGCTGGCGGCGCCGCTGGACCAGATGGAGGCAACCGTCTCTGAAGGCGTTTGGAGGAAGCGACTTCCTTTGGGGCGCCTCGGTTGCTACCTTCCCGTTCGTGACCAAGGCGGCCACGGCGAGTGGGCTGCGACCGAGCCCGCTCGAGGACCACCGAAACCGACCAACGTCGCGGGCACACGCCGGCGCTGCGTCGTGGGCGCGGTACAACTTCACGGCATGCTTGGCGGCCATCCAGTACCTCCGGTCCCGAGGATCAGGTCGGTGTAGCGGCTTGATTCTTATAATTACTTGTTTGTACTTTCAAATCAGTCCCAGAGTGCATATGCGCTAAATTTTAGCGGTATGCACCGAAATTCGTGGTCGCCCGAGTGCGCACCGCTAAATTTTAGCGGGTGGGCACCGAGGAATTCGTGATCGCGGTCCCGAGTGCGCACCGCTAAATTTTAGCGGGTGGGCACCGAGGAATTTCGTGATCGCTGATCCCGAGTGCGCACCGCTAAATTTTAGCGGGTGGGCACTGAAATTTTCATGTGTGACTTTGAAGATGTCTGGAGTCGGCAGAGCGATTGGCTGCGGCGTCTTTGAAAGGCCGCTCTCCGAAGCAAACAAGGAGCTTGAGTTGTTGCTGCGGAGGTGGCTCGCCAGAGCTTGTCCTTCGAGAGGCGGGCGGTGCGGTCTGCGTTAGGCACCGCCGAGAAGATCGCCGACCTCGGCGAATCGCGGAGGCGAAGAAGAAGCAAGCTCGGCGGCGAAGCCGCCATTGCGGCGCGGACGAAGGCGTCTGAAGCCCTCATTGTTGGGCTTCAGGACGATCATACATCGCTTCAAAGTTTCATCACGGGACTCGCCCGCCCATTTCTTGGTGAGTGCGTCTTCCCTGTCTTTTGATTGTATTGTTTGTGGTTTCCATGGTACTCATACTTGTCTTCTTCTCGCGGTCGTGTTATTGGCTGCCAAGAAGAAGCGAACTCTCTTAGCGAGGAGTGCGTAAGCATGCTCGTCGACTCGGCGACGTTGTCGGCGACGCATCCGCCTACCTCAAGAGATGTCGCCCACGAGGTTATTCAGTGACCTCGTTGAGGTGTGGGAGTACTTGGAGAAGGCGCCCGCGATCGTAGAGTTCATGACGTCGACAGCCTTGAGCCTTGGACTCGCCCACTTCCCGAGGACTTGATCTCGACGATGTGACAGTGGGTACCCTTCATCGACCGGCGCGGTGGATCTGTCGAGGTTCTCAAGCTGCAGGAACGCCGCGATACTCGGCGGGCGATGGGCGACCTCCTTCCCTACCAGAAGCGGTCGTCGCACCGAAGCGACCTCGCATCGCGACTTCAAGGTTGAGCAGCCTTTCGCTCGGCGATGGCGGCGAGCTGATGACGTATCCGCAAACCCGTACACGCGTTCATCCGTGGCGCCGGGATGCTGGCGCCTGCCGTCAAGCTCGCAGAGTAGTGTAGTTTGCCTAGATGTGTTAGCGCAGCTCGCCGTAGGCATATTTTGTAATGTAAGACAATGCGATATGCGATTGAATGAAACGTTGTGTTCATTTTGCTATTTGTTTGCGTGTTTTGGATTGATTTTGGGTGAGTCCCGGCGTCCGCCCTTTTGGGGTTCACCTCATATATGATGTTTTGTTGTTTATCATGTGTGTTGTTGGTTTAGTCGACTCGCCGCTCGGAGAGCCAAGATGTAGCGACTCCTTGAGTGCTCAGACTTAACCGTTTTCCGTCTGTGACGGGACGGGTCGAGTCGGCGTGGTACTTGGTAGTTCAAGCGCGACTCGAGGTGGTTGAGGATCGAGCGTTGGTGTGAGCGCGTCACTCCTGGCCGGTGGGTCGATCGCGTGGCAGTCCTAGGCATGCTCTCATACTTGGCGTTTTCCATCCGATCGAGAGGTATTCAGTCCCGGCGTGGTACTTAGCCGTTCGAGTCGCTATCCGAGGATGCGGAGGACCAGGTCGCTGTGAAGCGAGGACAGTTGTCTTGGTTCGTAAAACCAGTCGTGCTAGGCGACTCCGATGGGGCTCCGGATTGGCGTTTTTCGTGGACGATGCAAGACCTGAAATGCCACAGTGCTCTTACATCGCACTACTTAGCCGTGCCGGTCGCTGTACCAAGGGTTGACTTCTGATTTTAGCATGACGTTAATTACGAAAGTGGCACAAGGCATGGAGAGTAGACAATTTGCTAACCGTTTCTTTTATTCATAGCACTGGAGAGTACATATGTGGGGTTCTAGGAATAGAACTTCCGGGAGATTTACATTCCATGGCTCGAGTTCGCCGTCCCAGACGTCGGCGGTAGTAGGCGTCGTTGCGTCTGGCGCCCAATAGCGACGGGCCTTCCACGGAGGAGAGCTTGTGCATGCCCTTCTTGTCTGGATGAGGCGTAGCACCGTCGCCTTCTGGAAGGTGCGGGTTTTCACCGTCGGCTGTGGTAGCGGAGTCCTTGCGATAGATGGCGGTCGCGATCGGGCGGTCGCGTGCTTCGTCGAGTTGATCGAGCCCGTCTTGGCGGGCCAGCTCGTTGCCTCCGTATAGTGGACGACCCGCGAGTCGTGTTCGAGGTCGGTGGGCATGACTGCTTGGTAGAGACCATGAAGAAGGGAGTGAATCCTGTCGACTGTTGACCGGTGCGGATTCCCAGATGACGGAGGGCTCGTCAACCCGGCATCCGCGCTCGAGTGGTACTTGGAGTCGCGGCTTCAGCCGTGGAGGATGCTTTGGTTGGCTCGTTCCGCTGGCCATTGGATTCGGGTGTCGACGCGGTCGAGCGGATGTGGTGCTCGCAAAATTCGCCATTGCTCCCTTGGCGAAGTTTGTGCCGTTGTCCGTGATGATGCTGTTGGGGAACCCGTGGCGGTATATGAGCTCGCGTAGGAACTTAGTGGCGGTCTTCCGTCGCATTTCGGACTGGCTTGGCCTCTACCCGCCGTGAATTTGTCGTGGCGACCAGCGGTGGGTGTAACCGGAGGGCCTTCTTGAAGGGCCTACCATGTCCATGCCCCACCGAATGGCGGTGTGATGGGGATTGTTTTGGCCGAGCTCGATGCGTGCGTCGATTGGCGTGCCGGCATCCGGCGCATGGGCGATGTCGACAGCGTCGGCGTGTCGGTGGGCCAATAGAAGCCGTGTCGCATGGCCTTGGCGACCGAGGGAAGCGGCGGCGTGATGGCGCGATCGCTGAGTGAATGTCGTGGAGGATTTTGCGTCCTTGCGGTTGGACGCAACGTTGGAACACTCCGGTGACCGCGCTTGTGTAGCTCGCCGTCGATGATGGTGTAAGACTTGCATCGGCGATCATTCGGCATTTGTTTTCTGCTGGCGGTGCGATTTCGGTAGGCGATGTAGGGCTTGGTCCACGGCTCGGTGATGAGTGCGACCAAGGCTGCCTCGGTTGAGCGGGACTCGATGTCGTATCTCCTTCGGGAGGCGATGGCGTGAAGATTGTCGAGGAACACGCCGCGGGTGGTGCAGTCGAGCCGACCCAATGCGAGAGGGCGTCGGCCTCCTCGTTTCTCTGTCGATCCACTCGGCAGAGTAGCGATGAAGTGGCCGCCCTTGTCCACCTCTTGGCGATGCGCCGCCATGGTGGGGAGACGGCGTCGCAGTGCGGCAACTTGCCCCGCAACGGAGTCTCCGTAGCATCGGGCGATTGATGCTCATCTCCTTGCGGCTCGCATGCCGTGGAGTAGGGCCTCGTATTCAGCCATGTTGTTGGTGCGGGCGTGAATTGAGGCGGAGGATGTAGCGGAGCTTGTCGCCTTTGGTGAGGTCGGCACTATCCCGCTCTGCGCTGTCGCGTTCTTGGACCCGTCGAAGTGTAGGCTCCAGAATGGAGGTAGCGGCTTCTCTGCTGGGCTTCTTCCTGGTCGGCGAAGTCTGCCCGACTTAATCGCCTCGTGGCTCGTATTTAATGTTGTGGGCCGATCTCGACGGCCCTTGGCGACCCGTCGGTCGCCTCGCGATTCGGATGATATCTTGTAGTGGTCTTGAGACGACCGTGATCGGGTGCTCCTGGAAGTAGTGCTTGGCGCCACGAGCCCTCAAGACCGCGTATACCAGTTTTTGGTATCATCGGGCGCGACTCGGTGAGGACCTCGCTGATGTAGTACACCGGCTGGACGGGCGCTCCTTTCCTTCCTCGGTCGTTCGACGACCATTACAATATTGACGCCTGACGTAAACCAGCATGGGCTCTTTGTCGGTGCGGCGAGTAGTGGTGCGCGAGTAGCACCTTTTGAGGTTGCGAGCGTCGTCCGCCTCCTTGTCCCCTGGAAGGTGGGTTTCTTGCGGTATAGGGCATCGCCGGATGAAACGACCGAGAGCCGCTACGCCCGCCAGCCACGGACGTCGCGCAGCACTCGGGTTTGCCGGAGGCGATCGTGTCGATCTTCGTTGGGTTTGCCTCGATCCCTCGTTTGGAGCAGCGTATCCCAAGATTGCCGGCGGGTACACGAAGGTGCACTTGCTGGATTGAGCTTTATCTTGTACCTTCGCAGATTGGCGAAGGTCTCTGCTAGGTCGGCGAGTAGGTCGCCTTGGCGCGCGGATTTCACAACCACGTCGTCGATGTAGACGTGGATGTTGCGGCCAATTTGGCTCGCGAGGCATTCTTGCATGCACGCTGGTAGGTTGCTCCGGCGTTCTTGAGGCCGAATGTCATGGCGGTCTAGCGAAGGCTCGAATGGCGTGATGAACGCCGTCTTCTCCTCGTCCTCGACAGCCATTTTGATCTGGTTATACCCGAGTAGGCGCCGAGAAACAGCGACTCGAACCCGCGGTGGAATCGATTATCGATCGATCCGCTGGAGGACGACTGCTCCTTTGGGCAAGGCGCTGTTCAGGTTTGTGTAGTCGATACACATTCTCCAGTCCCGTTCTTCTTCTCGACCAAGACTAGGTTTGCAGCCACTTGAGTATTTAATTGGCGGATGAAGCGGCAGCGTAGACGCTGCACTTCCTCGGCGATTGCCCGGGCGTTCTTCGTTGAAGGGCCGTAGCGATCGCTGACCGGTCGCACTTTGGGGTCGGCGTTTAATTTGTGCTCAGCGAGCTCCCTAGGGACACCGGGCATGTCGGAGGGTTTCCATGCGAAGATGTCCCTGTTCTCACGGAGGAACTTCGATGGCGCGCCTTCCTATGCGGCTCATACCTGTCCCGATCGTCACCGTCTGGAGTCGCTGGGACCAGCTCAGCAGTGCGGTGTCGTCGTAGCCTCAAAGGTTGAGGTGTTTTGCCCTCGAGTTTGGCTTCTTGAGTATCGTGGGGTCGTCGTTGTTAACCCGCCGCGTGTTGGCGAGCTCGTCGGCGTGATTAGTTTCGCGCGATGACGGCGTCGGCGAACGGCTCCTTTGGCCTCGCATTCGCGGCCATGTCGGGTCGCCGTTGATGGTGATGACTCCGCATGGCCGGGAGCTTCATCGCGCGCCGCCATGAATTTGGCGAACGCTGGCGCCCTAGGACAGCGATGGTAAGGGTTGTCGAATGGCACCAGCTCGAAGACGATCCGCCGGTGCGGAAGTTCGCTGGAGTACCGAAGGTGACGGTAGCGTGACCTTGCCGATCGGTACGCCTTCCGACGGGGCGATGCCGTGGAACATGGTGTGGGTGGTCTCGATCATCGATCGCGGGAGCCGCGCTGAAGGTGTCGAGGTAGAGGATGTTGATGGAGCTGCCGCCGTCCATCGCTGTCTTGGGGAGCCGATGATCGCCAACCTTGACCACCAGGGCGGCTCGTCCTGGGTACTCGATGTGTGGAGAGTGGTCTTGCCGGCTCCAGGTGATGGGCTGTTCCGACCAGTTCAAGGACTGGGGGGCGTCTGTTTGGGCGACGGCGTTGACGGCGGCGCGGCGATGACCTTCTTCTCGCCCGTGTTGAAGCCTGTGAAGGTATGGAGCGAGCCGCTACTTTGCGAATTTTCCGCCATTTGGCGGTCGTTGTCGGTGTCTTCCAGCGTGCGTGCCTTCTCGATCTCCCTGAGGGTGTGGCAGTCGGCGGTGGTGTGCGTGGCGGGCTTTCCTTCCCTGCTGTGAAACGCACATGGTTGGTTAAGGAGGTCCGCGGGATCGAACCTTGGCTTGTTCTTGTAGTTCCCTCCATCGCGTCGTTGCCCTCCATCACGGCGGTAGCTCTTGGGGTCGCGTTGTGCATGCCCAGCGTTGGCGATGAAGTCAACTCGCCCGTCGTTGCGGTGCTTGCCTGTGAGGCGAGTGCCGCTGTAGCGTAGGTCGGTTCGGCGGCCACCGTCGTTGCCGCCCGTGCGGCGTTGCCCTCCGGACTCGTCGTCGACGTCTTGGTTGGGATCCTCCTCGGCGTACCGTTTGGCGATCTCGAGGAGGTCGGGGATGTTGTCGAGTGTGCGGGCGTGTCGCTTGAGCTTGGCGACTAGAGGCTCGTAGCGGCACGAGGTCTTGAAGCAATGGATCGCGGTGTCCGGGTGGATGCCGACCGCGTTATGAGCTCTTGCCACCGTTGGACCCAGCTATGGTCGACTCGCGGGTCCCCGGACGATCGTTCCAGGTCCTCGATGGTGGCGTGGGTGTAGGAGCACTCGAAGTGCACGACGGCGTCTCGCATTTCCTCCAGAGTCGATCGTCACGGGGGCGTGTTGATCCATTGCCGCACGTCCCTCCATCATCGCGGGAGGTAGGCGGCGAGTAGGTCGGTGTGACCCGCGATCCCCATTGCCATGAGGTATGTGTCGAGCCGCACTGGGTCGTCTGAGTCGTATTTTCGATCTCCTTTGGTGCCTTGAAGTTTGGTGGGTACTTTTCGCCTCGGATCATTGGTCGGCACTTAGGCCCTAGTCGATCGGCGACCCCATAGGCTCGCCATCGCGGCGAGTAGTTAGGGTGTGCCGCAGTCGGGCGTGCCGCCGATTTGGTTGTTGATGATGTGAGTCGGCGCCGATTGGTTCTCCGTTAGCGGCGGTTGTTGGTCGCTTGGATCGTTGGTGGAGTGCGCATTCGCGGTCGGCGTTGAGCTGCAGTGGCTGGCGGCGGGCAATTGAGGGTGTTTGCCACCGCTGGGCGGCCGCTTGAGGCCGCCGCTTCCCGAGGAGCGAGTATACTCGCCCTTAGTCGGCGCTGCTCTTTGCTCCACGGCCTTCGCGGTAGGGCCGACGTCATTGGTTGTAAGGCGCCGTCGCGGTGGCCGTGATGCTATCGGCTGCTCGGCCTGCCACGAGGTTGTCCATCGGGGAGAACGATGGGCCGTTAGCGCCTCGCTCCCGTGAGGAGACGACTATCCGGCTGGTCCCCAGGAGGTGCGGTTGGGTGGTGGTGGGGCACCCATCGCGCCGATCTGGCGGGCGGTTGCTTCCTCCTGGTGGTGCGTTCTCGCAGATCGCTTCGGCTATGCGCCGGGTCATTCGTCGTCGAAGTTCGTGCGCCTGAACGGTGGGGTTCAGCGTGACTGATCCGCTGGTGGTAGCGTGGCGTTCTGCTGTCACCTGCTCGGCGAAATTTTGCTCGGCTTGCTCTTTGCGTCTTGCCTCCGCCAACTTCAGCGGAGTTCCTCGACCTCTCGCCGTGGCGTTAGGAGGATCGGGTGGAGAAAGGTCCTCCGGCGGATCGGTGCGGTGGCCATGTAGGTCGGCATGGCGGCGGCACCGTCGTGGAGGTCGGCGGAATTTTCCGACCCGAGTCGGTCGAAGATCCGAGGATGGAGGGTCTCGAAATCTCCGTTGGAGACCGGACGATGGAGCCCGGATGAGGCCGGTGATGGATCCGGCGTGACGCTGGGTCGCCGAAGTCGTCGTCGGTGAGGGCCGCGTCTTGCGGCGCTGAGTTCGGCCACGTTGTCGTGGGCGAGTTGTACTCGGTGAGGCGGTGGATCGCGGATCTGGCTCTCGGAGAGCCGATCGCGTGGTGGCGACTTCGCGGATGCGGCCGAGTCCTCCGAGGCGATGGCGTCGGTGAGGCGAAGAAGATCGTGCCGACCGGCGGGATCACGCTGTGTGACGGGTCGCGCCGGGACGTAGCTGCTCGGCAAGATCTGGAGCATCTCGCCGATCGCTATCATGCGGCGGTGGCGCACAATCGCTGATGGGCAGATTGGATCTCGCCGCGAACACCGGCCAGACCGGCCAGGCCCACGGTGGGCGCCATCGTGGGAATGACCACGGCGGATCTTGTCGGCAGAGTAGTAGAACGAGGGCAAGGCGGCCAGCCATCTGCGGTCGAGATGAGGGCAAAGACATGTGGTTTTACCTGTTCGCCCTGAGGGTAAAGACCTACTCCTGCTAGATTGTATTATGGAGGTGTTTACAATGGGCGAACTCGGCGACTAGGCGGCGAGTTGCTTGGGTGTATGAGGGAACGTGTCTCTACTCACCCCATAGGGAGGTTTATATGAGCTCACCTCCCCTAGGGTTTACATATCTCAACCGATTTGGTTACAACTTCGGTAATCATTTAACCTAGTCCGACTGAGCCTATCTTCTCGCCTGGGCCTTCAACTTCCAGTCGCCTGATACCTCGCTGGGCTTTGATCCACTCGCCGTTATGCAGGCCCACTCGCCAGCCCTTGGGCCAGTCGGAAACGTCCCGCTGAGTATACCCCAGTAGGCGTATCCCCATCACTTAATAAACCTGAACCATTGTGACTATCCATGAAAGTTATATGCTTGCAAATTATAGGCTGGGAGTTAGCAAAACCGTGCTATCACGGGGAACCCTTTCAATACTTATGGATACATATCCATTTGATATCAAGCTCTTTTTTTGCGGATGTCGTTGGTGTGAAATAAAAGGGGAGCTTGTAAGTTCATGGAGTTATATATATGTGTTAGAGAAACGCCTGGGCCGCTAGCCTAAGCCATGCCTAATCATGGTGGAAACTTGCAGCATAACCATAATGAGCAATCTGTAAAGCATCCTAAATAAAAACCTATGCTAAGGTGCTCATTGTCTGCTTGACTTTTCATTTTGATTATGGGATAGCTCCTATATCATGTGCAAGGGGTACCCCGTTGGCGGTTCTCTATGATACGCATGTATTTACGATGACAAAAACTTACAGGTAACTAAAGTTGAGTAGCATGAGGAGTGGTGTAGAGGTCCCAACCTTTAATAAGGTAGAGATCCCTATGTTTACAATGCTAGTCCCTGGATCAATAGCTAGCATCCACAGTTAAGATGTAATATCAAGAAACAAAGGTCATATTACAACTTTATAAGCAGGAATAAAATAATTCATTACATCTTACATATCTCATTTGGCTATCTCATTACAATGCAGCATAAATAACTATAGCATGGGATCCTTCATCTTCAAAGTGCCACAGGCAGTCTTGTTGGTTGTAGACTTGTAATCCTAATCAATAAACTTCACTAACATCAAACAAACCTACAACATAATAAGTTACAGCCACAAGGGTCAATACATTTGAATTGTATTGGCAAGTGATACTATGGTAGTATAGTGGAGTCTATCATATATATGCATTTGGCTAAGTGGAGCTTAGGCTTGCTTTGCTAAAAATAGATTTTCCTTATCATTTGAAAACACTAATTTTTTGCTTGACAAAATCACCCAAGGCATCTCCCAATAGAAATTGGTGATCCTTCAACCCTTGTTCAACCACAAGTTTTTAACTTAGAAATTGGGATGAGGAGATTCTTGATAGCTTCCATGTCTTGATGCTCAAATTGTCCTTTGCCAGGGACATGGCTAAGTACTTAGATTTTACACTCTACAGAGGTGGTGCACTTTCCCCACAAGACTTGGTTTCACCAAGACAAGATCTTTCAGAAGCCTTCCCTTAGAACAGAATGGACGCGCTCCAACCTATCAAACCCCTACCACCAACTATCCATTTGGCTTAGTTATTGCAACATATATGATCCAGCCAGAGCCCATAATGCCAAGTGGCTGCACTTGAAGCTTCTCAACATTTGACATCTCAAATCTCTTTGTTCCTGGGTGGACATCCACAAGTGAGATACACAAGTTAAGCCATATAAATGGGCCTTGTGTAACCACTCAACACAAACCATTCCTTCCATTCCGCCCAGGTGATTCATTCACTTAGTTGTTTTATTAAACAATACACAAGTCCTTGACTTAGAAACATTCCATAGTACGAATATATTCCACCCTTGTTTTCTACTAGCTAGGCTAAGCATGATAGTAGTAGGAATCTTAACTTAGGGAAAATTCTACTAAGGTTTCATCTACTAGGATTTCCCATGGCATAGTTTACCCTTAGCAAAAATTCCTTGCAAGTCCTATATAGAAATATCACTAATGCATAGTGAAAATAATGGGACAAAAGTATGAAGCATCACTTGCCTTTTTGGTAGAGAATATAAGTTCAATCCTTGTTCTTGCAATGTTCACACTCTTCAAATTCCACTACAATTCAATCAAGCAAACAAGGATTCCATCTACCATTCAAGCAAACATCACATAAAATAATAGAAACAAAACAATGCATGCAAGCATGCTAAAGATGGTTTTATTTTAAAAAGTGGTTTCTAATAGGTTATAAACATTCTTAAAACACTAATTGGTCATTTTATAAAGTGGTTGAAAAGATTTTACCTATAAACCATTTTTAAACCAAATCAATATTTTATGTGGTTGAAAATGCCTTTAGAAAAGTAATAATCTATAGGGTTCATTTTAATTCATATAACCTTGCGTTTAGGGTCAGAGAGTTTACATCAAAACATTTTCCAAAGGTTTTTCTCCAAAAAGTATTTCCAACATATAAACAATATTTTTATTTGACTAGAAATGCTTCAATTCCAAGATTTATTAATTTGCCTCACAAAATATGTTTTTGAATCCACAAATTTATTTATATGATTAATAGGTTCAAAAAAATCCATTTTCCAAAGGTTTTATCACAAAAACAATTTTAGAATGAATTTTATATTCATAATATGTCTACACAAGTTTCTATAAAAGCAACCATTTTAACAGAAGCAATTTACTAAACAAAGGGCATGGTTGGATAGTACTTGGTCTGCTGATTCCATTGATATAAAGTTTGCAGAATTTGTACGTGTGGTTTGAAAGTTATGCAATTTACAAATTTGATCCTCTAATAGATCAAATCCTGTTTTTAAAACAGACTCTGAGACACGTGTCTTGTTCTGATAGGCTGAAAATGGTTCGTGTGGATCAGCTGCTGTGGGGAGTTAGATCTAACTGAAAACATGCGACACAGATGAGTTCATACCCTTTCGATTAGTCAACCTATCGTAGCCACGCGATCGCGATCTAACGGCTGGTGTGCGCTTGACCAAGAGTGAGCGGTGCTGGCGGCGGCGAGTGGCGGCGCACGCTCTGGCTACGGCGGATCTGGCGATACAGGACGCAAAAGGGGTAGAGGAAAGGCTGACCGAGGTCGTCGTGGCATGCTGATGCTCAACGTGTTCGCGCGGAGGCAAGGGGCGCACGAGGACGAACGCAATTGCTCGCCGGAGTTCACGTCTGCGTCAGGTGCGGTTAGTCGTCGATGAGGGCAATGCTATGGAGCATGAGAGAGCAAACGGAGGATGCGGTTAGCTTCGTACACGAGTCACACACATGTGTGCATAAAAAGGAGATCAAGAGGAGGGCTGTGCTTACCAGGAGGACTCGCCGGAGTCGATGCCGAAGGCGGTGGCGCATTGGCGTCGTTAGAGGCGACATTCTAGGGCGCGAGCGAATGAACTACGGCTACTGTCAGGTGCGCCTGGTGACAAAGAGCATGATCGTGTGGTCGAGGAGGCGAGGGGCGACGGGGTTTGGCCGGAATTCCTCGCAAGGCTCGTCGAAGGCAGTGGCGGTGTGTGGATGAATTAGGACAGCCTGGGGGCTCCGGTGGGGTGATGTTTGGGGGGGAAGGAAGAGGGGAGCCTGGCGATTAAGTACATGCGGTCACGGCGAGGTTTAAGCGAGCCATTTACATGAATTGAATCGAGTTAACGCGAGGCAGAAACGGCCGGCGAGGCGTGGTTGTCGCGGGTGAGGAAGAAAGCTGGGAGGTGGGGTCTGCTTGACAGCGACTGAGAGAGAGGAGGAGTGGGTCCAAACCATCAGCGTCTGTGTGGGTGTCATTCTGAGTGAGAAACGATTCACTGCGGGGAGTAAGGGAGTGGGCTGTGTTGCTGGGCTGGGGTTGGGCCTGCTGGGCTGGCTGGCTTAGCTCATTTTTTTTGTACAGATTGCTTTTCTTTTTCTTTTTCAGTTTATCTGTTTTGATTTTATTTAATCAATTCAAACAACCATTTGAATTCAAACTTCAACCAAACTTTGTGAATAATCAAATACTGTTTAATAATACATTTTAAAGTCAAATTTAGAATAATATATTTATTCTTTTTAGGGGATATTAATTAATTAAAATAGGCCCTTGTAGTAATTCAAATAAGATTTAATAATGTTTTTCAAACTCCATTTGAAATCTAAATCTTTCCAAATCTTTTTAGTAGGTTTTATTTTTTTAATAGGGTGTCAAATTATTCACCTTGAATTATTTGGAATGTTTTTAATATGAAATTATATATAGTTTTAATTCCATAAATTTTATTTGGAGGATTTCTTTGATCGTATATAAGTTAATTAAACAACTTTTATTCCACTTGGGTAAATTCTAAATATTATTTTCCCATGATTTAATTAATCATTTCTTAATAGGGATTTTATCTTTATTCAAAATAGAAATAGAATTTGGTTAATGCCACTTTATTTTATTTGGAAAATTCTTTATCCACTTATTTTATTTGGATTTGGATTATAATAATTCCATTTGCTTATGGATCAGGTCAAGATTTAATCTGGTCTTTAAATATTCCTCATTTAATATTTCTATCTTTATCTTATAAAATCCATATCTTTTTATTTGTAGGTTCAAACTTGGTGATTCCATTTTGTAAAATCTTATTTAATATTTGTTTATCCTTTTAAATCTTTTTAGGATTATTTGCTCACCATTTGGTATAGATTTCTAGATAGGTGCTTTATTAGCTTTGGAAATTTAATTCCCTTATCTTATTAAATTCATAAGAATTTATTTATGGCTCCAAATTAAGTGAAACCAATTTATATGGTTTTATAATATTTATATTTGTCATTCTTGACCATTTTTAAATGTTTGTTGACAAATTTTTATATGGGTCAAATCCATAGGCTTAGAGATAACTTGGAAATGTTTTTCTTCCATTAGGGTTTTAGGGTTTTGGTTTATTTTCCAAGTGTTTAAATTTCCAGATGCATTTATGAAGAATGCATTTCACTTGATTTGAATTTAGTTGGATTCAAACATTAACTAAAGTTTGTTCAAGATGGAATTTTAAGTTTCCATTTAGAAACAAAAAGTTTCTTTTCACCCTAAATTTCAATAATTGTTTATTTGTTTATTTATTTTTCACATTAAAAAATTTGGAAAATTTTGGGATGTGACAAGTGGCCCTCGTACTCAAGGGACATGAGATTTCCAGTTTATGGTCTGTCAAGCATATAACTCATATTGGACCTCACTTTCACCTTAATCATCTAAAGATGCCTATGATAGTGGCAATGAGAGATCAGAGCTAATGAGTACCATACTTTCAGCATTTGGAAGCCTTTCAAACTTTCCAAAACCTTTTCACTTCCTTGTTGAGTCACCACTTATTCTATTAGCACCTTCTTGAGAGCATAGTTGTCATTCTTAGTATAATGTGCTTGTCTCAAAACTTGGTTAATTATGTCATGACTTTGATGCTTGTATCTCTGATGTAACACCCTCCCCTGATAAGGCTGAGTTCATGTGTATAGTGCCAATCCCTGGATCGGTTCACTGGCACACATAGTACAAAAGGAATACCAAATATAACTGTGCATCATAAATACAACGAATATGATCCAGAATTTACATTATATTACACAAGTACACAGCGGAAACAATAACAAGGTAGATATCCATTCTTCAAATGTGCCACAGGCGAACAATCGTTGAGTGGAGTCTCGCGACCTATAAACGATCACTCAGAAACGGAACAACCTGCAACATGAACATTGCAGCCACAAATGGTCAATACTTTGAATATATTGGCAAGTAGAACTAATAAGTACAAAGGATCTATCATCTACATGCATATTTGGCTAAGTGGAGTTCAGACTCATTTGATAAAAGCAATACAATGTTTCCCTACTTTTAAATCAGTTTTCTTTCTTCAAAACAATCTTCTAAGGACATACCAGCATAAAACCATGTAGAAACAAGACAGTTCAGCTTTCGTATGCTCCTAAACCCATGTTCACCCATCAAGTTTTAGTAATTAAGAAATTGGGATGAGTGAGATCTTCCAAAAAGTTCCAGGCCCAGTTGCTCATAGTTGTCTATAACCGGGGACACGGCTAAGTACTTAGTTTAGACACCAAGCAGGGGTTGTACACTTTACCCGCATGACACAGTCAACCCGCTCTTACCATTACTCTCATTTTGTGCCATGGTAGGGAGAAAACTAAGACGAAAACTTTCAGAAGCAGAACCCCGAGCCCTCGGGACGGACCCATACCAACCTACATCCCCTATATCTGCTAGTGACGTCGGGTCAGGTTCCCACAACTTACTAAGTCAAGACAAATAATGACATGCGGCTGTACTGGAAGCTACTACACAAGAAACCTGTCTAATCTCTGAAGCCTAGGTGTGCTTTCCACAATAAACCATCCAAAAACATCAATCCATCACACCCAGGAGATTCATTAAATTCCAGTTGTTTTCATTATAACAAAACATAAATTTTCCATAACATAATTAATCATGAATTCCCTTTTGCGCATCTAATAAGTATGGCTAAGAAACTACAATACGACGGCTCAAAGGAATCAAGTCATGGAGATATGGCAATCATGCCTGGGTGTCATAGCATAGCATAGTAGTAAAACACCTACTCATGCATCACTACTGAAAATCATACTACATGCATAGGAAAAATAGTAGGATATTTATGATAGCTCTACATGCCTTTGTTGTAGACGTAGTCGTTCGGATAATCCTCACAATAGAGAAGATTGCACTCGTCACAAACACAAATGTTGCACTCCTCGCAATCTATCGATCAAAACAAGTGCACAACAAACACACCATTCAAAATAATACAATTATTCACAATACAACAAAACAATAATGAACAAATGCATGAATGACAATTTAATATGTCACAATGGTTGTAATTAGTTCTCTGAACATTACTAGAATACATGATGCATGCAAGAGATCGATTAATGCAATGGGGTATTTGTTATTAATAATTACTTGCCATTATTGGTGTTTTAACAGATCTGTTGTAACTTCTATCCTCATTGTCGAATTAAATTTTCATCTAAAGTGCACTGGATAGAGGGCATTAATACGGACCAGTAGCAATTGGATTCACCATAATCGGAGTTGTAAATCTTTTTCTATGATTTAAATAGTGTTTAATGGATTTTAAATCATTTATATAGTTTCTGTTGCCTAAAAATAAAACTGAAATTGTATCTGTAATCTCCACGGAATTGTGATTCCATGGACATATCATTTGTAATTTTCTAAGCAGTACTAATTACTATGATTTTAATACTCTAAATAAGACATTAAACTATTTATTTAATTGCTGCAAAACCTTATAGTATATGCCTGAACCATTTGCATATTGATGATCTACATGGAACCAACTTTCCATCGGTACATTATTTATATTTTTGTGATATGCAAATAATTTACTATGAATTTAATGATTTATAAAGACATTAAAACTAATTAAATCATTATGGTAAATATGTACAACAAAGATTAGATCTAATCTGATATTATTATTGTACTTTAGATTAGCTTTATTTCTACATATTATTCATATTTTTCGGAGTTACAGATAATTGACTATGAATTTATTAACTTAAAAGAACATTAAAAATAATTAAACTACTACAGTAAACCCATACCGTAAAAGTTAGATCTAGTGCCGTAATAATATTCTACACATTTTTCTGAATCCATTGATATATAATTTGATATTTTTGGACCTACAAATCTTTTTATATGATTTTTGCAAGTTTACTTAATTTTCTGCAAATTAAATTTCAATTTCAAATTTACTGGGAATATTCTTTGCTGACAAGGCTGCGGGCTGACCTGGCGTGACACGTGGCGAGATCCGGTTGGCTCGTAACCCTTCGCGGAAACGATCTAATCCTGGCCGTTTAGTTGGGATCCGATGGCTAGAAGAGAAGATCGACTCAATTTTGGCTCATAATAGATAAGAAAGCGATCTGTGTTAGAGAGACAAATCCGTAGATCAAATTGAAAAACTTACAACATGAAAGTTGTAGAGAATCATTAGTGCTACCTTTACATCAAAGGAATTTGGATTTGAAGAAACGAGCACGAGTACATCTTGGATTTACACCGTCATATCTGAAATATTGCGGTGCGAAATTCTCAGGCAGTGGTGGATGAAAAGAGGTGAGGTTTGTAGGGATTGAAAGATTTCAACGAGATCTACAACTTTCGTGTCTTGGCCGAAGGCAAACGACGAAGTCTAGATGGGTGAATAAACGAAATAAGATTTAAATATGTGTAGATTCAGGATTTCGAGAAGGGAAACTCATACAGTTGTGGCTCTACGGGTTTATATGGAGATTTAGGATGGTGAGAAGATAGATCTTGGAGTAGGTAACAAGTAGAAACAAACGGAAGTTGATTCGAAGTTGTAGATTAAAAGATATAAGTGTTTGAATAGAGATAGGTTCGTGAAAAACAGATTTGCACGCTTTTTAAAGCAATTGTGATCGATTCCCTTGTGCTGTACGCGCGTGGCTCGCCGGTGGCTGAATGGGCCGGCCCACTTACGTTTTTCTTCTTTTTATTTTTCTTTTTTTTCTATTTTCTATTTATGTGTTCCCCTCATAACTTTTGCATACGAATTTCAAATGACACGATTCTTGTTTCCAAAATTTTCTAAAATCAAATAGATCATTGTAGGATCATATTTATAATATTTATACTAGTTTGCAAATAGTGGATTTATAAATCCTTGTATATTCCATTTTATTTATACCTTTATTTGTTTGTATTTATTCCATAACTTTTTCATAATAGCTCCAAACGAGCTCAATTTTGTTTCTAAAATTTTGTAATATTCATTGGATCTTTTTAGGCTCTAATTTAGCAATAATTGCTGCCTTAGCAACAGTGGGTTTTTATAAAGCCAATTTAATTCCCTTTATAAATAAAGGGGCACATATAAATTAGGGTTTTAGGTCTTTATTTCAATTTGAGAATTGTTCATGATGCCATGATGCAATGAAATTCTTAGGAATGACATGTAAAAACAACTTTTTTTCTAGTCACAGTTTCTAAAATCTTGGGATGTGACATATGATATCTTTACTTTCTAGTCTGCACTTGAACTTTAGAGGTGCCTTGGCATTTATTTTGTGCTCTACAAACAAAGGCAAGCGAGATACCACTCTATCATACCTTCTTATGAGTATTGCAATTTTGCTTATGTTTATGTTTCATGCTACTTATTATTATTGAGTTGGAATCTCTTCATAGTTTTCAATGACTATTGAGTAGACTTAGATGCATACTTCTTATTATGAATGGTCTAAGTATCTACTCATGTGCTGAGAATATATAAATCATATGAAGCAAATGTGTTCATGAAAGTCTTTTATCGCACTCAGTTTTCAACTGAATTGCTTGAGGACAAGCAATAAGCTAAGCTTGGGGGGAGTTGATACATCCAAAACGTATCTACTTTCCCGAACACTTCTGTTATTGTTTCTCCTCTAAACTTATGTGATTTGGATACAACTTACACGGATTGATGTTGTTTTCAGCAGAATTACCTTGGTGTCTAGTTTTTGTGCAGAAATCAAATATCAGGAAAAATCCGGGAAAATATGCCAAAAATCTTATTTCACCAGAAGGCTCACGGAGCTAGAATATGAGACGGAGTGGGGCCCTGGGGGGTCCACACCGCCCAGCTGCACGGGCCAGGCCTGGCCGCGCTTGGAGGGGGTGTGGCCGCCCCAGGCACCCCCTTGGCCTCCGTCTTCGCCTATAAGTTGCCTCTTGCCCTAAACACTCAGGGGGGGTTCGACGTTTTTCCAGAAAGAGTGCCACTGTGCTGCCACCACCAGAAACCACGATTCGGAAATAGAAACTCCGTTATGGCACCCTGCCGGGACGGGGAATTTGGAGAGGATCATCGCCATCGTCATCACCGACGCTTCTCCATCAACCATCCATATTTCCCTCATCCATGAGTGAGTAATCTCCCACTGTAGGCTATGGGGATGGTAGGGATTGGATGAGTTCTATCATGTAATCGAATAAAGATTGTTAGGGCATGGTGCCTAGTATGTCTATTAGTGCTATTTGACTTTGTTGCAACTTGTTGTGCTTAATGCTTGTAACTAGGGCCCGAGTGCCATGATATCATATCTAAACTTATTATTCATTCATTATGATAGTATTGTTTGTGATCTTATCTGCAAGTTGTGTACACATAACATTGTCCGTATCCAAATGCCCCGAAGTGACAGAAATTGGGATAACCTGAGGGGGTGGCTGTGATGTGAGGATCACATGTGTTCATGGAGTGTTAATGCTTTGCTCCGGTGCTCTATTAAAAGGAGCACCTTAATTGCCAGTAGTTCCCTTGAGGCCCCGTTGCAACGGGCTGATAGGATAAATGATGTTGTGCAAGTTCTCATTGCGAGCACACATGACAATATATGTAGCACATGCCTATGATTGTTTAGTACTTGGATGCTTTATCTAATTTATCTGCAATTAACCTAGATCTTGAAGTTACATATTTAGTCTCGTCCATGCAACACCCGTCCATCCATCCCTATGCCTACAGCACTCATATCCTACTATTTTCTACTACTGTTACTATTGCTCTTGTTTTACTGCTGATGTTGCTTTGCTTTTGCTACTACAAAACAGTTGCTACTGATAAACTTCTGCGAGCAAGAACTATTTCCAGGTGCACCTGAATTGACAACTCAGTTGTTAAGGCTTGCAAGTATTCTTTAGCTCCCCTTGTGTCGAATCAATAAATTGGGTAATACTACCCTCGAAGACTGTTGCGATCCCCTATACTTGTGGGTCGTCAGCATGTTATGTTTGCGGGGATTCGATGGATATTGAGATTACTATTTCAGATTGGTTAATGGTTATATCTTATTGATTCTATCATGTCTGTGTTATTTGTGATCTTGCATGCTCTTCGTTTCTAGTAGCTATCTTGGCCAAGTAGATGCTACTGACTCCAAGAGGGAGTATTTATACTCGATAGTGGTTTCATGACTCTATTTAATCTGGGCAACTGACAGAAATCTCTAAGGTTTTAGATGTGCTATTCCTACTAGGGAGAAAACAACGATATATTGTTCATGGAACAAGTGGATTGTTTACCTTACACACTTTGCTTAAAGCAGTTATCCGTTGCTTGCAACTTAACACTAGAGAGGGTTCGGATGATAACATGAAGGTGGATTACTAGTCATAGATGCAGTTGGATGGCAGTCTATGTATCTTGTTGTATTTCCCAATCAAATCTCATAGGATTCTTGAATGTCTAGTATTGCATTGTTATGCCTTGCTATGTTATGTCAATTGTCCCGCTGTAATTTGTTTACCCAACAAGCCATGTTTGTTTATCATAAGGATAACACCTCTAGTGAACTATGGACCCCGGTTCAATATTTACCATTGATACATCTTCCACTGTTACTGTTTACTTTCTGCAAACCACTATTACCTTCCACACTATATAGTTAATCCTTTGTTTTCAACAAACCGATGAGATTGACAACCTCACTGTTCGTTGGGGCAAAGTCTTGAGTTTGTGTTGTGCAGGTTTCAAAGTTGCAGGCAACACCTTTGGGTCGTTTCCTTCCTCCTACTGGTTCGATAACCTTGGTTTCTTTCTAAGGGAAGACTTGCTACTGTGCTCATCATACCTTCCTCTTGGGTCTCCCAACGAAGCTCTACAATGATATGAGCGCATCATTTACCTTCTCCGATCCTGGAGCTCGATGAGCTATTGGCCATCTTGGTCGACGGCGAGAGCGAGGCTAGGATAGCAAAGCGGCGGCGGCGACTTCCCATGGTTCGCGCTAGGAACCCTATATCGGTAGGGAATATCGATGGGGGTAGTGGCGGCCCGTCAAACCTTGTAACGTGTGCCCCGGCCCCCACCTTGTCTTTATATCGCTGCCATAGGGGCCCACCAACCATGAGAGGGTTTGGCGCCCCCGATCAAGGCGCGTATATGGGTTCGTTGAACCGTTGGGTTCGAACGGGTGGAGAGGTCAACCTAACACCTCTTAAACTATTTACTGAATTCATGAGCAGGCAAGAGAACCGAAACATCTTAGTATCCCGAGGAAAAGAAACAAGAATCAATGCCCGTGGTAGCAAAATGGGAGCATCCTAAACCGTGAAAACAGGGTTATGGGACAACAATACCAGCATCGTGTTTTTTTTGGAAAGGATCATATATTAATATCGCGATGATACCAATTACACGCAGCCTCTGCAACAACGCATTACCCTATTGGCATTACGGATGCACATAGCCAAAAAAGAAGAATAAGAATTACAAAAAAAGTCCCGCTGCAGCGATAATATCCATAGTAGCAGCGACACTAACCCCTCCAGAATAACACTAGAAGTCCAACATCACCAATAGCGACATCTTCAAGAAGGAAACAGAGCACACACACATCGTCGTCGCACGATCAAAGATCATAGGTTTTCACCCTGGAGAAAGTTCCCGCTCACAAAACAATACCTTCAACATGGTCATTGCCAGGCACAACCAATTAAGGCCAGACCTTGGATTTTCACCATGCAAGGTAAGACTGTGAACTCCTCCTGTGATACCGCCCCACCTTCCGATGCCGCTGCTATAATTCACGAATCACTAAGCCAATTCCTCATCGCCACCAAGACTCGACCCACCATAACTAGTCCACAAATCTTGTCTTCCATGACATTCTTCACACACTGACTTCACCATGAAACTAAAGACATGTTCCATGATGGCAACAGACTGCAGAGCTTTGCTCTGCTCCCTTTGAAACCAACCGGTCAGAAAAACCGGTTGCGCGCGACTGAATCCCATCTGTTCCAGCAATCTCAAAGCATGAATCGCCCATGGGAGTTCGTCGGCGGAGCCTTCCGAAACACGACACTGTCACCAGATCAATGAAAATAGGCTGAAGGTAGATCTTCGTCTTGGCGTGAGAGAAACCCTAGTATTGTGTCCCTGGCAGCAGATGCGACCTGCACCACCATTCTCTGAGGGAGAACCTCCACCAAAGCCAGAGGCCGCCGCATCGGCTTCTAGACCACGCCGCCATCAGATCTCCGTCGGGCGACAACCTTCGAGTGCCCAAGGGGCTCCCTACGGGGGAAAGGCCACCATGCAAGGAAGCAGCCCCGCTGCCACCATCGGCCGGCCGGACTTTGCCTGCTGGCGTCCTCCAGTGGCAGCGGGGGAGAGGTGGGAGGAGGAGTCGGGGGCAGCGGCGACTGAGGTTCCGCCTGTGCCACTTCCCCCGAGAGGCAGCGCATGCGTCTACAAGTGTCGTGCTACTAACTGAAGTGGTTGAGTGACACACGTTATCATTGATTAATGGACTTTGCTATTTGTACAAACTAAGTAGACATGATGATCCTCGCCGCTGCCTCATCGTGGTCGTAGAGCCACAGTCGGAACTTGGCAGAACACAAGGAGTCAAGCGCAAGATCCAAGCCGGAGTCCGGCGCATGCGCCACTCCTCCTTGCGCCTACATCTTCTTTCCCTCCGCACGACTCACCACATCCCCACCACTTCTCTTCGTTCGAAGTAGCACGAGACAAAGACCTCAAGCCATGGCAGCGCCGCTACACATACACACGCTAGGTATTGCCCCTTCCATCCATCACCATGGTAGGACCGCAAAGCAGCAGGCTCTTCCTGCAGCGAGATGATGAAGCGGCTCCAGATCCTAGGGGAGCGACGTGGGAGGAGAATCACAAATCAGAGATGCAGAGCAGGATCCTGGAGGAGCAACGCCAGTACAGATTGGGCCTTCGGATTGTGAGAAAAGCGATAGATGCCCGCGATTAGGGAAATGAAGATGAAGCAGTGCAGGATCATCAGCTGCCTTAGAGGACGTTCAGCGTAATGTTAATTTCAAAACATTCAGAAAAAAAAACTATGTTTTAATTTTGATTTTTGTACTAGTAGTACTAAAATCTAATGCTCTATACATTTCTAGAATATTTTTGGAACATGAAAAGTATGAGGAGTCGAATAATGAACATTCGACCAGCTCAACTAGTTGTCCACTGGGTGGCCCGTACCACTGGTGCTACAATGAAACGATTAGGCCAGCCTAGTTAAGCCTAAAATATTAGAGATATCTGGAAATTGTTTCTCGCCGGCCAGCCGTGGCACACTCCACTCGCTGGTCACCTGTTGTCTTGCCGTGTGCCATGCTTGCTCTCCGCAATGGAATTGGAAAAAGAGGTGACATGGAGTCTTCCTCCTTCTATGATCCATCCTCTCCATAGTCGCCCATTCTATGCACAAGGAGAAGTCGCTACCGTGAGGGCACAATGAATGTTTAGTGGCCTACAGTGATTGGGCGTATGATAGGCAAGAGCGTGGAGGAGGGCTTCACGAGTTATGGGCCAAGTCGGCACCACCTATGCTCGTTAGGGCTGGAGGAGGCGGAGGACCATATCTGTGCTGTGAGGCGCCCTTCTTCTTCTTCTTCTTTTTCTTCTTCTTCTTCAACTCTTCTTGCTCTATAGCTACAATCTACGACTTCCCATTTTTATGATAGCTTGTTTGTACATAATGATTTTTTGTTGCAAAATGATTGGATTACAATTATGCGATTTTTGTTCATGTACAAGCCATCAAATTCTGCGAGATCATCTCAGGTCAGGTTATTGATCAGAAATCACCTGATCAATTGTAATTTTGCAATGTGTATAGACTTAATCTATTACATATGAGTACCACTGAGACTAAGCAATGTAAAAAACCACGAAGTCAAGAAGATGCATGTTTTCTTGAACACACAAGAATATGTTGTTATTTTGTATTAGACAAAGGTGTTAAGATAATAGTGTATAAGAAAAGCTAAAAAAACTAAAAAGGGCCAAAGCCTATATTCAAACAAATGGCAGAAGGAACACGTCTAACTAAAATGAGACAGAAACCAAAAACTGAAAGTGAAGTCAAGAAGGTGTCTATTGTTCCCCCTTCGACAACAGTTTTTCAAATCAAAAGGAAGAGGAAGGAGGAACTAAGAACAATAGGCATGAGAGGCATCGGGAAAACAACAAAAAACAAATGTTAAACCCTACTTGTAGGTAAACACTAGTTTAGACCTTCCTCCATGAACCCATGCTCAATGCTCTTAGAAGCTCATTTTCTTCCTCTTCCCGACTCGCCTTCACGCCCCATCATCTAAGTATATCTGTGCCATTCATCAAGTTAATCGTATAGTAAAATAGGAAAAGGAAGGAATACCTAAGAACAATAGACATGGGAGGCATCAGGAAAACACGAAGCGATCTTGGCCCCTAAATTTAGAGGCCAATAATTCTAGGCTTTCCTCCATGTTCCGACGCCCACCGCTCTGAGATACTCATGGCTTCCTTTTCTCGGCTCCCTCTCAAAGTCTTGTGTCCTAAAGGACCTAAACTGTACATGGCAATTTTTCTCTTAGGCTTTTGTCATGGAAACACTTGTGAGGTAAGAGGGAGGGGAAGGAGAACCTAATAACAATAGTAATGGGAGGAGTAGGTAAACACTGAGACAAATATCCTCTCTGGTTCTAGAGGCACATAACAATAGCTTAGGATTTTCTCTATGTTCCCACTCTCACTGCTTTTAGACTATTTCTTCCTCTTCCTAACTCAACCCGAAGAAGTATCATCATAAAAATTCTACTGTAAGTAGCTTGAACTTGGGGAGGTATGTATAGGCCTTTTATGAAGTGTTCTAGAGTGTAAATAGTACTCTCCCTATGAGCGGAAGGGCGAAATCAATGACCGAACACTCACATGTGCATGGTGCACCATTGTGTATCAATGAATGACAATAGGGCAAGGAATATCTTCTACTAATATGGACACATGGGGGAACATCTATTGTTACTTTGGAACATGGAAGATCTTTTTTTCATGCTCATATAAATGGAATATAAGATTTTTTCCATAGCCTTGAACTTGCATTTACAGAAATATAAGAAAATAAAGAAATACAGCAAACACTCGTTTAGTACATTTAATGAGAGCCAGGTGTAGGAAGATAGAATGTACATGTGATGGAAGATCACAAAAAGGAAGCAAACAAATCTGTCAAACATCATTCATGTCTTATTGAATTAGGGACCATATCAATTGATGAAATAATTATAGAATTTTTTTATTGGATGTCTTCCGCATGACAACTTTCCTCACGTGTTGACTGAATAACATGTGGTGGTGATCTAAAAAAAGACTTAGTTTTAAACTACCTATACTAAAGCTAGAAATAATATGATGACATTAATGCATTATTATGAAATACGAGACCCCTGTTTGAGCTCGTCGGGGCGCAACAATTAAACATTACATTGAAACATGTATCAAAATATCCTAAAGCGTCAACAACGCATAAAGACAACACTTAGGATTTTTTTAAGTCGTAATCATACACAGGGAACCACGAACCCGAGGACACGCGAAACATGTTATCGCTCACTGCCATACTGATGTACTTCTGCAGTGTTTTTTACCAGATTCACTGTGTAGCTAACCGACCTGTAATGCACAAGACAACTCATATCAATGTTATCTAGTTTTTATATGTAAAAAGAGTTCGCATTTTATAACTTTGGAACGATGCTGAATGTACGACAAAGTACAAATCACCTTGTCTGGTCTCGTGGAAATAATTCATTATGTTAGTATGACATAAAATGTTAAACAGGTTTCAGAAATCAATAGCACATTTAAAAAGTTAAATATGTTTCATTCTGCTGACAGTTACATCAGATGGGTTACATTGATTTCAACATCCCTAAGTATGACATACAACTATCCTATGCCTACTAGGCGGTGTTGGTGTCCCGCGCTCCACTACTGGCCTTTACGATCCTTCATCCAAGTATGTACCGAGGTGCTAGCCTTGTGGATGCACCGTAATGTCAAAGTCTGAGAGCTAGCAGCTCTGCTCGATCAAGCATTGTTTTTCTTTAGGCTGTGTATGTTTGTGTCTATTGTATCCTCTGGTTAGTGAACTTAGTTTAGGTGTCATACAAAAGAAATTAGCAATAGGTAGGGCCAACCGAACCATGAAGTTTTGCTTTTGTTCACTTCTGATCGAAAACGATGTTAGCTGAAATGAAGAGAAATGAGTGCCAAAGAATAACATGTACAAGATGAGTTGGTAAAAGCATCGAAATCGATCTGAGAGCTAGCAGCTCTGCTCGATCAAGCATTATTTTTTTCTTTGGACTATATGTGTTTGTGTCGGTTGTATCCTCTGATCAGTGAACTTAGTTTAGGTTGTGGAGATGTGTGTCATACATAAGAAATTAGCGATAGGTAGGGCCAACTGAACCATGAAGCTATGTTTTGTTTTTACTTCTGATCGAAAACACAGTTAGCTGAAATGAAGAGAAAAGAGCGCCAAAGAATACCATGTAGTATGAGAGGAGTTGATAAAAGGATAGAAATCAATCTCGATGCCTCTTTTATACAGTGAAGCCTAAGACATTTGAGATATCTATAAATCGTTGCTTGCCAGCTGGCGGTGGCATGCTCCAGTCGCTTGTCACCTGTCATTTTTCCCTGTCGCGTGCTCGACCACGGACTTTGCGCCAGAGGTGACCTAGAGTCTTCCTCCTACAATCCAGCCCCTCCCTAGTCGCCCATTCCATGCGCAAGGAGCACCTGCTACGGCGAGGGCACACATGTTTGGAGGCTTGTGGTGATTAGGGTTGCGATAGACAAGCGAGTAGAGGGGGATTCGGGAGTTATGGGCCAAGGCGGCGCCACCTATGCTCTGTAGGGCCGGAGGAGGTGGCGGACCAGCTCTATGCTGCGAGGTGCCCTTCTTCTTTAGCTTTCCTCTTCTACAACTACAATCTATGGGTCTCGGTTTTCATGGTAACTTGTTTGTACATAATGTGATTTTTGTTGGAAAATGACAGGATTAAAATTATGCAATTTTTGTTCATGTATACATAGGTTATATAAAATTCTACGAAATCATCTTAGGCCAGGATATTGGTTAGAAATCACCAGTTCGATGGTAATTTTGCAATATTTATGGAGTTAATCTATTCCATATGAGTAACCCCGAGATTAACCAATTTAACAAACCATGAAATAAGGAAGATGTATGTTTTCTTGAACACACACCCAAATATGGTGTTATTTACTATTAGAAGGTGTTAGGATGACACTATATACCAAAAGCTAAAAAAACTAAAAAAGTATAAATTTTATATTCAAACAAATGGTGGAAGGAACAAATCTAACTAAAACAAATACAGAAACTAGAAACTGAAACTGAAGTCAATAAGGTGTCAATTGTGCCCCTTGGACAACAATTTTGCAAATCAAAAGTAAGAGTAAGGACCATCTAAAAACAATAGGCATGGGAGGCATCCGAAAACTCCAAAACAAATTTTAAACCCTACTTGTAGATAAATATAGGGAAACACTAGTTTAGGCCTTGCTCCATGACCCCATGCCCAATGCTCTTAGAAGCTCTTTTTCTTCCTCTTCCCAACTCGCCTTCACGTCCCCATTATCTAAGCGTATCTGTTCCATTTGTCAAGGTAATCGTGCAAAATAATAGGAAAAGGAAGGAATACCTAAGAACAATAGGCATGTGAGGCATTAGAAAAAAATGAAGCGATCTTGGATGCTAAATTTAGAGGTGAACAAGTCTAGGGAATACTCATGGCTTCCTTTTTCTAGCTCACTGTCAAAGTCTCATGTCCTAAAGGAACTAAACTGTACATGGAAATTTCTCTCAAGTTTCCAGCATGGAAACACTTGTGAGGTAAGAGGGATGGGAAGGAGAACCTAAGAAAAATAGGAATGGTACGTAGGGAAACACTGATACAAATATCTACCTCTACTTCTAGAGGCACAGAAGGATAGCTCAGGATTTACTCTGTGTTCCACTCTCACCGCTCTTAGACTATTTCTTCCTCTTCCCAGCTCATCCTGAAGGAGTAGCATTCCATAGTAAGTAGCGTGATATTGGGAGGTATGTATAAGGGCATTTTTAACTGATCACCTAAAACCGGTAAGAGGAGTAAAAATACGCAGCGGCGGCACCTAACCGAACTCCTAAATGGTTAGAGGAGTAAAATTATACTCATTGGAGGAGTAAAAGTGGCGACCGACTCCTAAATTTTCTCCTGAGAGACCAGTTTCGAGAAAACCTCCCGCCTCCTGACCCACCGCACCCATTCCCGCCAGCGTCGCTGCCGGCGACCCCCATACCCCGCCACCCCCACCCTGGTCCCTCCTTCGCCCTCCGGCCTACCTCTCCCTCGCTCGCTGCCTCTCGCCATCGCCGGAATCGACAGGGGGAGCTTGTTTTCGCCGGTCGTCGCCCCGATTTGGAGAAAACCGGGCTCCATCACCGTCGATTCGCCGCAACTTTGAGCCATCGGAGGCTAGGAAGGCTGCAGAAGGCAGGCACCGTTGCCCTCGACACCTCCTCTGACCTACCCGACGACCACCTGGCCAACCTCCTCACCTCCTCCGCGCACAATTGACGCCCAGCTCTCTGGCGCATCTTCTCCGATCATGCGTGCCACCGGAGATGCCCCAACACAGCCGCAATCGGAGATCTCCGCTGCAACCTCGGGTGGGAAAAGATTGGGGGCCAACAACGTGGACCGGGCAGGCGGCATGGCCGTCAACGCCTCCGGTAAGTACGGCGTAAAGCGTGTGGAGGCTCCCGAGGTGGCGCCGCATCCTCCACTTGCTCCTATGGCCGGCCGACGGCAGAGCAAGCCGACTCCGACCAAAATGGCGCTCGCGGAGGCGGCAGCCAAGAAGAAGAGGAAGAAGGCCAAGGCGGCACTATCGAAGGCTGCAGCTGCCTCCTCAACGTGCAAGGCCTCGACGACCAAAATGTGGCAAAAAAAAGTTTACTTCTCTAACCGACTAGGGATCAGAAGGATGAAATCAATGACCGCACACTCACATGTGCATGGTGTACCATTGTGTATCGGTAAATGACATTGGGGCAATGAATATCTGTTATTAATATGGTCACATGGAGGCACATCTATTATCACTTTCCACACATGGAAGAAGGATATTGGAGATATTTTTGTCATGCTCATCTAAATAAAATATAAGATTTGTCCTTGGCCATGAACTTGCATTTACATAAAAAAATAAACAAATAAAATTAGCACTTGTTTAGTATATTTATGAGAGCGTGGTGTAGGAAGATAGATTGTTCTTGTGATGAAAGATTACAAGAACGGGTAAAATAAATCTGACAATTTAATATGATACACATCCTTCATGGCCATATTGAATTAGGGACCATATCGATTTATCAAATAACTGTAGAAATTTTCATTGGATATCTTACATATGACAACTTTCCTGATATGTTGACATAACAACATGTGATGTGATTAAAAAACAAATAGTTTTAGACTACTGATACTAAAGCTAGAAAAAACAAGAAGACACTAATGCATCATTATGAAATATATGCAGTTGACACTATAGTGATCCTGTTATATATGTGTTATTAATGTTTAATTTCTTTGAATGATCTTTATTGCCAAATGTACTTTTTCTTATTGAAATAATTTGTATTTCATTTTATTAAACAAGAGGACATCAAAGGTACAACCTACAAAAGGAAGGACCCCTCACACGTGACTGTCTTTGCTATGCATGCAACTTCAGACGCAACAACGAAAGGCTTCAAATAGCCTGACTTTTAGCCAAGATTGGCGAGTCGTCGAGACTACGAGAAACATGGCCAAGTGACAGTTGTTGTCGGTTTCCTCCAAGGGCAAGCACAAATCTAGGACATCCTAGGACAAACTACCTTGCACCCATGTGCCCAGAGAGTCGCCAGGTGGAAGACACCTATCCAGAACTAGTGTGCTATCGTTAGCAAAGTGTCGACACCAGCATACAGGTGTCCCAGAGGTCCGTGTACTATGTGGTATTCCACGCCAAAGCAACGCATCACCACCATCTCCGGCCACCACATTGGAAACTGCCAAACATACGTCACAGTAATTCAAAGAGTTGTTTAAAATTTAATATTTAATACAGTTTATTTTATGCTATCTCGTGTGGTACAAGATATCCCTTATTCAAGTGCTATCTACACTAATTTATTGTAAACAAAACTTTACATTTTGGAACCATGTATTGATTGAGACATGCATACATTACTTGTGATGATTTGGTGCCAATTATAGTACATTCCGACATGCGGTATCTGTTGTTAGAATACATAATATGTTTATCATTTCGTTAAATAGATGTAAATAGTATTACAATCCAGCCCATAGACACTACAATCGTACACTAACATGCTAGGTAAGATAATATGAAAAAATAGCTTATATCAACTAATTGTCAGCCAATTTTTTAAGGCAACTTAATATTTGACAAGCAAACGGTTCTAGGGTGCTCTCGACTCTCAATTATTAGTTTTTCACGAGATTGATATGTTAGCTACCTGAAAGTTTACCTTCTTAAAAGGTTGAAAGTTTTGTTAGTCAATACTTAGTAGTACTCTAAACAACCTTATCTTAATTGGGTCACACTGGATTGACTCTGTATTTTCAAAAACTAACCCATCAAATGCTTAATCTTCTGAGCTGGAACATTTGAAGGACTCTTCACCTATCTTTCTAGCTTAACTCTGAGATGGCTTCACCTGAGAACATACCATATACAAAAATAATCCCAATGATGTTATGGTCAATGGTGAAGATAGTAACGTTGGCTTCCCGGATCTCTTTTAGAAATTTGATGTACACTACTATTATTGTATATGTAAGACCCTGGCGTATGGCTTAATAGGATTGATAGTATATCGATGCCAATAGGTTAAGCGTGCTTGACCTAAAGCTATTTGAGTATGGATGACCGATCGAAAAATGGGTACCGGGTGCACACAAGGAAGAAAAGATTAGTGTCGGTCTGTGAGGTTAGTCTATAGCGTGTTTGGTTGCTCGGGCTCTTTTTCCCTAGTGGTGCAGCTGCACGTGCGGGGTGTGCATGCCGCATTGACACTATTAGAGAACCCGAGAGAAACACAATCTTAGTGTTTGCTTGCCCGCTTTTCGTCTTCGGAGGCAAAGTTCGCTAAAATCAATAAATACATATACGCATCCCATTCATATATTCCCGACGTTCGTTTTTTTTACATAAGAGATCCGTGTGTGTAGTGTGTGTAGCCCTGTACATCTTCTTTTCTTCTTTTTTTATTTTTACTGACTACAAAATGACTTCTAATTACTTCTAATCTGTCAGCATCATCCTGTGCACAAGATTTAGTACACCAAGATTTAGTACTACCGCACATGTCCACCTTCGTCCCTATAGCAGTGCGATGATGCAATGTCTAGGATGTGTTTCAAAGTTTTTTTGCTGCGGGGCGTATCGCGCGCACGGGCCGGTGGATAAGACCGGGACGCCCTCGTCCTGGTAGAATCGCTGCGTTGCAAAGTTCGGTTGTTTGGTTCGATTTCCCACTTTAATCTCGTAATTTCGGCTGTTTTCACGAGCTCAGGCACGCAGTGGCAATGCTCCTCCCTGCCACTCGTCGGAGCCAGACTACTACTATCCCTCCCCCGTGCGAGCCGATAAACAGCATCACGTCGTACATCGACGCCGCGTTCTACTCCACGCAGAGCACGCCAGCCTCCGCGGCCAGCTCGCGCCGCGTCGTGGGCGGTGCCAGGGCGCCGCTGCTAGCGACACGAAGGATCCTGCTCCGGTACCTGCGGCTCCTCGCGCCGCTGTGCTGGAGGGTGATGGCGCTTCCCGTGCGGGTGCTCGCGCCGCGGTCGGCGCCCAGGGATGCTGGCTTCGCAGCGACGACGGCATCCCTGACGCGCCAGTCCACGTCCAGCTACGCGAGCGCCGCGGATACTCGCGCTGCGGTCGACGCCCAGGGTTGCTGGCTTGGCAGCGACGACGACATCCTAGGCGCGCCAGTCCACGTCCAGCTACACGAGCGCCGCGGAGTGCTGGTGCCAAGGCCACGCCGAAACCGTCGTGCGGGACACCATACTCGACTAGTGTAGTGAATCTAGTGGAAGTTCTGCACAAGGCCGTGGAGGAGCCGGTGGTCTCCCAGGCCGCATGCCGCTTCGACGTGTGCATCGGCCCAGTCGTAGTGCCCGATGGGTTGGCTGTGGTGTGCCCGACGGAGGAGCTTCACTTTGGCTAATTAACTGACAACTTACAGAGTGAGTTTAGACCAAACCTGTCTCTCGCCTCTAGTTTCAATTCAACAACTGAACCTTGGCTTCATGGAGAGCTCTGAAGCTATTCCCATTGCAGGATTGAACTCCAGTTCGGTCTGTTCCTTGAGCGCCTTTAGTCGTAGGATTTAAGAGGAAATCAAAAAGTCACGGCCACTAGAGCACGAGGGGCTTGATGCTGGGCCACAGACCATGTTCATGCTTCAAGTACGGCGGCGGCGGTCGTGCGAGTTCAGTCAAAATTGCTCCTTCCAACATTGCTTCTGTCGGCAAACGAGTCGAGGAGACAGAGGCCGATGCGCTCAGCCTCCCCAACGCGCACGGTCTATCCTACGAGTTCCTCCCCTATGTCCTGCAGCTGCACTGTTAGATAATCACGTGTCATGCACGTATTGGAATTGCAGTCCGAGTAGGTGTAGGTGTCTAGATAATATACGTATATGTATTAGACTAGGTTTAGCTATCGAGTCAGTTGTCTAGTCTTGGCATATATATATGCGTGTATCCTAGCCTGTAAACAACACCGTGGAGTTGAGCAATACAAGAGAGAAAGCAAGGCTTGACAAGAGCCTTTGGCAATCAAAATTGTTTTGCGTGTGCGTGCGTGAGTGTACTAGTTAGATCAAAAGAATTGATCGGCTAGCAGCACGTGCATCTCGGCGGAAGTTATCGGATACGTGCGTGTCGTCTCGTCGGAATTTCCTCGTCGGTGTCGTCGAAAAGTACTCGGCTGCAGGGGTTGTGCTAACAATTGGTATCAGAGCCTCGTGAAGGATCTCCTAGTAACGGGAGATCATGACGAAGGAGGTGGGCGAGTATTCTGCTGCGGCTACGGGTGCACCGGTGTCGATGCAGTATCCGCGGTACAGCCGCGACAACTACACGGTCTGGGCGGTCCAGATGGAGTGGGCGTTAGAAAGCGCCAGACTCTGGGAGCCTGTCGATCCAGGCGGCGACGAGTTCAAGAAGGGCGCGTCGAAGTACCACCTAGATCGACTAGCACTCACGGCCATCTGCTCGATGGTGCCAACGGATCTGATGCAACACCTGATCTCGAAGAAATCTGCAAAGGAGGTGTGGGATACGCTCAAGACGCTAAATCTTGGGCACGAGCATGTCCGTGAGGCGACCCTGCAAACCTTGCATAAGAAGTACGAGAATTTGGAGATGGAGAAGATGAGACGCTAGACGCTTTTGCTTCAAGGGTCGCTACACTGGTCAATGGGATTCGCGGACTTGGCGAGAAGCTGGATGTGATCTCTATTGTGAGGCGTTTCCTCTGCGTGGCGCCGCCGTGTTACTCACCCGTTGTCTCGGCGATCGAGCAATGTGTTGATCTCAAGACTCTCACGATGGATGATCTAGTTGGACGGTTCAAGGCGCACGACGAGCGGATGAAGATCACCTATGGCGATGCAAAAGTGGATGAGCATCTCATGCTTATGGCTCGAGCGTTGTTCGCCAAGGAGAAGAAGGGCGATAAAACATCCGACAGCAGGAGTGATAGAGAAGATTCTCGCCCAGCGAAAAAGTATATCGCAGGGGAGGACGAGGACGAGACTCCGCCGCGGAGGAAGTTTGACATCAAGAAAGTAAGATGTCATAAGTGCGGCGAGCTCGGTCACTTCAAGAAGGATTGCAAGAAATCGTCGAAGGAGAGGGCTCTCATCGCCCAGGAAGGAGATGATGATGGACCGATGATGCTGATGCTCGAAGTAACTGAGCTGAAGGATGAGGAGGATCCTCCATCACCGGGTACGGAGATTGTGGCGCAAGTGGATCACGATCTACCGTGTGTGGATCACGAGCAACGGAGTGCCCCGTTTCCGCGTGAAGCCACGTTTGAGGCAAGTGAAGCTTCAGAATCTGATCATGGTGATCTATGCGATGGAATTTCACCTGCAACTCCGTCTGGCAATAAGTTCTTCATGATTGCGGTGGATGATCATAGTAAATACATGTGGATTGTGTTGCTGAAAAGTAAGTATCAAGCACAACAAGCATTCGAGAAGATCAAGGAAGCCGAAGAGTTTAAGGTGGAGGCGAAGATAAGAGCTCTACGCATTGATCAGGAAGGCGAGCTGCATCAAACCGTGTTGACCATGGCACGGAGGATGATGAAGAGTAAAGGTTTGCCAGGAAACTTCTGGTGTGAGGCAGTCAATACGGCTGTGTATTTGCTGAAAATGGAGCCAACTGAGAATGGAGTTGGTATGAATCCGTATGAAGGATGGTACGGACGAAAGCCCTCGATTAATCATCTTCGTACTTTTGGATGTGTGGCGCATAAGGTGAATCAGAGTACTCCAATGATCATGACAGGCTATGAAGGCTCGAAGGGATACCGTTTGTGCAACCCCTATACCAATAAGGTGGTTTTCACGGACGACGTAGTCTTTGAGGAAGAGAAATCATGGAATTGGGGCTCCAAGGAACCGGAATATTCATCTTTTCACATCACGTGGGATCTTGAGTATGAAGAAAATATGGATCAACCAAGCTTATCTTTGTCAGCAAATTTAGACCCAGAAGATATTGAAGGCCTAGGGGGTGCTCAAGGCGTGGACACCAGGCCAGAAGCACTAGGGATACTCCCAGAAGGAAAAGTGTCCGGAGAAAAGGCTAGTCCGTGGTCAGAAAAAACAGAGATAGAAGGTGTTGTGTTTAGCTCATCATCTGCTAATACAGGAGGTGATGATCCACGTGAAGAGCTTGGGGCAAATGAGTGTCCAGAAGTGAAAGGGGCATGTAATATGGTGGTGACTCAAGAAATTGGCTCAGAAATAGGCATGCAGGATACGCTGCATGTGGACCCGTTGGCTCCAGGAGCTCTATGTGGAGGCACACAAGGTTCAGAAACTGGAGAAACAAGCGCGTTGTCGGACGCATAAGAGTATGTCGTGATACCTCCGACTGCACTGGAGATGAGACGACTACGACCGATGCAAGCACGCATGTGAGACGCGTGTTGGACTACTATCCGAAGAAGGAATTTCGGATGATAAATAATTCGGTGACGATGAACCACAAAAAGGACCCGTTGTTCATCAAGGAACCGATGAAGACCGAAGACGCGAACAAGAAGGGTCAACGTCAAGTCATGGAGAAGCCAACAAAGGTAAAGTCAGTGACATGGAGGATGACGCCTAGAGCGGCGAAAGCAATGCCAAGGATGACGCCTGCGAGAAGCAGCTGGCGCATTTGGGACCCAGGTCGATGTAAAGAAGCACATCGTGATTAGGGGGTGATTCTTAGATAATCACGTGTCCTACACGTATTGGAATTGCAGTCCGAGTAGGTGTAGGTGTCTATATAATATACGTATATGTATTAGACTAGGTTTAGCTACCGAGTCGGTTGTCTAGTCTTGGCATATATATATGCGTGTATCCTGGCCTGTAAACAACACCGTGGAGTTGAGCAATACAAGAGAGAAAGCAAGGCTTGACAAGAGCCTTTGGCAATCAAAGTTGTTTTGCGTGTGCGTGCGTGAGTGTACTAGTTAGATCAAAAGAATCGATCGGCTAGCAGCACGTGCATCTCGGCGGAAGTTATCGGATACGTGCGTGTCGTCTCGTCGGAATTTCCTCGTCGGTGTCGTCGGAAAGTACTCGGCGGCAGGGGCGGTGCTAACATGCACGATATACGCACATGCTGGTCGAATCATGCTGGATTCGTCACGCTCATGACGCCATGGAAGTGTAGTCTGGAGGTCACAGCGAGTAATTAACTCGATTCTCGAGATCGTGATGCATCGTGCCGGCACAAGAACAAACGACTCCACGGCCCCTCCACCGCCAATCGCCGCCTCCCTGAGTCTGCCTCGCCCGGCGGCGACAATGCCCCGCTCTTATCCACCGCCGACCTCGTCAATGGAGGTGGAGACTGTGGCGAGATTAGTCTAGGGTGATTAATAAATAAGGCTGCACGGCGGAGGGCCACGGACTGTACCCAGCGAGAAGTGGTGTTCCCCTTTTTACGCATGCGATCCTGGCTCCATGGAAACACCCAAAATCGGTATTTTTCTATAGCCATTTTTTCCTTGTTTAAGACTCGTGTTATGAATCTTTTCGCCGTGAGTAACCAAACGTCCTTATTTCTTCTCGCCAGGTGCGAGAAACGGCGATGCAAACATCCAAACACGAGCCTATAGTTCCTATTGAGCTGCCAGGAGTAATAGCCGCTGGTCCGGAGAGACCGGGATGTTACAAGTTGAAAGGACATTGTTTTCCCTAAATATTTTGGTATTGATGACAATCCTACTTGTGGTTTAATTGTGTGCTTAAGTTTCAGGTGTATTCAATTACTATGGAATGTGAGGACATCTCACTTGAAGTCTCGTGAAGACCGTGACCTTTTGTTTTTTGCTTTTCTCTATATTTTGTTGTTTTAGGTCGCTGTACTATCAAAAGAGGGTCCACCTTGGAAGGTTGTGGGGACTCACCTTTTCATGCACAAACCATATATACACCGCCACAACCCTCCTATTGTCTAGTGAGAGAGTGATATGTGGAGCTGTTTGGGATGTTTCTAGTCTGGCTAGAAGTTCCGCTGAGGAGCTGGCAGTGGGGAAGTTCTGGCAGTTGTTCCGGTCAGCGCCAGAATACTCCTATATCGAAGTGTTCTAATTTATCGGAACTAACACCGTAAGCTGCGTCCTGATACATCGGAAACATATCTATAATTTTTTATGCTCCATGCTTGTTTAGTATCTACTTTGCTTTGCTTTGTCTACACTTTGAGGTGTTTTTATATCTTTTCTGGAACTAACTTATTAACAAGTTGTCACAAAGGTTACTGTTTTCTTACATTTTGGTTCCAGAAAGGCAGAAAATCAATATTCTCGGAATTGGACGGGACAAAAGCCAAAGTCAATATTTTACCGTGGGCGTCATGAAGTCTAGAGGGGAGACGGAGAGGCGAACCAGGGCCTCCACACCACTCCTAGGCGCGGGTGGGCCCACCCCGCGCCTGGGTAGGGTATGAGACCCCTGGACGCCTCCTAGCCTCGCCTCTTCGCCTATAAGAAGCCCCCGATGTAGAAACCCTAGACACCCAATAAAAACTTCATGAAACCTTCTGTAGCCACCGCCACCGTCGTCCCTAGATCGGAGGGGATCTGAAGTTCTTCCCGACACCCTGCCGGAGGGGAGATCATCCCGGAGGCTTTCTTCTTCGGTATGATGCGTGAGTAGTTCCACCTTGGACTATGGGCCCATGTAGTAGCTAAATGGTTGTATCTCCTCCTTATGCTTTCATGTATAGATCTTGTGAGCTCCGTTCATGATCAAGATCTAGTCTATTTGTAATCATGCATGTTATGTTTGCGGGGATCCAATTGATATTGAGACTACTATGTCAGATTGATTAATGGTTTTGCCTTTATGATTCTATCATGTTTGTGTTGTTTGTGATGTTGCATGCTCTCCGTTGTTAGTAGTTATCTTGGCCAAGTAGTTGCTAGTGACTCCAAGAGGGGGTATTTATGCTTGATAGTGGGTTCATGCCTCTAGTTTCCAAGGGAAGTGACAGAAATCTCTTCGGTTGTAGATGTGTTGTTGGTAAGAGGGAGAAAACAACGGTCTCTTGTTCATGGAACAAGTGGATTGTTTACCTTACACACTTTGCTTAAAGCAGTTGTCTATTGCTTGCAACTTAATACTGGAGGGGGTTCGGATGATAACCTAAAGGTGGACTTCTAGTCATAGATGTAGTTGGATGGAGGTCTATGTATATTGTTGTATTTCCTAATCAAATCTCATAGGATATTTTTGTCTGGTATTGCATTGTTATGCCTTGCTCAGTTCCTGTTAATTGCTCTGCTGTAATTTGTTTACCCTTCATGCCATGTTGTTTATCTAAGGAGAGCACCTCTAGTGAACTATGGAGCCCGGTCCAATCTTTACCGTTGATACATCTTTCACTGATACTTGTTTACTTGCTGCAAACCATCATCACCTTCCACACCATACGTTTAATCCTTTGTTACAGCAAACCGGTAATTTTGACAACCTCACTGATTCATTGGGGCAAAGTCTTGAGTTTGTGTTGTGCAGGTCTCTGTGTTGTTTGTAACACCTGTGTAACGTTTCCTTCCTCCTACTGGTTCGATAATCTCGATTTCTTACTGAGGGAAAACTTGTCGTTGTGCTGCTTCACACCTTGCTCTTGGGGTTCCCATCAGGCTCCACGTTAACCACGCGTATAGCCATCAAGTCTTTCTGGCGCCGTTGCCGAGGAGGCTAAGGACATCTTCACAAGGGGAGTCCTCCACTTCTTTTCTCTTTAGTTTGTTTTTAGTTTGCTTAGTTTCTTTTGCTTGGTTTTGTTTGCCTCTTTTCAAAAACTCCAAAAAAATTAGTTTAGTTTGGTTTGCTTTCTTTATTCAAAAACATAAAAAATTAGTTCCTCCTCTAGCTGCTGCTGCTGTTTTTTTGGCTTGCCCACCTTTGCCAAAATGAACTCTGCTGAGAACACCAAGTTGTGTGACTTCACTAGCACAAACAACAATGATTTCCTTATCACCCTATTCCTCCTCCTATAATGCCTAAGCCTATTGAGTCTACTACTAGTGATGCTAAGTTTGATTTTGATATAGATGGTTGTAATATTTCTGAAGTGATTCTGTTCTTGCAAAAGCTTTCTAGAAGTCCTGATGCCAGTGATATGCATGTTGCTTTCACCAAACACATTATAGATGCTCTTGTGAAAATTAAGGAAGAGAAGCTAAAACACAAAGCTTCTATTCCTAGGAAAGAATAAGAACCCATTATTAATGTGCAAGTGAATGACTTTGATCTCAAAGATTCATGTGATCTTGGTTCTAGTGTCTCTATTATGCCTAGGAAGATTTATGAAATGCTTGATTTGCCACCTTTGGAAGATTGTTATTTGGATGTCCCACTCAATGATAATGCTGAAAAGAAACTCATGGGGAGTATTAATGATGTTCTCATTATGGTTAACAATGCTTATATCCCTGTGGATTTCTATGTTTTCGATGTTGAATACAATGCATCTTGTCCCATTACTTTGGGAAGACCTTTTCTTAGAACTGTTGGTGCCATCATTGATATGACAGAAGAACCATTAAATATCATTTTCCATTCAACAAAGGTATTGAACACTTCCCTATGAGGAGAGAGAAATTGCTTTTTGCTCCTCCTTTGAAAGCAAGGTTTGATGTTAATGCTTCCTCATTTGAAAATACTTGATTCTTCTTGCTTCTTGTGCATAACTTAAAGGATTTAAAGAAAAGTACTTGTTGGGAGATAACCCAAGAGTTTTCTTGAGTCTCGTAAGTAATTAATTTGGTAATGATCTCTCCTTATCCTTTTCGTTTGCTTTTTGTGCCAAAAATGGCCTCTAATGATAGGGAAGTAAGATTTGGGGAGTTGCTGTCCCAAAACAGATTTCTGTTCTCCACCAAAAAAATCGTGAGGAGTCTTTGTAACTCAGATTGAGCTGAAAATTTACGAATAAATCTCCCAGTATGTTATATAACTTTCATTAGTTCAGCACTTTTTTATTTGAGCAACAGAAGATGTTCGAAGAAATCGGTTTCTACTTGCTGGTCTGTTTTGACAGATTTCTGTCATTATTTGCATTTGCTTCTTATTGATTCCTTTTTGAGTTTTCTTTTGGGGAATTGAGCTTTTTGAAGGAGTTGCTACAGTAGCTTGTGTTTTAGTGAAAATTCTTGCTGTTCCAAAGCTTTGCCTAAAGTTATATTATCTTTTGAATACACTAATGTTGCTAATGAAGATTGTGTGAAGTTTTGTATGAAGGAAAAATTTCAGGTGTAGAGAGAGAATGATGTAATGAGATGAAGAATGGACAAAATCTCAAGTTTGGGGATGCCACCCCGGTGTCACCCCAAGAAATTCCAATAGGTACAAGCGTCAAAGCTTGGGGATGCCCAAGGCATCCCCTTCTTTATCAATAAAAAGCTCAGGTCTGTCTAGACACTTCGTTTTTATTGTTTTATGCACAGTTGCGTTGTTATTGGAGCATCTTAGTTTTCGTTTGGTTTGTTTAGTTTTCTTGAATAAATTAGTTGGACCCCCATTCTCGCTGTGTTGTTTCAAATAAGTTTCTTGGTGTTGGAAAGGAGTAGAAAGTTCTTGCTTGATAAGTGCAAGAGGAGCTTGCATTGACTGTGACTTAGACTTTAGCATGACATGCTAGGTGTTATTTTGACCTTATGCTTAGTGATTATTGCTGTAGCATTTCTTGTTACAAACAATTGGGATTGCTTAGTGTGCCTTGAAGAAATTATGCGTTGTTTTAGCATATAAAAGCATAGTATTGTGGTATGGTCCTTTGATGCTTTGTTTGGGTTAACTTCACACATGCTCACACCATGTTATGACTATGACAAGTCACCATAGCCTCTATGATCATTTAGTCCTTGACTTGTAGTACCACTCTATGCTTTGATTAGTAATGTTTTTGTCGCTCTGCATGATTGGCCATTATTGCTCTCTTAGTTGGTTGTTCCCAGTCTTTTGCTAGCCTCCACTTGTATGAGTAAGTTCTACTCATGCCTCCAACTCCCAAGAAACCAAGTTATTCCAAAGTGTCCACTATAAATTCCTATGCATGGTGTGTTACAACATTCCAAGTATATTCTTGTTTTCAGCTATCTTCCAATTAAAAATTATTTTGTTATGTGAAAACTTAGTGATTAAAGCCCTCATGAACTTGATGGCACACTTTATATTCTTTGCCCCTAATAAACTTGAACCATTGTGTCATCTATGTTGTATAAGCTTGCACTTATACGTTGGAATTAGCAGAACCGTGTTGTCACGGGGAACGTTTTCAACATTGCACTTGTACTTTGTACTCAATTGATATCATGCTCTTTTGTCTATGGATGTCACTGGTGTGAAATAAAGAGGGAGCTTGTAAGTCCATGGAGTATGTATTTTGTGTTAGAGAAACGCCTGGGTCGCTAGCCTAAGCCATGCCTAATCATGGTGGAAACTTGCAGCATCACCATAGTGAGCTATCTATGAAGCATTCTCAATAAAAAGCTATGCATATAGTAAATAAAAAGATCGCTGAGATGCTCATTGTCTGCTTGCCTTGTCATTTTGGTTACGGGATAGCTCCTGTACCATGTGCAAGGGGTACCCCGTTGGTGGTTCTGTATGACATGCATGTACTTACAATGACAAGAACTTACAGGTGACTGAAGTTGAGTAGCATGAGGTGTGGCCCTCGTATTCAAGGGACTTGAGATTGACAACTTATACTTTGTCAAGCATATACTCTATAGTTTGTTCACTTTAACCTTAACCACTTCAAGATGCTTATGATAGGGGCAATGAGGGCCGAAAGCTAACAAGTACCATAATTTTTGGAAGCTCTTTTTGAGACTTGAAATCCCTGCTTCCATTTATGAAGGGCCTTTCTTCCACGGTTATTTGAGTCTCCACCTTCTATCCTTAGGCACCATTAAGAGAGCATAGTTTTCATTCTTAGTTCTACATGTAGTGTCCCAAAACTTATTGGTTGATGCATATTGTGATATTACTTGTTCTTGTGATACTTGTTTCTAGTCACCCTTGTGAACTTTGAAGGTGTCCTATGCATCTATTTGCTATTCTATGAGGGACAAGCTGATTTCCACTATGCCATGTTTTCTGTATGTGAAACAAACAAACGTTTTTCAATGCATGCTATTCATGATCTTTGTTTGTAGCCTTTCATGTTGCATGCATAGTTACTTTGTCCTATTGTTAGAACTCCATCTTTCATGCACATGTTTAGAGTTCTTTGATCCCAGCTTTCAATGCTTGCAAATGGTTTGATCTTGATTTTGATGGTTCATGTCACCTCAAAAATTATTCTTTTATCACTTACCTACTCGAGGACGAGCAGGAGTTAAGCTTGGGGATGCTTCATACGTCGGAAACGTATCTATAATTTTTGATGCTCCATGCTTGTTTAGTATCTACTTTTCTTTGCTTTGTCTATACTTTGAGGTGTTTTTATATCTTTTCTGGAACTAACCTATTAACAAGTTTCCACAGTGCCAGTTGCCTGTTTTCTTCTGTTTTTGGTTCCAGAAAGGCGGAAAATCTATATTCTTAGAATTGGACGGGACAAAAGCCAAAGTCAATATTTTACCGTGGGCGTCACGAAGTCCAGAGGGGAAACGGAGAGGCGAACTAGGGCCGTCACACCCCCTAGGCGTGGGTGGGCCCACCCCGCGCCTGGTAGGGTGTGGGCCCCCTGCCCGCCTCCCAGCCTCGCCTCTTAGCCTATAAGAAGCCCCCGATGCAGAAACCCTAGACACCCGATCAAAACTCCACGAAACCTTCTGTAGCCGCCGCCACCATGGTCCCTAGATCGGGGGGATCTGAAGTTCTTCCCGTCACCCTACGAGAGCAGAGATCATCCCGGAGGCCTTCTTCTCCGGTATGATGCGTGAGTAGTTCCACCTTGGACTATGGGTCCATGTAGTAGCTAGATGGTTGTATCTCCTCCTTGTGCTTTAATGTATAGATCTTGTGAGATCCGTTCATGATCAAGATCTAATCTATTTGTAATCATGCATGTTGTGTTTGCGAGGATCCGATGGATATTGAGATTATTATGTTGATTTTATTAATGGTTTTGTCTTTATGATTCTATCATGTCTGTGTTGTTTGTGATATCGCATGATCTCTGTTGTTAGTAGCTATCTTGGCCAAGTAGTTGCTAGTGACTCCAAGAGGGGGTATTTATTCTCGATAGTGGGTTCATGCCTCTAGTTTCCAAGGGAAGTGACAGAAATCTCTTCGGTTGTAGAAGTGCTGTTGCTACTAGAGAGAAAACAACAGTCTCTTGTTCATGGTACAAGTGGATTGTTTACCTTACACACTTTGCTTAAAACAGTTGTCTGTTGCTTGCAACTTAATACTGGAGGGGGTTCGGATGATAACCTGAAGGTGGACTTCTAGTCATAGATGTAGTTGGATGGCGGTCTATGTATATTGTTGTATGGCTCAATCGAATCTCATAGGATCTTTTTTTCTGGTATTGCATTTTTATGGCTTGCTCAGTTCCTGTCAATTGCCCTGCTGTAATTTGTTTGCCCTTCATGCCATGTTGTTTATCAAAGGAGAGCATCTCTAGTGAACTATGGAACCCGGTCCAATCTTTACCATTGATACATCTTCCCTTGTTTACTTGCTGCAAACCATCATCACCTGCCACACCATACGTTTAATCCTTTGTTATAGTAAACCAGTGAGCTTGACAACATCACTGATTTGTTGGGGCAAAGTCTTGAGTTTGTGTTGTGCACGTCTCCGCGTTGCAGGTGACGTTTCCTTCCTCCTACTGGTTCGATAACCTCTGTTTCTTACCGAGGGAAAACTTGATGTTGTGCTGCTTCACACCTTACTCTTGGGGTTCCCAACAGGCTCCACGTCAACCACGCGTATAGTATAGCCATCACGTCTGTAGTTCCGATCAGTGTTTCTGGTCATTGCTGACCGGAAGCAGTGACCGGTACTACCCAGCTACTTCCGCTGGAAGCTTGAGCGGTACTTCTTCCCACCACCGGAAGTTCCGGTCAGGCGGTTCGTGACCTAGTAATTCTGCTCCTTGTTCCTCTTCAAGTTTCGCCTAGGTTCTGTATGTTTTTGTATTGAAACGTCGAATTTAGCGGAACTTGCATCAGAACTTTCTCCGAAAGTACCAGCTGAAGTTCCACTCAAACTAAACGGAACTTCCGTTCGTACTTTTGGGGCCTCCCCTTCAGCTTTCGAGCCGTTGGGCAGATGGCTGAGCGGAAATTCCGGCTCCCCACTACAATTTTCGGTGGTGTCGCAGACAAACAAGGGTCCATTTTGAAGGGGGCCTATTTAAGGCACCCTTCTTCCTCCTCCCATCTTATCTCTTAAATTTCTCTCTCCTACCTTAATACGAGCTTCATCTTTCTAGATCTCTCTCCCTAACTACCCAAACCTCTTGATTGGTGACCTAGATCTACACTTCCACCAAAGGAATCTGGATTCCCCCACCCATCCTTTGTGGATCTATTACTCTTGGGTTCTTGAAATCCTATATGGTGTAGGACATCCTCGGAGCTAAGTGCATGCGTTGTGAAGCTCCATGGTGTCGTTGAGGGGCCTCCAATTTGATTTGTGGATCTTCCCCTCAACCTTGTTGTAAAGGTTTCGGTTGGCGCCTTCAAGGTCACCGGTTAGTGGATTATGAGACCGCCTTTGTGGCAGCGCTCACCGGAGAAGAAGGTGAGGCCTTTGTGGCGCTCGAGTGACCGTGACCCTGGCACCTCTTCAACGTAGACATAGCTTCTTTGGAAGTGAATTACGGGAATTACATCTCCGTGTCTCCTCTCCAGTTTACTCGCTCTGCACCTTTATTTCTTATCCTTTACCGCTTTGTTACTTGTTGATTGTTATCTAGCATATAGGATTGCTCATGTAGTTGCATATCTAGAGAACTTTATTTTTTGCAAAGCCTAAATTTGATTAACAAGATAAAAATTGTTAGTCTCCTATTTACCCCTCCTCTAGTCGATCAAAGTTGGACCTTTCACAAGTGGTATCAGAGACAACCCTCATGGTTACACATGCATGTGCGGGTCAGTGGCGGACATGTGGAGCATGGAGCGTGTGGCCTGAAGTGGCCACGACAAGGCACATGTGCTGGCACTGGACACACATACGTATGCCAAGAGGGGATGTTTCTGGCTTGTGGTTGATCGATGAGGGCATCGATCTTCTAAGGGTAGGTGTATGTGAGACCATGTAGCATGGCTTAATAGGATTGATAGTATACTCATACCAACAAGTTGCAACTTATTTTCTAGAAGCTCATTTGAAAAGAACTCTGAGGTTAAGCATGCTTGGACTAGAGAAATTTGAGGATAGATGACCGACCTGCAAGTGGGTACTGGGTGCGCACGAGCGAGGACAAAGTACGTAGAAAATTTTAGTGTCGGTCTATGGGGTTAGTCTAGAGATCCTATTGAGCTGCCATGAGTGACAGCCGCTGATCCGAAGAGTTCGGGGTATTGCAGTATATATGCAATTATTTGTAGGAAAGAATATTAATGGTTTTATGTAGTTGTTTGACATGTTTTGAGGCACATTCACACACTATTTTTTTAAATTAGTCACTTAGAAGAAATAATGTGACAACCAAAGTCATTTTGCTGGTATAATCAGCTAGTTTGACAACACCATTGGATGTTTCAGAAGTTTGATTACCAAAAGAGGCTGACGATTTAGTAATGGTGGCCAATTTGAGAACACACTGCATTTCTTGTTACTTGTGCTACTTTTAGAATACCGATGGCGACATGATGGTCACTACAAAGTGCTAACAACCACAACTTTCCAAGGGTTGTAATCGAATTCTTGGTTGATCTATGTTATCTATTTTTGCAAGTTACTCACTATCTAGTAAGGGTTTTCTGGTAAATGCGGAATAAAGGGATCTTAATGGGAGATTTTTCATAAATTAGGCCGATTATGGTTTTCTAAATTTTTGAATCTTAGAAATGGATAATCATGTCTAATTTAAACATTTTCCGCTGCAACTTCATGGACAATTATCTTTATTAGCTTATTTTATAGTCAAATTCATCCGGGCAATATCTTTATTAGCTTATTTTATAGTCAAATTCATCCAGTTGCCTTACGTCTGTCACTTTTTCCGCAAGTTTTTTTAGCATAATTAATCCATATCCTTTCATTTGTACATGATAGCTTATTCCTATTAAATTATTTTATCTTCCTGATTTTGCCAAAAATCACCTGGAATCGACCTCTCGGGTAGCTGCAATATTCTTACATATTGCAATGATTAGATTTTCATGCCATGTTTTTTCCTTTACACCATTTATTCCAACTCTTTCTCACAATAGTTGTGGCTAAGCTACCCAAAGCTTAGATCTACCAAAAAGAGTGCAAGACGAAATGAAAAAATATGCAAAAATCATGGCTAAAACCATAGTACTACTAATACTAACACTTTGAATAACATCTTACAATCAACACTAGAATGCATCCTTGCATGTCGCTAAACTGCAAAATGTTTTGTCCCCTTTTCATTAAAATAATATCATCTAATTGGGCTGAGTACCACTAGCTAGCATCTTATTCGTAATAAAATAAGAGTATGGAGCATGCAAGAATAATAAGCGTGGGAGGCGTTAAGAAAATTCCAAAATAAAATAAAATATGAATCTCAAAATTCAGAAGGAATATGTGCATCCCTTCTCCTCCTCTTATGCTTAGTGCCTTAGACCCTTTTTTTTATATTCCCCCTTCAAAGACTAAGATAAAAACTATTCCTTTCTTTTCCCCACAAATATTTTGCAAGCCAAAAGGAAGAGGAAGGAACATCTCAGAACAATAGGCACGAGAGGCATCGGGAAAACATAGGAAATAAATCTATGCCCTAGTTTTAGAGACAAAGAAGTGTTGGCTTTCCTCTATGTTCCCATGCCCAATGCTCATAGACACTCTTTTTCATCCTCTTCCCGACTCACTTCCAGGACTAATCATCTAAACCTACCTATTGGTACTTTCTAGTTTCTCTCCTAAAAGTAATTTTGCAAGAAAATGAAGGGGAAGGAGTACCTAAGAACGATAGGAATAGGAGGCATCGGGAAAACAAAAACCAAGTCTCTACCTCCATTACTGGAGGAGAAAATCGAGCTCTAGGCTTTCCTCCATGTTCCTATTCCGACTGCTCTTAGAGACTCTCGCTTCCTCTTCCATGCTCACTGTCAACCTTAAAATCCACAATTTTAACAATACAAAGCCCATACTATAGAACATGGTTGTAGTGTTTTGAAGTATATATAGGCCTCTTCGACATCTCTATAGAGTATACAGAAACCCTTGAACAAAACAACATTAATGAACACACCTACTACATTGTACACAATACTGCATAGTAGGCAATGCCATTGTGTACAAAAAATAGTTAATGTGTAATAGTCTAACCTAATTTGGTGCATTTATAAGAATCATAAGAAACCAAAAAGAGGGAACCGTGCACTCCCAGATTCTTGTTTAGAGTGAGAGCATGCAGAGTGGAGAAGATGACACATCGGATATGTCATGGACCTAATTAATAGACTTTAATGTCGACATAACTTTCACCATAGATCGTTCTATGATTCATCACTCATTTTACAAGTGAACCTTCAATTATCAACATCTCATTATTTTTCATGAGTGGCATGGCTCTGTTCATGGACCTAATTAATAGTAGGGTGTTCATGTTTGCTGCCTCTGTTCATAGCTTTCACTTTGATTAGTTCATTAAAAAATTTAAACTAGTTGTGTGGACGTCCAAATTCGTGCAATCTTTGACTCTTGGCTTGAGTGGCATGGCTGAATCTTGAAACATTGTTTTGCTCTACTTGTTATTCTGGGGGCAAAAAGTCCTTGTTTCTGACGTGCTCTGCTTCCAACTTACTTTTTTTTCATGTTTGACAACACAACAGACCACAGGTTCTGTATTTCTGGGTTGCTCATCTCGCCGGCCCGGTCTGGGGTCCGTTGGCATCATGGTGCTGCGCTTGGCTGGAGGCCATAGGCCTCATTGCCGGAATCGGCACACAGGTACGCCTCTTTTGGAAATTGCTCTGTTCATCATATAGAAATCCGATTCGTGTGCGTGCTTGTTCATTTCCTTAACAATTTGGATTGCCCAGAGGAATGTATTTTTTTAATGTGTCAATTTCGCCTCCCCGTTGTTGCAGGCATACACAGGATCACAGGTGCTGCAGAGCATAATTCTGCTCTGCACCGGCACAAACAAAGGCGGATCCTCGTCATGTACCTTTTCTTAACCTTTATCTGGCCGTGCTCAACACTTTCGCGTTGGACGTCATCGCCTATATCGACGTTATCTCCATGCGGTGGAAGGTAATTCACATGTCTTACTAGATAATGTGTTTTTAGAAATATTTCAGGTCACTGAAAAGTGCAGTTCATCAGGTTGCACTGGCGCAAATGACCATTCCTTGATGTTGTGTGCAGGTGATCGGTGGCACTGTCATAGTGATCATGCTGCCCTTGGTGGCAAAAACCACCCAACCGGCCTCTTATGTATTCACGCATTTCGAGACCACGCCGGATGTGACCGGGATCAGCAGCAGCGCCTACGCGTTCATCCTGTCCTTCTTGGTGAGCCAGTACTCCCTGTACGGGTACCACGCGGCGGCGCACCTGAAGGAGGATACCAAGGGCGCCGACAAGAATGACCGCATCGCCATCCTCTCCAGCATCGGCATCATCACCGTCTTCGGCTGGGCCTACATCCTCGCCCTCACCTTCAGCATCCAGGACTTCAGCTACCTGTCCCGGCGCAGATACTATACGACGCGTTCCACGGGAGGTACAACAACTCGACAGGCGCCATCGTGCTGCTCTTCATCAGCTGGGCCTCCTCCTTCTTTGGAGGCCTCTCCATCACCACCAGCGCGGCCCGGATGGTGTACGCGCTGTCGCACCACCGCGGCGTCCCGTTCTCCTCCGTGTGGCGCAAGATCCACCCCACGCGCAAGGTGCTCGGGAACACGGTGTGGCTCTGCGCTGCCGTGTGCGCGCTGCTTGGCCTGCCCATCCTATGGATCAACGTGGTGTTCATGGCCATCACCTCCATCGCCACCATCGGCTAGGTGGGAGGCTACGCGGTGCCCATCTTCGCCCGGATGGTGATGAGGGAGAAGGACTTCCGCCCCGGTCCATTCTACCTCGGCGGAGCCAGCAGGCCTGTCTGCCTCGTCGCGTTCCTGTGGATCTGCTACACGTTCTCCGTGTTCATGCTCCCCACAGTGTATCCTATCAAAATGGACACCTTCAACTACGCGCCGATTGCTCTCTGTGTCGTCCTGGGGCTGATCATGCTGTGGTGGGTGGTCGACGCCAGGAAGTGGTTCAAGGGACCTGTCAGGAACATCGACGAGCAGGTTGATCACCTCGGCGATGGTAATGGTAATGTCAAGGTCTGAGAGCTAGCGGCTTTGCTCGATCAAGCATTCTTTTTTCTTTGGGCTGTGTGTGCTTGTGTCTGTTGTATCCTCTTGTCAGTGAACTTAGTTTAGGTTATGGAGACTTGTGTGTGTGTCATACAGAAGAAGCTAGCGATAGGTAGGGCCAACCCAACCTTGAAGCTGTCTTTTGTTCTACACATCTGATCGAAAACACTGTTACCTGAATTGAAGAGAAAGAAGCGCCAAAGAATACCATGTAGTAATACGAGAGGAGTTGGTAAAAGCACTGAAATTGATCTCGATGCATCTTTTATCTATACAGTACAGGAAGCAAACGTTAAGATCAGTAGCAATGAACTTATTTGCTTTGTTTGCTACGAACGACCAACATGGGACAGGTCACATTAAATCTCGACGCTTTCTTGCATAAGTCCACAAAAAGTGGAAACTTTTGCATTGCAGCATGGACTCCTTGCACTGCAGTTGGGCTGTAATTGCATCAACGTCAACTCGGACAATTCATCCGTGATGCATAGGGATTTCGCGAAAGTGACCTTTTTTTACTGTCCTTGAGAAATTGATGGGACAACTAATGGACTTGCTAGGCAGGCCATCTTATCCTCCCCCAGATATCTGGCTCGATGACTTGCCAAATTTATTTTGTCTACCCTTGTAAACTACTTCCTCTGTTTTAAAATATAAGATTTTTAACTTTATGAAAAAAGTGTATCTAGATTTTTTTAGTGCGTAGATTCACTTTAAACCTGAGTAAACCTATGTACTAAAAGAAGTCTAAATACATTTGCTTTATAAAGCTAAAACATTTTATATTTTGAAACGGCGGGAGTACTCGGTAGATCCAGAGATTCCCAAGTAGGTCAACCTTTTGATAGGATCGACTATCACTAGATCGGTTCGGTAGATCCATGGCTAGGGATTCGGGTCTTGCTAGAGACCGAGAGATGGGGAAGTTTACCTTCTCCGGTGCTGGAGCTCGATGAGATGTTGGCCATCTTGGTCGACGGCGAGAGCGAGGCTAGGATAGCTAAGCAGTGGCGGCGACTTCCCGTGGCTCGCGCTAGGAACCCTAGATCAGTAGGGAATATCAGTGGGGGGAGTGGCGGTCCATCGAACCTCGTAACGTGTGTCCCGGCCCCCACCTTGTATTTATAGCGCTTCCATAGGATCCCACCAACCATGAGAGGGTTGGCGCCCCCGATCAGGGCGCAGATAAGGGTTCGTCGAGCCGTTGGGTTCGAACTGGTGGAGAGGTCAACCTAACATTCTCACCCTTGATCTCGACTTTACTTTTTTTTACTTTATACTTTACTCGTTTCATCATTGTTTGGTACATAGAGCATGTTTTATCGTCATAGCTCAGTGCCGATAGAATCCGACAACTACAATATACCTCTTGTTTTGAAACAAGAAACTCTTTCCTTTTTGGGCCTCTTATGATTCAGGAAGGCTTTCCTTTAAACCCATGCCGACTAAGTGCTCCTTGAACACATTGGGTGGTAAGCCTTTCGTTAGCGGATCCGCAAGCATTTCCTTTGTCCTTAAATGTTCGAGTCTTATAGTGTGATCCTGGATCTTATCTTTCACAACATAATACTTTATCTCATTGGTTTGGAAGCAGTACTCGACTTGTTGTTGTGAGCATAAAATGGTCTCATTGTCACAGAACATCTTTAGTGGCTTGCTAATGCAATCTACCACTTTCAAGTCGGGTATAAATTTCTTTAACCATATCGCCTGTCTCGTGTGGCCTCATAGCATCCTATAAATTCTGCATACATCGTGGATGATGCAACTATTGACTGTTATAAGATTTTCCACGAAATAGTCCCTCCCGCGAGAGTAAAGACGTATTCTGTCGTGGACTTTCGATCATCTTTGTCGTCCGCAAAATCAGCATCTAAATACCCTCTTATCTCTAGGGAATCAGACCTTCTATATGTTAGCATGAGGTCTTTTGTGCCTTGCGTATAACGCGAAGCTTTCTTTACCATTTTGCAGTGCTCTATGCCTGGATTCTCTTGATATCTACCGAGTATCCCGGTGATAAAAGCTAAGTCAGGGCGAGTGCACACTTGTGCATACTGTAAACTTCCAATGGCCGAAGCATATGGTACCGACTTCATTTTTTCGATCTCATATTGACTTTTGGGACATTGAAATTTCCCAAAACTATCATCCTTGACTATAGGAGCAGGTGTGGTATTACACGCATGCATACTATATTTCTTTAGAATCTTTTCTAGGTATGTCTTTTGTGACAGTCCTAGGATTCCATTTGATCTATCTCGGTGAATTTTTATGCCCAAAACATATGAAGCTTCACCAAGATCTTTCATATCGAAGTTTTAGGACAAAAACTTCTTTGTTCCTAGTAGTAGACCGACATCGCTGCCAGCAAGCAAGATATCGCCCACATACAGAATTAGGAAAATATATCTCCCCATTTTGAACTTTGCATAGACGCAGTTATCCTCAACATTCTCTTTAAATCCAAATTTCTTAATGGTCTCATTAAACTTTAGATACCACTGTTGCGAAGCTTGCTTTAATTCATAAATGGATTTCCTTAAGCGGCATCCCATATTTTCCTTGCCTTCCATGAAAAAACCCTTAGGTTGTTTCTGTAGGGGTTCGTAGCATGGAAAACAAAAATTTTCTATCGCATACAAACAAACAAGCCAAGATCTATCTATTAGATTGTAGCAACGAGTCGATGGAATAACTTACCCTCGAAGATTCCAAAGTGTCTAACGAGAGCGGATTCTCGTGGGTGATGTAGTCGTACTCTTTCCGATCTCAAGATCGTGTAGACGATCCTTCCGGCATTTATTCACATGTTCGGCGATTGACGAAGACCTTCCTCTCCTTGTTCCGAGTTTGTAGCACTCTCCTCGCGATTCCTAAGAAAGACAAGTGCTGGTAAGTAGAGGGAGATCCATGAGGCTTCCTTTTTGGGCCGAAGTATGGTGGAGTATGAGAGAGCTATTAGTGGTCTAGGTTTAGACACACCAATTAGAAGGCTCTAAACCAAGGCTAGGGCAATTAGAAGCTCTAAACCAAAAGCGTCTCTAAACCGGAGATTAGAGGATAGGAACTTGTGTGTCTAGAGGAGGAGGCCCTGCCTCCTTTTATAGGTGGAGAAATGGCTGGCGGAGGGAGGATTCCTCCCCAACTCGGCCTAGGTCGGTTCGGCTTGGAGGAGAGGACTCCTCCTCCAAGTTGGTTTCAACCTCCTCTTGCTTGTTTCCCACGGTTTCTGTTTCCCACAGCTTCTGTTTTAGTTTGACTTTCAAACCGGCGTTTGACTTTCAGTTTTGGAACAGCAAGAACACTTAGTACATGATGCAATCATTCAATGACACATTCATATACCCTCCCCGGTGCTGGGACAATCCGGAACCTTCTAGAACATTCCGATGAAAACACCTAATCATTCCCGAACTCAAACGGGGACTTTCCTTATATGAATATTATTCTCCGGACCATTCCGGATCTCCTCGTGATATCCCGGATCCCATCCGAGACTCCGAACAACATTCGGTCTCTTACTCATCATTCCATAACTACTCAAACAACGTCGAATCCTTAAGTGTGTCTCCCTACGGTTTGTGAATTATGCGGACATGATCGAGACACTTCTCCGATCAATAACCAATAGAGGAATCTGGAAATTCATATGGCTCCTACGATTACTTTGCGATCAAATGAACCACTTACATACGATACCAATTTCCCTTTGTCTCACGATAGTTTACTTATCCGAGGTTATGATCGTCGGTATCTCTGCATACCTAGTTCAACCTCGATAAGTACTCTTTTCGTTCGTGATATGTGATCCCTTGTGGCCGTCACATGCTTGCAAGCTAATTGGATGACATTCCACCGAGAGGGCCTGAGTATATCTATCCGTCATATGGATGGACAAATCCACTCTTGATCCATGTGTTTCAACCAATACTTTCCGAACACTCAATGCCACCTTTATAGCCACCTAGTTACGGTGTGGTGTTTGATGTCATCAAAGCATCCATCCAGTTGATATGCATGATCTCATGGTCGAAGGAATTAGGTTACTATGTATCGAAGCATATAGCAATTGAACTATTTAAATGACTTGATCTTTATGCTACGCTTATCTATAGGAGTATGTCCATCACATCATTCTCCTAATGATATGATCCTGTTAATAACATCTCTATGTTCATGATCGAAACCATGATCATATATTAACCAACAAGCTAGTTTAACAAGAGGCTTTACTAGGGACTCTTATTTTAGTTTACAAATCACACAAGTATTAATGTTTCCGGTTAATACAATTATAGCATGGTATGTAAACATTTATCATAAGTGTGAAGATATGATAATAACCACTTTATTATTGCCTCTTGGGAATATCTCCAACAGTCTCCCACTTGCACTAGAGTCAATAATCTAGTTTCAAACCTTTGTGTATTCAACACCTATGGCTTTCCGGTGTTGTATGTACATGATTGCTAGTGGTCAACTGATCTCCGGATCTAACACTTCCAGGTCCATGTGTAATTGCATGTCTTTGCGTCTCTACGCATCACTCATTCTCTAATGAGATGGCTTTGTATAAATTTGGTCTGTCGGTGTGACTTTTAGCTCTTTGGGGTTAAAACATGTTGATAATATTGTCGCACAATATATCTTCATAGTATTATCCCACTGTGAACTACACCTAGTTTGATAACAAACTACTTGACACAAATGCCCTCTTTTGATGCTAAAATAGCAGTCATATACTTAGCCTTTTGTTGTAGTATCAGTCACAATGTCTTAACTTTGGAACTCATCCAAATCCATTATGGAACTCACTTTCCATTATATTGTGCCACCCTTAGTTTAGATCGAGATAAACTTAATTTGTACTTGGTGACAAAACTAGTATCAATGTAGTACTTTTACAATGAACTAACCATCTATTTGTCACTTCTACAAATATTATACTCTTAGTTCTTCCAAAAGATCATAAGAATATCCTTACTATTGTCCAATGATCATCTTACGAATCATTACGGTATATGCTCACAACATTTAGAGCATAGGACATATCTGGATTTGTACATATCACAAGATGATTGATATAAATACTCTTTGTGATTTCATATATCAAGTATCAATCTATACTTGATTATTTGTTTCACTTTACCAAATGTCAATACACTTGAATATATCATCAACATTTGAACTCTTTCAATCCTTTCTGTGCGACAAGAACCTTTCTTGTAGTTTCTATATTGAACTCATTCAATATCTCGTCTATGTACTTCTGGCACAACCATATTAGCGTCTATTGATGCCAAATATTTGGGTTTTGCCTAAGTCTTTCATCGGGATGAAATTCTTAATATGTGTTAACAAAAGATACATTATTTCCAATCAACAATATGTCTTCCACATAATGTATTAGAAACATGTCTTAAGCGCTCCACTTAATTTCTTGCAAATGCAAGCATCTCCATCGTCTCGATGAACTTTTAAACTCCTTTAACAGTTTCATCACGTGAAGATTCAACTCCGATGCTCACTTTAACCATTAAAGTTTGCTTTTAGCATCCTTTTGAATTAACAAAACCCTATGGACCGTGTTATGCACATGTCCTAGGTAACGATTCTATTAGAAGAACTTGTTTTGTTTATTCAACTACCATATAACAAATTATATGTAGTGGTTGCTACATTAATCCGTCTAGACTAAATATCACTATGAAAGATTAAATCTTGTCATAGTCAACCTTTGAACATTTTGTGAACTCTTTCCCAACATGTCGACTATTTCATAGATGTAAAACATCCATGTCTATTTCTTTATAGATCCAGACACAACTGTAAGGTCTTACACCTTTCTCGAGGGTCCTTCAAGTTCAAAACTTGATTTCTCGTGTATGGAACTATCACGGATTTTATGGCTTCATGCCATTTTACGGAGTCAGGGCCCATCATCGCTTCTTTGCATATAGTACGTTCATTATTCTCAAATAATGATTCAACCCTCAAATCTTGGTATTTGATTGTTTACTCGACCTACTTGGTTCAATAGAAACTTTGACCTTCATAACCACAACCTTTGATGCACGTGAGCCATGAGCATTGTTGCTGCCTCCGGAACACTTTTCGGTGTAACTGCACATATAGCTAAGGTTCTTTTAACCTTATCAAAGTTCTATTGTCCTCCACTTAACTTTTCACGAAAAATTCCTTCCCAAAGAAACTTGACGTTCTAAGTGACAAACACTTTTGTCTCGGTGTTATGGAGGAATACTTAACAAAGACAGTTCATCCGACTTTGGTTGCAAACATCTTTCTTATGCATAGCATACCAATGTTTAAGAAAGGACAACTTGGGTTTTATCCCAAACCATAACATATGGTGTCATTTCAGCGGATTATGATGGAGCTCTTTTCCGGTAATCTCTAAAGCTTTTAATCTTTAAAATACAATGGCATTTTATGAATTATACCTTCGATCTCACCATGTCAAACAAGGTTTAATTACATATCTCGAACGCTCCATACTCTTATGGTGTTTCGGGAAAATGCAAATCCACGGAACGATTCCTTAAATCTTAGGTATGATGCTAAACTTGTAACTCAAATATCTTCCTTTATGATCTTATCATAAACTATTTATATTCTTGTTACAATGATTTTGCACTTCATCCTGAAAATCTTTGAACTTTTCAAATATTTCACACTTCATCCTTATTAAGTAAATATTCATATATTCACTCAAATTTTTTTGGAGAAAGCATATGAAGTTGAAATCCATCGCTCTTGACTACACATAATGGATTTCGTACAACTATATGTACAAGTTCCAATAAGCTAGTCATTCGTTCCCTTTTGGCCTATGAACGAAGTTTTAATTATCTCTAGGAAAGTTTCACAAGCGTCATGTGATCAAAAATCAAAAGACTCCAAAATTCCATCCACATGGAGTTTCTTCATGTTTTCTTTCCAATATAATTCAAACTGCGATGTCACTTCCTAAGTGATCTTTCAATCAATTTGTCTTTCGACATCTTTAGCACTAGTTTTATGGATGTGATTTTTCCAACGAGATTTGTGAATCATCCATCTTTTATGGATTACAGCAATTATTTGAACAACCCTTTTGTTCTCATAATACCTGATAAAACAAATATTGAAGGCAAACTTTGATGTTTAACGAGAAACACAATAACCCTTTATTTGTTCTCGATGAACATCATCACGTATTCTTTTGCTAATTACTTAAGTTCATGAATTTGTTTCGTATGACGATTCATACCAACAAATTCAGTATTAAATACTTAAGAACCACATTGTTTAATAAGCAAAGAATATAGCCATAACATGTATATCATCTATATACTTAAACTGAACAATTCTAGTCTTTTCTTTTCTGCCATATATTTATGAGATTTTCTTTCAATATTTCCTTCTCTGTTTGAAAGAATCTATCAACATCAATAGTGGAGTCATACATATGACACATAGTCCAAAGCGTGTATAGTTAAATACCAATGTATTTGGACTTGCACTTTGAAGTAGATCACCATTATCAAATATTTGGTGTTCTTTCAAATTCCTTTCTTTAGTAATCTCTTGGTGTAGTAAACATTTTACCTACATCAAATATTCACCCTCATCATGGATTTATCCATGATCTAGCTACTGAATCGTATAATGTTGCTCTCCAAAACCTTTTGGAGGATTAGGACAACTAGTGTCTCCAACCTTTTGCAAATTCTCATCAAATATGAGAACATGAATTTTGCCATATTATACTCTATCATGTTGTAACCAATATTTCGTTTCAGATATCACAATATCTTCCACACATCATGGTTTCTGAAACAACTCTTTCAGATCCTAGATAACTTTGATATTAAGACAATCCTTTGAATATCAAGAATCATGGAAACAAACATGATACTTATACACTAACACTTGGAATTGTTACTCTTGATTTAATACTAATTATTAAACTTCATGGAGTAGGAACTTCTTGAAAGTTTGCAATTGGACTTTTAAACTTTAGATTAACACTTCAAAACAATACGATACCAGTTCGTAAAGTAACTAACCAGAATTCTATAGTTCTATCATCTCAAATATAACTAAGCGCAAGGTGATAAACGGATGCCAATGACTACAACAACTATGCAAATTCACTTTGATTTAGTTTATGATAAATTGAGTTCTAATTAATAATTAAATTAATCTAGGTGAACTCCCACTCAAAACAATATCCCTCACATTGTTTTAGTGATCACACGAACCAAATCCACCACATCAAAACCGATCATCACGAGAGTTAATATAGCTTCAATGGCGAATAATCAACATGTTCATCATATCTACTATATGACTCATGCTCTACCTTTATCCGTGTTCACGAGGCCATGTGCACATGCTAGGCTCGTCAAGATCAAACCTTAGTTTCGCATGAGCAAATGGCTTGCTCACGTTGTATACACTTAGAATCTAACACCCGATCATCACGTGGTGCTTGAAACAACAAGCTTTAGCGGTGCTAACTAAGGGTGAACACTTTATGACTTGAAATTCATGTGCATGAGGGATCATCTTATAATGCTACCGTCATCTACTAAGCAATACAAGATGCATAAAGGATTAACATCACATGCAATTCATAATATGTGATATGATATGGCCTTTCTTCTTTGTGCTTCCGATCTCCATCTTCTAGCACGAACATGATCTCCATCATCACCGACATTTCATCAAGGTCAATGATGCTTATCCATGGTTGTCGTCCACCGGCTTCAACTATTACAACTACTTTGAATAGACACGCGGTCTTAATTAAAGACAACCATATGGCTCCTGCCGGTTACAATAAGGAACATTGCATACATCATATATATAATCACAATCATGGCCATATCACATCCTTGCACACACAAAACAAAGTTAGACGCCTCTACTTTCTTTGCATGTTTTACATGGTTTGGGCTGTTAATAAGTGACGTTCTAACTTCGAACATGAGCGACAACATTGATACTAGTATTGTTAATTACCCGTTGTAAATTGGATCTTAACTATGCTAAGAAAGCGAGCATAAAGGCACTTATGCAATACAAGTTGCATGTCGGCGTGGAGCAAGTCTCATGAACGATGTCATGTAAGGTTAGCCGGGCCACTTCATCCCAACATACCGTAAGATGCAAAGTACACAAGAAGCAATCGACAATAAAGCATCAACAGCAATGACCATTGTGTTCTACTATCTACATATGACACGGATCGATACCACTATAGGGGTTCGTAGCATGGAAAACAAAAATTTCTATCGCATACAAACAAACAAGCCAAGATCTATCTATTAGATTGTAGCAACGAGTCGATGGAATAACTTACCTCGAAGATTCCAAAGTGTTTAACGAGCGATTCTCGTGGGTGATGTAGTCGTACTCTTTCCGATCTCAAGATCGTGTAGCGATCCTTCCGCGCTGCGTTCGGAGCGCGCTTTTCCATCGGTCTCGTTTTGTTTTTTTTCAAGACCTTCCTCTCCTTGTTCGAGGTTGTAGCACTCTCCTCGCGATTCCTAAGAAGACAACAGGGCGTGGAGTAGAGGGAGATCCCTGAGGCTTCTCTTAAGCAGGAGGAGTATGGTGGAGTATGAGAGAGATATTAGTGGTCTAGGTTTAGACACACCAATTAGAAGGCTCTAAACCGAAGGCTAGGGCAATTAGAAGCTCTAAACCAAAGCGGTTCTAAATGGAGATTAGAGGATAGGAACTTGTGTGTCTAGAGGAGGAGGCCCCTCCTTTTATAGGTGGAGGGGCTGGCAGGGAGGAGTCCCTCCCAACTCGGCCTAGGCGCTTGGAGAGGGACTCCTCCTCCAAGTTGGTTTCAACCTCCTCTTGCTTGTTTTTGACTTTCAAATGACTTTTCAGTTTTGGAACAGCAAGAACACTTAGTACATGATGCAATCATTCAATGACACATTCATGTACCCTCCCCGTCTTGGACAATCCGAACCTTCTAGAACATTCCGATGAAAACACGGAATCATTCCCGAACTCCAGCAGGACTTTCCTTATATGAATCTTATTCTCCGGACCATTCCGGATCACCTCGTGATATCCGGATCCCATCCGAGACTCGAACAACATTCGGTCTCTTTCTCATAATACCATAACTACTCAAACAACGTCGAATCCTTAAGTGTGTCTCTACGGTTCGTGAATTATGCGGACATGATCGAGACACTTCTCCATCAATAACCAATAGAGGAATATGGAAATTCATATGGCTCCCACATATTTCTCCGATTACTTTGAATGAACCACTTACATACGATACCAATTTCCCTTTGTCTCACGATAGTTTACTTATCCGAGGTTATGATCGCTATCTCTGCATACCTAGTTCAACCTCGTTACCGATAAGTACTCTTTTCGTTCGTGATATGTGATCCCTTGTGAGCCAGTCACATGCTTGCAAGCTAATTGGATGACATTCCACCGAGAGGGCCTGAGTATATCTATCCGTCATATGGATGGACAAATCCACTCTTGATCCATGTGTTTCAACCAATACTTTCCGAACACTCAATGCCACCTTTATAGCCACCTAGTTATGGTGTGGTGTTTGATGTCATCAAAGCATCCATCCAAGTTGATATGCATGATCTCATGGTCGAAGGAATTAGGTTACTATGTATCGAGCATATAGCAATTGAACTATTGAAATGACTTGATCTTTATGCTACGCTTATCTATAGGAGTATGTCCATCACATCATTCTCCTAATGATATTATCCTGTTGTTAATAACATCTCTATGTTCATGATCAGGAAACCATGATCATATATTAACCAACAAGCTAGTTTAACAAGAGGCTTTACTAGGGACTCTTATTTTAGTTTACAAATCACACAAGTATTAATGTTTCCGGTTAATACAATTATAGCATGGTATGTAAACATTTATCATAAGTGTGAAGATATGATAATAACCACTTTATTATTGCCTCTTGGGCATATCTCCAACATTTTCATGTAGACTCTTTCATCTAAATCCCCGTTTAAAAATGTCGTCTTTACATCCATTTGATGCAGCTCTAAATCAAAATGTGCAACTAGTGCCATTATGATTTTGAAGGAATCTTTACATGAGTCTGGAGAAAATGTCTCATTGTAATCTTCTCCTTCTCTTTATGTGAAATCTTTTGCCATAAGTCGTGCTTTGTATTTCTCCATATTCTCTCTAGAGTCATACTTTGTTTTGTAGACCCATTTACAGCCTACTGTTTTGGCTCCTTTGGGAATTTCCTCTAAGTCCCAAACCTCGTTGGAACTCATCGACCTCATCTCATCTTCCATGTATTCTAGACACTTCGATGAGTGAGGGCTACTATGGCTTCTTCAAATGTAGTGGGATCATTCTCCATTTGAACGCTTTATGTGTTATAAACTTTGTAATCTTTAAAAATTGTTGACTTTCTAGATCTTTGAGACCTTCTAGGGGCCTCATGAACTGGCTCATCATGTGTCTCAACATGTGGCGTATCCTCTAGAGGTGGCTGTTGCTGCTCCCTTTCATGCTCAACAATGGGTTCGGTCGGCTCCTGACGGACAGGCTCCGGATCCTCACTCATTGTTGTCATGGGTGGAGTCGCAACAGGTGCTTGCACCACAATATCTAGGGTTGTCGATGCAGGAACAATAGGTAGCGAGAAGAATGACTCCTGAATTATCATATTAGGTGCATGCACCCTCTTCTCCTCAAGATCAATTTTCCGAGCTACCATGCTCCCCTCATAATTTCTTCCTCTGAGAAGACAATGTGTCTCATTTATACAAATTTTTTTATCTGTCTGGATAGTAGAAACAAAAACCTTTTGACTTTTCAGGATAGCCAATGAAATGGCAACTGACAATTTTAGGGTCAAGCTTTGCTATATTTGGATTGAACACTTTTGCCTCAGCCGGGCTCCCCCACACCCTTAGGTGTTGTAGCGAGGGAAATCGTCTTGTCCGTAGACCATACGGTGGTTTGGGCACCTACTTGCTTGGTACTCTATTGAGAATATGAATGACGGTTTTTAATGCCTCCATACACAAACCCAATGGCAATGTGGAGTAACTCATCATGTTGCGCACCATATTCATAAGGGTACGGTTGCGCCTTTCAGCTACTCCATTTTGCCGAGGCTCGCCCGACATTGAATATTGGGCCACTATACTACTCTCCTATAAGAACCTTGCAAAAGGTCCAGGGACTTGGCCATATGGGGTGTTTCGACCGTAGTACTCCCCTCCATGGTTAGACCTTGCTATCTTTATTGTTTTACTGTGTTGGTTCTCAACTTCGGCTTTGAATATCTTAAATTTATCCAATGCTTCCGATCTTTATTTAATAGGATAAATAAAACCATAGCCGGAGTAGTCATCTGTGAATGTTATGAACGAGTCATAACCATCCATAATTTTTACTGGAAACGGTCCACAAATATCAGTGTGAATAATTTCTAGTATTTCGGCGCTTCGATTTGCACCCTTTTTTAATTTTCTTTACATACTTTCTTTTAATGCAATCGATACATTGATTTATGTCGGAGAACTCTAAAGGAGGAATAATTGAAGGGATACGGGTAGGATACACTAGCGCAAATCAAAATTTTCTACCGCGTAAACCAGGAATACTGTTGTCATAGATCACGGGATTACCACTAGACGCGCATTGAATTGATGAAGCCGTCGGCGGTCAAGCGATCTCGTCTCCTCCTTGTTCTCGTCCCACGAGCAGCTCCCCTTGCGCGGCTCGTCCAAACGCTATAGATGCAGCGCCTCCAAGGTATCCACACGTACAGGGTGGAAGCGTCAGACGCCGGACTGCTAGGTCCGCGCGCGCGACACAGGCGTGAGGAGCGGCGGCTGGGTGGAATGATTCTGGTCTAACCCTGGCCAGCTCGCCCCATCCTCTCTTATATAGGAATCCCTAGTGGGCTTCTACATTAGCATCCCATTAGTAGCCTAAACCTGGTCTAATTTGGATCCAATCCTCATTAGGCTTCCAGCCCCTTAAGTGTGTGACCCTATAGGTTCATATGTGTATAGACATGACACAAATACACTTATTTTTTCAATAGTTAGTAGCGGCCTCTAGCAAGACGTGTCAAATCCTAAACGCATACAAAGATCATATCGGACGAACCATCACAAGGTGTAGTACATGTCTTTCCTTTTGCCTCACGATATTTGGTCAAGCTCCAAGCCGACCTCCCTTTCTTGATACTGCGATTTGGAATCCCTTTACTAGGTTAACTCTTAACCTTATATAGCACGGCCATGCATTTCTGGATCCGATCACTCGAGGGGCCCAGAGATATCTCTCTCAAGTAGGTAGGGGCAAATCCCATCTTGATTGACCATGCCTTGCAGTATGTTTCAGGACAAACCCGAAAGCTACCTTTATAACTACCCTGTTACGGTGCAGCTTTTGATAGCCCCAAAGTAAGTCGATTCAAATATCAAGTACATGCGACAATCTCAGCTCTAAGGACAAAACATACATGATGTATAGAGAGAGATCTGCAACTAATTGCCAGTCTCAGGTTGGGTCAGTCCAACCCCATGTTCATAACATGTGTCCACATCATTGGTTTGACATCTCCATGTCTATGACTTGCGAAACATAGTCATCAACCAATCGATGTGCTAGTCTAATATTCACGTGTGTCCTCACATGAACTCCGACTAGGGACAACTCTTAAATAACCATAAAAGTAAAGAGTTTCACAAACAATTCACATAATTTCCAATCAATACAAGTTGCCAGATATGGATATTCAAGGAACATTACAATAACTCATGGATACATATGAAATATCATCATCTATATGATTGTCTCTAGGGCATATTTCCTTCAGTCTCCCACTTGCACCAGAGTCAATCTAAAATGTATCTAATACCAATTGCTCTTGTGTGCGCTTCATGCGCGGGCTGCGGGAGAGGCTTAGTCAAGGGATCATCAACATTTGAGTCCGTATATATTTTGCATATCATGACACTAACATCCTCAACAAACTCTCGAATCTGAATGTAACGGATGCGAATATGTTTGTTATTTTGGTGATGTCTAGGTTCCTTGGCCTGTGCAATAGCACCATTGTTGTCACAATAAACGTCCAAGGGATTGGACGCGCCCTGGACCACACCGAGAGCGATCAGGAAATTCCTAATCCAAACAGCTTCCTTTACTGCCTCCGAGGCAGCAATATATTCAGCTTCTGTTGAAGAGGAGGTCACCGTATCTTGCTTGGAACTTTTCCAGCTCACAACACCATCATTCAAGACAAACACATAACCTGATTGCGATTTCGAATCACCTGAGTCGTTAAGGTAACTCGCATCTGTGTAACCCTTTACACTGAGTTCATCCTCACCTCCATAAACTAGGAACACATCCTTAGTCCTTTTCAAGTACTTAAGGATGTTCTTTACCGCTGTCCAGTGACCTTCACCTAGATCAGCCTGGTATCTGCTCGTAACACTTAGAGCATAGGAAACATCTGGGCGAGTACATATCATTGCATACATGATGGATCCAATAGCCGAAGCATATGGAACCCTACTCATGCGCTCACGCTCATCAGTAGTCGAAGGACACTGAGTCTTGCTGAGTTTTATGCCATGAGACATGGGAAAGAACCCCTTCTTAGCCTCTTCCATGCTGAACCGTTTCAACACTTTGTCAATGTATGTACTCTGGCTTAATCCAATTAGCCTCCTTGATCTATCTCTATAGATCTTGATGCCCAGAATATATGCCGCTTCTCCTAATTCCTTCATCGAAAAACTATTTTTCAATAAGGTCTTAACAGACTCGAGCATAGGAATGTCATTTCCAATCAACAATATGTCATCTACATATAAGATTAGAAATACCAGCGCTCTCCCACTTTCCTTCTTGTAAACACAAGGTTCTTGTTCGTTTTTGATGAAGCCAAACTCCTGTACAACTTCATCAAATCGAATGTTCCAACTCTGAGATGCTTGCTTTAGCCCATAAATGGACTTCAGAAGTTTGCATACCTTTCCAGCATTGTTTGGATCGACAAAACCTTCGCGCTGCATCATATACACGTACTCAGTAAGGATTCCATTTAGGAAAGTCGTCTTGACATCCATCTGCCATATTTCATAGTCGAAATGTGCAACAATGGCTAGAATTATCCGTATAGATTTAAGCATCGCCGGGCGAGAAAGTCTCGTCGTAGTCAACTCCTTGAACTTGTCGAAAACCTTTTGCAACAAGTCGAGCTTTATGGATGTGAACATTTCCATCCATATCAATCTTCTTCTTATAGATCCATTTGCACTCGATGGCTTTAAAACCATCAGGCAGGTCAACCAGGTTCCAAATTTGATTATCTCCCATGGACTCTATCTCGGATCTCATGGCGATCAGCAATTTCTCAGAGTCTGGGTCCACCATCACTTCTGCATAGGTCGCAGGCTCATCATTGTCTAATAATAATAATTCCTGCGCTTCGCGGAGCCTCGCCGACCTTCGTGGTTGTGGTGCTTCTGTTGCTACGGGTTCCTCAACTTGTTTCGCTACAATAGCATCACTCGTAGAAGCATCCCCAACTGGCTCATCTTGAACTTCTTCAAGTCGCACCGACCTTCCACTTGTTCCCTTTATGAGAAACTCTTTCTCTAGGAAAACACCGCTACGAGCGACAAACACTTTGCCCTCTTCTCGGTTATAGAAGTAATACCCTAAGGTTTCCCTCGGATATCCCACGAAAATGCACTTATACGATTTGGGTGTTAGCTTGTCTGACTGAAGTCGCTTGACAAATGCATCACAACCCCAAATCTTTAGAAAAGACAAACTGGGATTCTTTCCAGTCCACATCTCCTATGGTGTCTTAACTACGGATTTAGATGGTACCCTATTAAGTGTGAAAGCTGTCCTTTCTAGAGCGTAACCCCAAAATGACAATGGAAAATCCGTCTAGCTCATCATAGATCGAACCATGTCCAACAACGTTCGATTACGCCGTTCGGAGACCCCGTTCCTTTGAGGTGTTCCGGGCGGTGTAAGTTGTGGAACAATTTTGCAACTCTTAAGATGATCGCTCAACTCATGACTCAAATATTCACCTCCACGATCAGATCGCAAGGCCTTTATTTTCTTGCCACGTTGATTCTCTACTTCACTCTGAAACTCTTTGAACTTTTCAAAAGTTTCAGACTTATGCCTCATCAAGTAGACATAACCATATCTACTGAAATCATCAGTGAAAGTAATGAAGTAGTGATATCCTCCTCTGGATGTCGTGCTCATTGGCCCACATACATCAGTATGTATGAGTTCCAACAAGTCTTTCGCTCTCTCGGGTAAACCCGAAAAAGGTGACTTGGTCATCTTTCCAAGTAAACAAGCCTGACATGTCTCGTATGATTCAAAATCAAACTAAGTTAGAAGACCATCACCATTGAGCTTCTTCATGCGCTTTTCACTTATATGCCCCAAACGACAATGCCATAAATAGATAGGACTCAAATCATTAGGCCGGAGCCTTTTAGCTCTAACATTGTAAACAGATGCATCATCAAAATTTAAAATAAATAACCCATTCACAATGGGAGCATTAGCCATAAACATATCATTCTTAGAGATTACACAACCATTGTTTGCACTGCGAATGAATAACCATCCCTCATCAAACATGAAGGTGATAAAATGTTTCGACCCATACTAGGAATGTAATAACAATTATTCAACTCCATAATAAATCCTGACGGAAGGTGAAGTTGCATGACACCGACGAACAATGCAGCAACCCATGCTTTATTTCCGGCGAAAATCCTTACTTTACGCACTTCTCTAGTCCTTATTAGCCCTCGTGATCGAATTGCAAATATGAGCAACCGATCCGGTATCAAGTACCCAAGATTTAACATAGGAATCAGCGAAGAATGTCCACAACATTTATAACAAGCGTGCACAGTGGGAAGTACTCTTACTTCCACTCTTCTTCAAAGAAGCACAGTACTTGCTGCAGTTTCTCTTCAGTGGCCATGTTCATGACAAAAGAAGCACTCGTGTCTTCTGTGTCCAACCTTTGCTTGGGTGCAGCTTAGGGATCGTATCCTTAGCCTTGCCCTTCTTCTTCCAAGAAGTACCCTTTTCTTGAAGCTAGCCTTGTTACGCAGCCATCACATGGCTATGCCCTGCACACTTCTTCATGTCACTTTCTGCTGTTTTAAGCATCCCACATAATTCATTAAGGCCCTTCTCCACCCCATGCATATGATAGTTCGAAATGAACTGCCCATAGCTGGATGGATGAGATGCCAAAATGAAGTCAGTGGCCAACTCTTGGCCTAGTGGAAAACCAAGCTTTTCCGAAGTCTGACTGTAACCAACCATTTTGATCACATGGGGGCCTACAGCCGCTCCCTCTGCTAGCTTGCATTCGACAAAGGACTTGGAAACATTGTACCTCTCAGTCCTTGCCTGATCTTGGAACATGTCGTTAAGCGCTACGATCATATCGTATGCTTCCTGATCCTTAAACTTCTTTTGGAGTTCAGGTTCCATGCATGCAAGCATAAGACATCTAACCTCAAGAGAATCATCACATGCTCTCTTGTAGGCATTCTTTAGGGTAGCAGATGCATTATCAGCAGGTTCATCGGGGATTGGGGTATCCAGAACCGTTTCCTTTTATCGGACACGAGAAAATTCTCGTTCTGGACCGATCCGAATAGTTTGTTCCATTTAGTTTATCTTTGTCAAGAATCGAACGCAAAGAGAAAGGTGATGTAGTGTTTGGTGCCATTGATCTACAACAGAAAACATGCAAAATACTAAGCCATGTAACCATGAAAGAGTAAAACATATTAAACAATTTAATAGCATATACTCCCACTTAAATCAATATCCCTCTATTGATACTAAGTGATTCAAGATCCACAATTAACAAGTCGACTAGTGAGCTTTAGCATCACTGCTAGAAGACAAGGTAAATCGGTAAGCAACACTTGCTAATCATATCACATATGACTCTTGTTGTTGGGTGACATCTCTATGTCAAAACTAGGCGCCCAACCTTTATGCCCCAAGGTCCTTAACTGTTAAGATGACCTTGTCAAGTTCACCAACCCTTATGCATGTAGGTATCCGATACAAACCCATCCAGCCAAGGAAAACCGCGGCACCCTAATTTCATAGGCCCACCAACACTACAAGGAATCTGGCTATATATGACCCTCAATTTTCGTCACAAAATCGTCATAGTAGTCCGTTTATGACGATTCTATGACGATTTTGAGATCGCGTCGCAAATGAACTATAACGACGTTTTGGTAAAATCTTCATAACCGTCTATGGATATTGAATCGTCATAACGTCTATGACGATCCAATATCGTCATGGACCATCTAGCCGAGCCACTCAAATCCTCGTGGCGATCCTACGTGGCAAAATTGTGACGAAATGAAATCGTCTTAAATCAAAATCCGATCCATTTTAGTAATCTAAATGGGCTGGCCCAATAATTTAGCCTTTTATTTGCTAGGCCTTGGCCTTTTAGGTTTGTCTCCTTTGGGCCTTGCCTTCTTCGGTCCACTTATTTATTTGATTTGTTACGGTATATTTTGGGCCTGACCTTTCTAGAGCCCAAATACATTTCATCCAGATTCGCTATATTTTAACTAGAATTTGCATTTTCATTTCTAGAATTGCTTGATCATGCAATAAATCGAGAAAATACACGAGAGTTTCCAAATACATCAAGAAAATACACCATTTTCAGCAAATACACAACATGCATATAATTTATCAGCAAATAGCAGGATCACAAATGCACATCCAAGATTACAATTCAGTATTTACATTAACTTATTAGAAAATAGCACCAATTGCAACATCTGCTGAAGCAACAATAAGTTAACCCAAGTCAACCACTTTATACTGGTGTTGAGTATCAGAGTAGTCATTTCTTCAGGTCCTATGTGCTCACCAAGAAATCATCCCTCTGAATCTTTTTTGTGTCACATCCCTCATTCCTGCAAATAGGTATTTACACACTGATTAATACAAATCAGTATGAATATACAATGGCATATTTAAAGCAGGAAAGTGGATATGGCATAACTGCATACTAATAAATTATCTATGTTACACATGAATACAATTCACATATAACAACATATTAATAGAGTGCCATTAGTGTTGTACAAGAAGACAAAACAAGTCACTAGGTATCATCTGACAAGAAGCACAAAGGGCACTAGAAAGAGGAAGATGGAGGACGCAGAGCTCGATGAAGATTCATATACTGGACACCCTCCGGTCCAAGCGGAACAGCGACACCGGAGGGCGTGTCGGCTGCAAGTGCTACTCCGTGTGGATGCGAGATTCCGTGCAGACTCCACCATGTAGGAACAGTTGTACTTTCGGTGTTTACATGAAAGTGTAAAGTGCACAATTATTTCCAATATAAAACTATATATATATTGTTTTAAAGTGTTGAAATAGAACTTTTTAGCTTTCCAAAACTTAAACAGAGGAAAAATAATGAAATTACCCCATGAGAATGCAGTATGTTGGGTATACAATGAACTTAAGATGAGTTTACTAAGCTAGGAAATTATCGCATATGCTTGCCAATTCGATTGCTTATAAACTGACATCAATGTTAAGCTAATAGAAATGGGCACATCAGCAGTTAGAACTTCCATGTACATCAGCTATTGTGAGTCAAATACACATGCACATAAGTCATGCAGCGATATTTGATTTGATCTTGTAAAAGCAAAGGCAAACATTATGTAGCAAGAAGCACTTCCTACCCACAATTTAATCTGGAAAATAACAATATTTAACAATGGAGTATCTTCTATAAGCATGTGACACCTAAATATTACGTACCTAGAAGCACTTGACACCAAACAATAAACCTTGCCGGGGACCATGGACCATTTTGGAACTATTTAGAGTTTTTAGGCATTAATGCTGAAAGAGATAGTGAATCCGGGATACAAGCATGAAATGGTAGGTACCCTACCATAAGGGTCTGATGTAGAATGAATAGAGGATGTCACGGATGTGTAGCTTCTCATGCCCTTGACTCTATGACACCACCCTCTAGTCATATTCTCGGACATCGCACTATGGCCGTCTTATCACATGAGTCCAGAAGTTCTGCTCCATCTCCAGCCATCTCCGGCCAGAAGCTCCGTGTCTTCTTCTCCAGCTGTCCCCGACCAGTAGCTCCCTAGCAGTCATATAGTACATTCAAAAGAAATCCATGAATAAACCAAGATGGCAACCGAAAGAGAAAGAAAGTAGCACTAGTTGCAGCCAAACTAGACTAGTGAGGTGTACATGTCCATAATAGTGTCCAAAAAAGGAGCAAAATAATAGTGTTCCAGAACAAACAAAATCTAGATGGACTAGACAACTCACTCATTCATTCAGTAAAAGGAAGAAGATAACAACCTCATGATAAATGAAGCCAAGTAATTAACAGACAGGTGATTTGATGAGCGGAGACTGTCGGAGACATGTAAAAGCTAGTATTATCTATGGGTTTGCATGAAACAAAGAGGACCATGAAAAAGGATGAAAATCAGACCATGAAGGAAAGGCGGTGCCAAAGCACATGACTCTAGTAGTAGTTCAAGTGCAAAAGCAGTTCAGAAAACATAGGCGTATATAGGTTGCAAGCTGTATGGGAAAAACAATGTTTAGAACAATCAAAAACATGCTCCCTCAAAAAATGAACAAAATCCAAATAACCTATCACTTTGTCAACAACAATTAAATGATCCGTAAGTAATAGAAGAAAATCCAGTTGCCAGTTTAAGATAAAGAGAGTTAAGAAACTATTTGCCTTCCTCAACTATATAGCGTTTTGAGCTCGTCACAAAATGCCTTTCCGAGCCCTTCTCCTTTCCTTCCCTCGTATTCAACTAAATATCCATTACTAGTTAAGCGTTAGACAAAGGTAAACAAGGTGCAACTAGAGTAAGCAAATCAAGAAAGGAGTTGCTAGTGTGACATAAAGTCTTTGGTACCGTGTACTAGATCGGCCTATACAACTACATCTCACATGGTACACACTAAAAGCAAGCATAAACAACAACATTGAAGATCTCAATGGCTTGCTAGTAAACAAATACATATATCAAGGTAACCTGGTATGGTAACCTGATTGAAGATCTCAATGGCACTATGCATACATTAAATACTATCTAAGCAGGATGTGTAAACAACACATTATTTTATTAACATATCGAGCATTTGTGAGCACAAATAAAGGCGAGGTACATGCATGTTTAAAGAATCAAACATGGAAGCTTTACCTGTTCAAAGTGTTCTTTAATAACTTGAAAATCTGCTTGCTAGTGAAATACCAGATTCAAGAACCATTTCCCCCTTATCACGGATATAACCACAGTTGCACATATCCAAGTTCCAAAATCATTTCAGTTCCACTAAGTAAGACAAAGATAATAGGATCTAAAAAACCATGCAGTATATGTTGCATGATCAAATGTGACGATACAGGTTACAATACTCAGTCTAGGAGTAATACCAGTATGTTACAGCAAGTAAATCCAAGTAAAAGGTTCCTTATAGTCCAATTACTAGCTACTCAAATTATTATATTACTACTCCATGTTCGTTGTAATCCAATGGTACTCGTACTCACGAGGTCATTGTCCCTAGATGTGGGCATAATAGATCATGTTTGTTGAGTACAAGTAAATAGCTATCCTCATTTTAGGACACTTACAACAGGTTCATGATTCTTGGCGATGCTATATAAAATAATGGTAGATAAAGTATAAGAAAAGCACCCAGGTTTATCTTGCATACTAACTAAACGCTAGAAAATAAACAATTTTTGGCTACCAAAGCAACCAAATACAAGCAATACATGGACCTTACAAGCTAGCATGGACCTTACGGGCTAGAAACCTTAACAGTTCAAGGGAAAATCTTAGTCTACTATAACATCAGCGATAGTTCATTAGTCCACTATAACAGACAAGCTTGCATACTAACTAAAATACAAGAAAATGGCTGCGACATGACTGCGGCGGATTACGGGCACCAAATCGGGTAGCTAGGCGGGGTGATAGATTATAGCGAGCCCACAACAACCTCCATGAATCGGGAAATAGATGATTGGATAGGCGGTTGTGTACACGAAGCATACCTCCATGGCGAGGAGTTTCGATGTGGGCGTGCGAGCGGCGGAGTGCTTGTTCTTGACGACGGCATGATCACGGCTGCGAGCAATCAGCACACAGCAACAAAGGCGTCAGTAGCTAAGCGAGCTAGCTAATACTCCTAGGTGAGCGAGGAACAGGGGAGAGAGAGGAAAAGGGAGCTGCAGCGTACCGGCGTTGATTCGGTCCTGTGGGGTTCCGGCCTTGGAGAGGACCTCGAGGTCGACGATGCTGAGTGACATGTCATCCGCGGCCACCTTCTCCATGAGCTGCGTGACTTCCAGCCCTTCCATCTCCAGGGTGAGGCGCATGGCGGAGCCTGGGGCGACGGGGGACGGAGGTGGTGCTCGATCTCCAGGGTGACCCGCGTGTGCTCGATCTCTAGGTCGTGCATGGCCTACAGGCGGTGCTCCTCTAGCCGACCTGCTTCGGCACCGGCGGCAGGTCATGTTGCGAAGGAGACCCGTCCTCCTCTGTCTTGGGCATGGTGGTGCGCGGACGCTGAGCGGAACCGAGGGAGCTTGGCGCCGGGGTGCGATCGATCTGCACTAGATCTCATCGAAGGTCGATGCGCTTCGACTGGAAAGAACCACCGAATTGGTCATGAGACATGAAGGAGTAGAATCGAATAGCGAGGGCATGAATTGGGCACGCGTTTACGGATCACAGCACTTTGGAGCCATCACGAAGGGGAGCAGGGACGCTGGTTCGATTCGAGAGGGATGGGGAGGCATAAAGCAATGTGTTTGGGACATGGCGAGTGGCGGAGACCTAGGGAGGGCGAGAATGGCGGAGAAGGAGGGAGGGCGTGGTGGCGGATCCTGCTCGACGCTAGGTTCGGCGCCGCTAGGGTTTCGGGCGCCGCTGTGGGAGAGGGCGATGCGACTGCGGAGTTGGTGGGATGTGGTGAACTGGGCACATATAAGCCAATATTAACACATGGATAGGACACATGGTAAAAAACGACACATAGACACGCCACATAGACGCAATTGCTGATGTGGCAAACAACTCATGTAAAGTTATGCTAATTTGGACAATATGACGATTTAAAATCGTCATAGTGAGCTACAAGTAACACCATAGGCTGCTTCCATCAAATTATGACGATTTCATCTAAAGTAACTATGACGATTTGTAGCAAAATCGTCGTAATTTTCCAGGGTATAGGCCCTCTTGAACTGCTTACTACCATCTCATGCAAAATCGTCATAAATCTATGACGATTTTGTTCACGGTCACTATTAGAAGGTCATAGAATAACACATTCCTTGTAGTGCAACCATTCTACAGGGCATAGGATGGTGAAAGGTTTGGTTGGGAGGGCATGGTTTAACTTAAACTTTATGAGGGATTGTTCTACTTCTATCATCTAAGCATGCATAGTAGTAAAACTCATAAGAATAGCATTCACATAAATGTGACACAGTATGGCCCATTTTCTCATGGTGATCTCCATCGCCATAGAACCTGTCCACCATGATGATCTCCATCTTCATGTTCCATGTGAGCCATCCTCCAAGTGATGAGTCCTCCAAGAACTAATACAAGCTATTACTCCTAACGGCTAGTAATCAAAATTACATATAATTTGGATCATCACAAGTTGGCACGCAGGACATTACAATAATTGACAACACACATGGCTCCAACCGTTTTGCCCTACTCACGACACGCATGTCATGAAAAATTTCATACATGCATCACATACACATATGGGCCATACTGATCACATACATCCTGCAAAAACAAGTTATGCATAGAATCGCATTCTACCGGATCATGTGACATCGCAGCACCTAGTTACCTCAACGAGATACAAAAGGGGCTACGATTAAGGGGGGTCTAGGGGGTCTCCCCCTGCGGGGTTCGAAGGGGCAGCGCCCGCCCGGAAAACCGTGAAAAATGAGAGATCGAATCTTCACAATTTTCTTTAAGAATTTTGATCGGCAAATCAAATTTACCAGAAACCGACTCCTGTCCCGATTCAATCAAAATCCTTTGATCACGGTACATCGATTTTAGATCTAGGTTCTGATTCGATCAATCATATTGATCTTTGCGTGATTCAACAGGATTTATGTGTCACTGTCTACCCCGATGGCAGAAACCGACCGGTAGGGGTAAGTCGTTCGACAACCTCAGAATCACGATCACGGAAAGAAAGATCATAGATCAATCCTGAACCACCGCCATATAAACGATCACATCATTCATATCAATCTGCATATCACCATATGCAAACATCCTGAACCTATAACTGAAACAACATCGGCTCTGATACCACTGAAGGGATACGGGTAGGCTACACTAGCGCAAATCAAAATTTTCTACCGCGTAAACCAGGAATACTGTTGTCATAGTTCACGGGATTACCACTAGACGCGTAGTTGCGGAATTGATGAAGCGCGTCGAGCCAGTGCAGACGATCTACGTCTCCTCCTTGTTCTCGTCCCACGAGCAGCTCCCCTTGTGCGGCTCGTCAAAATGCTACAGATGCAGCGGCTCCGAGGTATCCACACGTACAAGGTGGAAGCGTTAGACGCCGGACTGCTAGGTCCGCGCACGCGACATAGGCGTGAGGAGCGGCGGCTGGGTGGAATGATTTCTGGTCTAACCCTGGCCAGCTCGCCCCACCCTCTCTTATATAGGCATCCCTAGTGGGCTTCTACATTAGCAGCCCATTAGTAGCCTAAACCTGGTCTAATTCGGATCCAATCCTCATTAGGCTTCCTGCCCCTTAAGTGTGTGACCCTATAGGTTCATATGTGTATAGACATGACACGAATACACTTATTCTGACAATAGTTAGTAGCGTCCTCTAGCAAGACGTGCCAACTCCTAAACGCATACAAAGATCATATCGGACGAACCATCACAAGGTTTAGTACATGTCTTTCCTTTTGCCTCACGATATTTGGTCAAGCTCCAAGCCGACCTCCCTTTCTCGATACAACGATTAGGAATCCCTTTACTAGGTTAACTCTTAACCTTATGTAGCACGACCATGCATTTCTAGATCCGATCACTCGAGGGGCCCGGAGATATCTCTCTCAAGTAGAGAGGGGCAAATCCCATCTTGATTGACCATGCCTTGTAGCATGTTTTAGGACAAACCCGAAAGCTACCTTTATAACTACCCTGTTACAGTGCAGCGTTTGATAGCCCCAAAGTAAGTCGATTCACATCTCATGTACATGCGACAATCTCAGGTCTAATGACAAAATGTACACGATGTGTAGAGAGAGAGCTGCAACTAATTGCCAGTCTCAGGTTGGGTCAGTCCAACCCCATGTTCATAACATGTGTCCACATCATTGGTTTGACATCTCCATGTCTATGACTTGCGAAACATAGTCATCAACCAATCGATGTGCTAGTCTAATATTCACGTGTGTCCTCACATGAACTCCGACTAGGGACAACTCTTAAATAACCATACAAGTAAAGAGTTTCACAAACAATTCACATAATTGTCAATCAATACAAGTTGCCTGATATGGATATTCAAGGAACATTACAATAACTCATGGATACATATGAAATATCATCATCTCTATGATTGCCTCTAGGGCATATTTCCTTCAATAATATCATTTTTAACTAGTTTTCTATTCTCCCCCTCGAAATATGGCCTAAATGGCAGTGCCATAATTTCGACGAGTCTTGAGTTCTCTTTCTTTTATTTGGTTCTTTATCCGACGAGGAAACATTCTCTTTCAATTTATACATATAATTAAATTTCTCGCGGGTGGATAATAAATAAAGCTCATTGTAAAGGAAAGCAATACCAACACAATGTTTATTACAATAAATGATACACTGGCTATGTACAAAATGACACTGATAGTTTACTTTATCCAAACGCGATAGACTTATTAAATTTCTTTGCAAAGAAGGGACATGAAGAACATATGTAAGCAAGATCATTGATCCATCGGCAAGATCCAAAGAGATGTCACCAATGGCCTCAACATTCGCTTGGACTCCATTTGCGACTTCAACACATCCTTTGTTTCTTTTCATAGTCCTCGTCGAATGGAATCCCTATAAAGAATTTGCAACATGAACAGTAGCCCTCGAGTTAATCTACCAAGTAGATTTTGAAAACTGTGTATACATGGATTCATTTACAAATAAAACTATATTGTTACCTTTTATTGCCATTATCTCCTTTAGAAAAAGCAGAGCAATCTTTCTTAAAGTGACTTTTTCTTGCCGCAGTGAAGACAAGCATCTTTGTTCATTGGGAGGGTAGGCCTATGCTGAGGCTGATAGTGCATGAGAACTTTACCGTCTGGCTTAGAAGGGGAGCCATGGTTGCTGTGAGTGAACGTCCTTTTCTTGTTTTCCTTTCACTAGGTTCAATGAACCACCATTCTAGGCTTTGAGCCTCTCCTCTTTTTGAGCACACATGGTGATGGTCTTTTCTATGTCCCATTTTTTAGGGGCCATGTTGTAACTGACAACAAAGTTGTCAAACTATTGAGGAAGTGATGCCATGACCAAGTGAACAAGCAGAGAAGGATTTAGCTCTAGATCAGCATCCATGGGATTCAGTTTGGCAGACATGTTGCTCATCCGTAGGATATGCTCCCTGATCCGTGTCCACCGCCGATGTACTTTTCTGTCACCAGCTGCTTCAGCAGCTGTGTTGCATATGTCTTTGAAGAGCCAGTGAACTGACTCTTTATCTTTTCCAAGTACTCCGCAATAGAAGTACACTCTACGATGGAGCCAACAATGGCTTGCTCGATCGTATTCTTTATAAATGCCATGCATTTCTTGTTGGCATTCTGCCACTTTATGTTCTCTAATATGTAGGACATCTCCAACGGAGCATAGTCCCTTTGCTTTCTTTCCCATGCAGCATCATCAGCAGCAGCCTCTCGGATTGTCTCTGTTGGCTTGGGGGTGGCTTGGTCTCAAGGATCCAATCCACCTTAGCACATATGAAGGCCAAATCCACCTTCTTTCTTCACTCGGAGTAATTATCACCTCTTAGTGTGGGTACATCCTTGATGCAGCTCATCAAGTAATACCCTCCTGAAATCCACAAAGAAGTGAGAAAGAGTAACAATTGCATGTATTAATCCAACGTTGGTCAAAATTAAGACATACAAATATTCATGCAATTAATTCCACATCACCGCTGGGCAGGACATAGAATCAAAAGCACATGACTTTTTACTTTGAAATAACACACTAATCACAATCATGCTATTTACAATGTTGGTTAGAAAATTAACATGAATATGACCTGCACTCTCACAACCCGCTTTCTCACACTCCCGTGCTAGGGGCTTGGTCGAGCAGAATAAAACTTCAACATGCTCTCAAAATTTAATATTCTCTTTTACTTTTATTAAATTTTAAAACACCCCTTTAACTATTTGCAGCGGAATATATGAATTAAAAATTCATCAACTTTACATTTTTACAAAAAAATTACTGTCACTATTTCATTTTCTAAACAAAATTTTGATGGACAATTTCGTATAAAAAAACTTTATCAAAAAACTATTAACAACCGATAACAAATCTATCAAAAAACGCTTCTGTAAAAACAAAAAACTAAAACTGTGCAGAGAGGGCAGCGTATAACGGCCTAATGCGCCCCTGTGCGATGCGTAAATATGCGGCCTGCTGCGCTCTGTGCCTCCCTGGCCTGCATCGGCCTGCAATCGCGCAGAGCCCGCGCGCTTTCTATGTTGTAACCCGCACGCGTGTAAACACAGCGCAACCGTGGCCCGCGAATGGCCCAAAGCCTGCCACTGCTCTACCCCCGAATCGTGGCCGTCGATAGACATCGGACGATCGTGCGCAAGGATAGCTAGGTCAAAACGACCAGCCCTATGCCCCCTGCAACCCTAACTCTCACTCGCCCCCCTTCCAGTGTCTATCCCGCTCAGTGCGGCGCTCTCTGGAGGCGCTCGCTGTTCGACGCGAGGTGGCCGCGCCGCCCGGCTGACCGCCGGTAACGAGCCCCTCCATCCATCAGCAAGCCCCTCTCCTCCACTTTGTTATCCAGTTACTGTCCACCTCCCCCACCTCGCACACAACGGTGTAGAGAAGAAGACGGTGAGGAACGGTGGCGTCCCCCTGCCCCCCTTGTCGGCTGTGCGTACACCCGAGGGTGGGCGCACCACCGTCAAGCGGTGAAGTGGCTGTGCTCTCTCCCAGCGGTGGCCGGAGGCCCCCTTTTGATCTTTGTTTAATGACCATGGGCCTTTTTTTCTTCTCTGTTTTGGTGACTCAGGGAAATCTGGGGCTCTCTCTATTTTTGGATTTTGGGGATTTTTGATATATCTTTCTTTGGCCCCGAAAGGGTTAGTTCTTCTTCTAGATGTTTCCATGGGATACCCATCTAGATCGAGCGGAAAGGCGCAACGCGAGCGGCACACTGTGTAGGGTTAGGGTTTTTGACTTTCTTTGTGTTTCTCTTTTCTACACGAAACGATATGCAGAGCCATCGTAGCTCTGATACCATTGATAGCATCAACTATTACTAGATCGGTTTGGAAGATCCATGGCTAGGGATTCGGGTCTTGCTAAAGAAAGAGAGATAGGGAAGTTTACTGATACGTCGTAAACGTATCTACAATTTTTTATGTTCCATGCTTGTTTAGTATCTACTTTGCTTTGCTTTACTTTGTCTTCACTTTGAGGTATTTTATATGTTTTCTATGAATAAAGTATTAACAAGATGCCACAGTGCCAGTTGCCTGTTTTCTTTTGTCCTTGGTTCTAGAAAAAGCAGAAAATCAATATTCTCGGAATTGGACATGACAAAAGCCAAAGTCAATATTTTACCGTGGGGAACACGGAGCCAGAGTATGAGACGGAGGGGAGCCACCAGGCCACACCCACAGGCTGCCAGCGCCTGGCTGCACCCGAGTGCCTCGCCTCGCCTCTTCGCCTATAAGAAGCCTCAGATACCTAAACCCTAAGCACCCGATCAATCTCCACGAAACAGTTTGTAGCCGCCGCCACCATCGTACCTAGATCGGGGGGATCTGATGTTGTTCCCGACACCCTGCCGGAGGGGAGATCATCCCGGAGGCATTGTTCATCACCATGCCAGCCTCTGGTATGATGCGTGAGTAGTTCCACCTTGGACTACGAGTCCATGTAGTAGCTATATGGTTGTTTCTCCTTATTTTTTCTACCATGTTTAGATCTTGTGAACTCCGTTCATGATCAAGATCATCGATTTGTAATCATGCATGTTGTGTTTGCGGGGATTCGATGGATATTGAGATTACTATGTCAGATTGGTTAATGGTTCTATATTATTGATTCTATCATGTCTGTGTTGTTTGTGATCTTGCAAGCTCTCCGTTTCTATTAGCTATCTTGGGCAAGTAGATTCTAGTGACTCTAAGAGGGAGTATTTATGCTCGATAGTGGGTTCATGCCTCTATTTAATCTGGGGAAGTGACATAAATCTCTAAGTTTGTAGATGTGTTGTTGCTACTAGGGAGAAAACATCGATCTCTTGTTCATGGAACAAGTGGATTGTTTACCTTATACACTTTGCTTAAAGTAGTTATCTGTTGCTTGCAACTTAATACTGGAGGGGGTTCAGATGATAACCTCAAGGTGGATTACTAGTCATATATGCACTTGGATGGCGGTCTATGTATCTTGTTGCATTGCCCAATCAAATCTCATAGGATCATGAATGTCTAGTATTGCATTGTTATGACTTACTCTGGCCTGTCAATTGCCCCACTGTAATTTGTTTACCCAGCATGCCATGTTTGTTTATCTTAAGGAGAACACCTCTAGTGAACTATGGACCCCGGTCCAATCTTTACCATTGATACATCTTCCACTATTACTGTTTACTTTCTACAAACCACTATTACCTTCCACACCATACAGTTAATCCTTTGTTTTCAGCAAACGGTGAGATTGACAACCTCACTGTTCGTTGGGGCAAAGTCTTGAGTTTGTGTTGTGCAAGTTTCCAAGTTGCTAGCAACACCTTTTGTCGTTGTTATGGAAACGACATGTGCCTGAGCAGGCTAGTTCATGGTGAGGGAGCAAGCAGGGAAGCAAGCGTCAGCGTTCGCAGGCGGGATTGGGCACAAGCAAATGTCGGAGACACAAGAAGTACCCAGGTTAGGGGCCCTCGCGGTGAGGTAACACCCCTACTCCTACCGATCTGACTATCAAGATAAACAAAATGAACTACAGGGGCTCCTCGAGCTGTATCTGTCCTAGCTACTAGATAATGAGAGACCAACCCTTGCAATGTTGCCCCTACCGCCCCTTATATAGGCTGAGATGGCGTGGGCAATGGCCTGGCCGACTGGCGGGTCCCACAGGCGGGCCCCACACTACTAGGAAAAGGGCTATAGGTAATTATCACACCCGTGGCTCACATGGTTGAAGTGCCCCATGAATAAAATAGGCGTGGCTCACCTATGGGCAGTGCCCTACTAGTAACTAGAACAACTGTTGCGCACATGTGGTATGTGCGCCACATGTGTGTGTGGGCCAGGGGCCTGCCAGCCACATGCCACATACTCGTAACGCACATGGGGTAAGTGCACTATGGTTGTTTGGGATAGCCTAAGCACACATGTGGCAAGTGTGCTACGCCTGTGTGAAGCCCCCTCTGCTCCTTAAGTGGGGAAACACATCTATGGCGCACTGTGGCATGTGCGCCATGCTTGCTTTTAATGCTTGTGGCGCACTAGGGCCATGTATGAGATGGATGTGTCGACCCTATTTTTTGGCAGCTCCACTTTATATGCACATGTGATCATCCACCCACACTTCACTTTCCCCTTCTTCTTCCTCCTTAGATCTAGTCGGGATCCTTCTCCTTCCCACCTCAATTTCTCCACTCATTCACCATTTTTAGCATGTAGAACTTGTCTTGGATGTTACATACATAATAGAAGAAGCTCTCCGGTCTCGCACGCACCTCCTTTTCCATCTTCTCTTGCGATCGTTCTCTCATCTCGGTAAGTTGTCCATTAATGATGTGTTCATGCGTATATGGATGATATGCTCATATGTATGTAGATGATCAATGATCATGTGTGTATGGAGAGGACCGATGCTCATGTGTGTGTATTATGGAGAGGATCGATGCTCATGTGTGTATATGGAGAGGATCGAGATGCTCATGCATGTGTGTATGGACATGATATGTTCATGTGTATGGATCAGTCTCTCTCTCTCTTATGTTTGTGTGTGAATGAGATACCATTTGTTTTGCCAAAATGTTGATTCATTTCCATTTTGGCAAGACTTTGGCATTTTGCAAAGGTCCTTATTTTAGGATAGGTCATGCCGAATTTTTCTATCAACCATTGCATGCATGCATTGATTATGTGGTTCTAATAGACTTCTAATTGTACCGTGTACACCGTGCAGGCAAAAATGGTTCACATAATGAGCGAAGGCATTGTGGCTAGATTTTTGAAATGTGCAACGACCAACATGATTTGAAATAACAAGACGGAGATAAGATGTCCGTGCAGAAGATGCAAACTCAACTGGGTGATCGACCCAGATTCCGGGAATCTGCAGGCGCACCTGCTCCACCATGGTTTCATGGATGGATACACTCGTTGGATAAGCAATGACGAAGACGATGGAGACGGTGAAGGTAGGCAACATGACGACGATCATCACGGCGAGGACGGGCGAGATGATGAAGAGTCTCCTGGAGATGGTGAAGGTGCGGAAACAGACCGGGATGATGATGATCTAGATGTCGGAGGAGGAGCCAAGGATGGAACAACGTCAGGCTGGGTGCGGGACCCTTATGTCCTAGAGCTGCTTCTCAAGCAGACGAGTAACGCCAGGGCTGGCACTAGAGAGAAATCCAAGCTTGCGCAACTTGAGAAAGATGCGGTTACTCCATTGTATGAAGGATGCAGGCCCGATGATACCTGTTTGAACGTAACGCTCAAGGCTATGGAGATGAAGGCAAACCACAAATTGAGAGATACAAGCTTCGACAATATGATGGCATTCTGGCATGATCGTCTCCTGGAGGGGAACATGTGTCCAACTAGTATCGAGGACGCCAAGAAAATCGTCTTTCCTCTCGATCTACCGCACATTAGATACCACGTATGCATCGACGATTGCATCATTTATCGGGGCGAGGACACGGAGAAAACCACATGTCCGATGTGTGGCGTGATTCGATACAAGAAAGGGAAGAAATCACCTCGAAAAGTGGTATGGTACTTTCCTATCACTCCTCGTCTGCAGCGCTATTTCGCGGACCCTAAGGAAGCGAAGCTCATGCGGAAAGGAAGAAGCCAGGAGATGACGATGACCCCGAAAAGGATGAGCTGTTGACGCACCCTTCAGATGCTAGCCAGTGGAAAGCATTAGACCTCGAATTCCCATAATTCGGTGGAGATTCGAGGAACATCAGGCTTGGTGCAAGCACCGATGGACTCAATCCGTTCAGTAGCCAGAGCAGCACGCACAACACTTGTCCTATTTTTGTATGGATGTACAACCTCCCTCCATGGCTGTGCATGAAGAAGAAGTACATACAAATGAGTATGCTAATTCAAGGGCCAAAACAACCTGGTACCAACATCAATCTGTATCTCGGGCTGTTGAAAGAGGATCTAGCCACGTTATGGGAATCTGGAGCCAATACTTACGACGCCGTCGCACAATATTATTTCACTATGAGAGCCGTGTTGGTCACTACGGTGCAAGACTATCCAGGTTGCGGGTATATCTCGGGGCAGGTTATCCAAGGATTCTCCGCATGCGTTAGGTGCATGGATAACACAAGCTATCTCCAACTAGAGAAAGATCCAGGGTCTTTGAAAACCGTATTCATGGCGCACCGGAGGTGGCTCGGCAAGAATGATCCATGGAGAAAACGTGGAGACCTGTTCGATGGCAAATCCGAGACCCGAGGAATCACAGAGCGGAGGAGCGGCGAAGAAGTGGAAGAATTGCTGGAAAACTAGAAAGATTGTCCTAAGCCTGGAAAGAAGCGAAAGAGGCAGCAAGACAAGCCGCTAATGAAGGTATGGAAAACAAGGTATGTTTTCTAGGATTTGCCATGCTGGAAGTTTCTCCGCACGCCTCATAGCCTTGACATCATGGATATCACGAAAAACGTGTGCGAGAGTCTGGTTGCCACCATAATCCACATGCCAGATAGGACGAAAGATGGTCCGAAAGTAAGACACGACCTGATATTCATGGGTATCCGGAAGGAGCTTCACGGAGGACGCACTACTCCTGATGATTAGGAAGATGACGATGATCATGAGTCGGAGACGACACAAGGTCGTTAGAAGGGTAAAAAGTTCAAGAAGAACGAATATTACTGCCCTCCTTCTCGCTTCACTCTAAGCTAGGATGAGATCAAATAGTTTTTCAAGTGCCTTCTAGGAGTCAAATTTCCTTACGGCTACGCGGGCAAGATAAGCAGATACCAAGACGAGACGAAGCAGAGGTTCAGTGGCATGAAGTCTCACGACTGTGTCGTGCTAATGACGCAGGTACTTCCGGTTGCACTAAGAGGGATAATGGACGAGCACGTCCGTGAAACGTTATTTGGCCTCTGCAAGTTTTTCGATGTCATCTCTAGGAAGTTGATTGGCGTGAATCAGGTCGGGAGGCTACATGAGGAGATCGTGGTGATACTATGCGAGCTTGAGGTCTACTTCCCGCCCGCATTCTTCGACATTATGGTGCATCTGCTGGTCCATGTCGTGGAGGACATCGTCCAACTCGGGCCGATGTTCCTCCGCAGCATGATGGCGTTCGAAAGGATGAACGGACACATCAAACGATACATTCACAACAGGTCTTGTCTAGATGGAAGCATAGCCAAGGGCTTTCTGGCCGAAGAGTGCATCTCTTTCTGCACGAATTATCTGGACATCGAGAACCATGTCGGTCTTCCCGTCGACAGGCACCTTGGCAATCTCGACGGATCTGGTCACCGAGAGGGTCGTCGCGTACTGCATGCAGACTTCGATTTTAGATGCATAGACTTTGATCGAGCAAACCTCGTTGCGCTACAACATTTAGAACTAGTAGATCCTTGGGTACAGAAGCACAAAAGGTTAATCGAGAAGAAGTACAATGACCGGGGCATACAGAGGATGCAGGGAGAAATAATCAAAGAACACAACTCAGATTTCACGCGTTGGTTTAGGCAGACACTCCTTTATAATCCCCCTCGATCGCATTCTTTTGACACGGATAAGATCATATTCACCTTGTCACAGGGACCCATGCAAAACCTGGTGACCTATCAGGCGTATGATATCAACGGCTACACATTCTACACGGAGGAAAAGGACAAGTGTGATTATTATAACTTAGGCGTAATGTCCTACATCGATGACAACATGAAGGAAAGATTCTACGGAAGGATCAAGGAGATCTGGGAGCTCGACTACTATGAATAAAAGGTGCCGATGTTCCGTGTCAGATGGACAAAGAGCGTCGAAAGAGAAGACCGGTATTTCACAACCATGGTTATAACCGAAGCAGCCAAATCCAAGGCCGCCGGTGCGAACGTGGCCGTGAAAAATGAACCGTGGGTACTGGCTACCAAAATGGACCAATGTTTTTTCATTACCGACCCGACAAATCCTGGCCGTGTTGTCGTGGGGAGAGGAAAAAGAAACATCATCGGAATGGATGGAGTCGCCAACGAGCAAGACTTCGACCAGTACGACGATCCAAAGATTGAAGATGACGACGACTACGATGCAGCAACATACATCACAAGAATAAAAAGGACAACCCTACCCAAAAAAGTTATCCCGTTCGAAAGAATAAACACTAAAGTGCCAGGGCTAAATTATTCAACCGCGACAAAGAAGGGAAAAAAGATTGTAAAACGCTAGCTTAAAAAATATTATAAAACGCGTGGTCAAAAAAGATTGTAATATTCATGGACAAATTATAATGATATTTAGTTATACTTTGAATCATATTTGTACCACTTTTATGACATATATTATCACTTTTGGGCTTTTTAGAATATTTAAAAGTATTTTGAAAACAAAACAAAACTTGTATGGCATATATCACCACTTTTGGGCACTTTTTGGAACAAACTTGGGTGCTCACAAGTTTAGAATAGAGTAGTGGACAGAACCAGTGGGATAAGGCAGTGCTAGTGTTAACTAGTGGGGTGGCCGCCCTCTTATCTGACTAGTCCAACCCACTTAGGCATATCGCACCCTGGACAAGTGCGCTACCCGTAGCGCACTTGGCCAGGGTGCGATACGCCTAAGTGGGTTGGACTAGTCAACTCGCCACGTCGTCCCTACCCTTCCCATCGTCCTCAGACACAGATCGAAAAATCCCCATCGACGCGCCGCCGCTGCCGCATCCCATCTGCATCGACGCGCGCCTTGCCAGCCAGGAGGAGGAGGAGGCCGCCACGCCAGGAGAGGAGGAGGAGCGTCACCAGCCAGGAGGAGGAGCGTCGCCTGCGCGCTCGCCTCGCCAGCGGCCTCGCCCGCGCGCTCGTGTTGCCAGCAACCTCGCCCACCTATAGCCCCGCCTCGCCAGCCACCTCGCCCGCGCGCTCGACCTCGTCCTCATCTCAGAGGTGAGTCTTCTACCCTCTCTCCCTCTCTCCCCTCTCCACTGCATCTGAATAATTTCTGCAAGCAAGCAATGAATCATTTCCCCTGTAGCTTGTAGTTCTTGTAGATTTTTAGCTTGTAGTTCATGACTAAGGATTGGACCAGATATTTGACTTTAGTACAAAGTTTGGACTACATCTCCGACACTTATTTTGGATCAGAGGGATTACCTATAGTCTTACCTTCGGCATAAATGTGCTAGCACATTGTGATGCAATCCGAGCGTTTCAGAGTACCTGTATAGCTGCAATTAATGAGTATTGGTGGTGCACAAAGCTTGCATCTCTTCATTAATTTCTTTTGCTGCTAGTTTTCTCTCATACTAAATCACAAGTAGATGATGGACAGTGATCGTTATCCTCATTTTGGTTATCATAGATTGGGTTTTAGTGTTCAAGTCAAGTAACAGTTACAAATTCTTCAAACAAAACATAGTACTTTGATCACCCCACCAGTTTGATAGTTTTGTCTTCTTGATCTGCTATTTAACTTGCCCAGGTGGCATAGACTTATTTTAGTTTCCTTTATCTTGGTGTATCCATGAAAATCATCAGTTTGTCAGAGGGCATTCGTCTCTTTACGCATGTTATTTCTGGGGAGACTATTTGCCTTCCCTCTCTTAGTATTTTGCTGTGGCGATGGTAATCTCCTGGTATTGTTTCATACTTACAGTTAAGAACATAGCAGCACCAACTACTAAATTTTTTGGTACACTGCTGATATGGTTGCCAGATCATCATTTTATGTTCACCAGATAGTTGACTCTAGTGCCTAGAGCCAAGAATATATGTTATATTGATCATGGTATAGTTCTAGTTTGCTTTTCCGGTAATGCAAGTTGCACCAAAATGATGCTAGTTGGTAAACCTGGAGCTACCCATCCTAGTACTTTTTAATTAAATCCCAATGGTGTTGGTGCAGCAACAATGTGGATTTAAACATCAGACTGAGATGCTAGATGAAATCCTGGAGCTACAGGTACATGACATGCTTGTTTAGTTCTGATGATGCCACACTGAAGACTTGCGACACTCGCTATTACTTGGACACTGCAACAAGAACTAACTCTGAACCTATGTAACCTGAAGGTTTCATGAAACCAAGTTCTGTTGTTGAAAACTGAATATGCGCTAGAGTAGTGGTGCTACTTCTCTGAAATAAAGGTTAAGTTAACTAAATTTTTTGTTACTGAACAATAGTTCCCTTTTTTACTGCTATATACTATTGTGCAGAGCTGCTGTCTATACTGATGTGTAGTTGCTTGTAGTTGTTGTAGCAGTTAGCTTGTAGTGCTGTTTGTGGCTAGGAGATATATGATCCTAGTTATACACTTTGTGTATATATGATCCTAGTTTAGTAATGTGATTTGCTGTTCTTGGTGATTTTATTTTGAAAATACATGGTTAAAACTTGTTGTCATATAATCTGACCATACTTGTTGTCATATTTGCTGTCATCAATGATAGTTGGTATAATCTGTGGTGATATAATTGTAGCACTTGAAATTGTGCTTGTGCTTATATATGAAGCACTTTATTATGTCGTGTATGCAGGTTCTTGTATGAAATGAGTCCTGATTTTTGCCGGAATGTTGATTAACTTCCGTTTCGGCAGAAATCGGGCACTCCTAGTTTAAGAAAATTAGCAAAGGCCATGCCGTATTTTTCCGTGCATTTAACCAATTATTTGTTTTTTATTAGTGCAAAGATGTGTGACAGCAACGAGGGTGGATGTTCTAAGCGCATCAGCGCTGAAGGAGAACTCAAACCTCTGAATAAACAATTGACATTCTGGGAGGCGGCCCAGTGGCTAGAAGACAATGGAGAATACCATCCTTCGGAGAGCGAGGATGATGAGATGGAATACGTGGAGGAAGAAGCCGAAGGAACGGCAGATGATGAAACCACTGATGGCGGCGAGGGAACATGGAGTGGTAGCAATCCTCCTAAGAAGAAGAAGTAGAAGGAACGACGCCCGACCACGGTCGGCACCGTCAGAGTGGAAATTACCGAAGTGAGCCCAACAGGGGTTCCTTTGGCGCTGACCTTGTCGTCAGAGGGTACGGTGGGAAAGTGGAGGCGATCAACCGGACCACCATCTCGATCAACACGGAGAATCTCTGGCATAAAGATAATGCCCACTTGCGCACACTCCTCTTCGAGAAGCTGCATGCAAGATACAAGTTCCTCGCTGAGTATCGGAACACAAATTATCTTGGGAATGAAGTAAACAAATCCGCCCTCACAAATATGAGCACCGCCCAGGCCAGCTGGAGAACCTGGATAAAGAATATCCATAAATAAGGCAAAAGTCTCGAGGAGATCTAGAAGATTGACCCGCAGATCACCGAAGATCAGTTTCGGGAGTTCAAGGAGAGGTGTGAATCCGAAAGAGCCCTGGCCAATAGTAATAGGGGAAAGGTGCTGCAGGCGATGAATATAGGTCATCACCATCTCAGATTTGGTGGATACAGAACCGCGGAGGCCAAATGGCATAAGGAGGATGAAGAGTATATAGCTAAGGGGATAGATAACCCCTTTGCGAAATTCGAACCGGGGCAGCTTCGAAACTTCATCCAGGCCCGTTACCATGTGGACCCAAAAACCAAACAACTCACCTTGGATCCTGCGGTGAAGGAATTCGAGGAAATTGTGGTAAGTAATTTAATTACCGCGGATCGACTCGATTGCATTCTAATCTATGAAGTCTGGTTTCTAAACGGTTCACTGTTACTTCTTCTGCAGGAGGAGGAAATTGTTGCTAGTCATGGATCCCAGGGTTCCTCATCCACAGGGTCGACAATGACCACCGGTGGGATAACCCTTTTAACAGGGCGATGAACCGGGCCAAGAAAATAGAGCCGGTTACGAAGAAGCCGTCATCGGCTGGCCGTCTGGCCGGCCTCGAGGGTAAGAATTGGGTGGATCATTTTGGTCCACTGCCGAGGATGCGTGTGGCGCCATCGGGAAGGAGCGAGGAGGAAAACCGCGAGGTTCAAGAACATAAGGAACAAGTGGCACGGATCCCGCAAATCGTCCAAGACAACCTGGCAATCACCCTCACGTCCATCCTGCCTAGCTTGGTGGAGTCAATAGCAAACTAGAGTGCGGGTGGTCGACAAGGGCCGTGCCCGATTCCAAGCATGGTCAGCAGCCACTCGAACAACGTGGCACCGACGAATCAGGCGAACTATGTGTTCGTGACTCCGCCCACTAGCACCGCGGCGCCGTAAGTGTTGGTGACTCCCCTTATCATCACCGCGGCGCCGGACATGTTGGTGACCCTCCTGCCATCATTGCGGCGGCACCGGATCTCCAAGCACCCGGTAGTGAGAACACACCGGCGGCCGGCACCGCGCCATCAAGAAGCCCCTCCTTCTCTTGCACACCCTCGTCGTATGCGGTTCCTCGACATTAGCCGATCTCGACGCCATCACGGTAAACAAATTTCTTTACCGCCTTTCACGCCATCTATTACTCTTATGGCATCTCTCTGACGACGTCGTACATGTTTTTATCGGTTACCTACTCGAGGACGAGCAGGAGTTAAGCTTGGGGATGCTTGATACGTCGTAAACGTATCTATAATTTTTTATGTTCCATGCTTGTTTATTATCTACTTTTCTTTGCTTTGTCTTCACTTTGAGGTATTTTTATATGTTTTCTGGGACTAACCTATTAACAAGATGCCACAGTGCCAGTTGCTTGTTTTCTTCTGTTTTTGGCAATGGTAAGGAAATCGGTAATCGTTAACTGCTTTGGTTAGCTTGGGAGTAGCGACTAATCGGAATTCGGACGATTAACTGATTTAATTGGTCGGCTAATCGGTGCAGCCTAAAAAAATTAGCACCTAAAACACGTATGAATCCTCTTGCATCTCAATCATCTACCCTATTAAAGGCTGCCTTAAGCTCTTAGATGAGATCCTCAAGGCGCTCGAACTCTTGTATCCGAGGTCTGGTCGATAACTACAAAGAACTGGTCAACAATGACAAGTAACTGGTTGGTGATGGCGGAAATCAAGCTCCTAGAGGCAGGGATTGGTCGGGAGCTTCGCAAAACCTACTTCATTGGGGCGGGCTAGCAGATGGATGGGCGATATGTGTTGATAATTTTGCAACTTTTTTGACCAAGTGTAGTGGTTAATCGGGAACATACCTAGTAACCGGAGTGTCAGACCTATTAATCAGGCTAAACGATTAACACAAAGGATTAGTGGTAATCGACACGGTCAGGTCCCTAGTACCGAGTAATCGGCCTATTAATCGCTGATTCAGCCTATTTTTTGAACAGTGGTTTTTGGTTCCAGAAAAGACAGAAAATCAATATTCTAGGAATTGGACGGGACAAAAGCCAAAGTCAATTATTTACCATGGGGAAAACGGAGACAGAGTACGAGACGGAGGGGAGCCACTAGGGGGCCACACCCCTGGACGCGCGGCCAGGCCTGGCCCGTGCCTAGGGTGGGGGGGTGCGGCCACCCTGGGTGCCCCTGCCTCGCCTTTTGCCTATAATAAGCTCCCGATACCTAAACCCTAAGCACCCGATCAATCTTCCACGAAATAGTGCATAGACGCCGCCACCATCGTCTCTAGATCAGGGGGGATCTAAACCTCTTCCCGGCATCCTTCCGAAGGGGAGATCATCCCGGAGGCCTTCTTCATCACCATGCCAGCCTCCGGTATGATGCGTGAGTAGTTCCACCTTAGACTACGGGTCCATGTAGTAGCTAGATGGGTTTTCTCCTTCTCTGTGCTACCATGTTTAGATCTTGTGAGCTCCATTCATGATCAAGATCATCTATTTGTAATCATTCATGTGATACGTCCACAACGTATCTACTTTCCCGAACACTTTTGCTATTGTTTCTCCTCTAAACTTATGTGATTTGGATACAACTAACACGGACTGACGCTGTTTTCAGCAGAATTACCTTGGTGTCTAGTTTTTGTGCAGAAATCAACAATCAGGAAAAGTCCGAGAAAATATGCCAAAAATCTTATTTCACCAGAAGGCTCACGGAGCCAGAATACGAGACAGAGTGGGGTCCTAGGGGGGCCACACCCCCAGCAGCACGGGCCAGGCCTGACCGCGTCTAGAGGGGGTGTGGCCGCCCCAGGCACCCCCTCGGCCTCCCGCTTCGCCTATAAGTTGCCTCTTGACCTAAAAACTCAGGAGGGTTCGACGTTTTTCCAGAAATAGTTCCGCTGCGCCGCCACCACCAGAAACCGCGATTCAGAACCAGAAACTCCATTCTGGCACCCTGCCTGGATGGGGAATTTGGAGAGGATCATCGCCATCATCATCACCGACTCTTCTCCATCAACCATCCATGTTTCCCTCATCCATGAGTGAGTAATACCCCGCTGTAGGCTATGGGGATGGTAGGGATTGGATGAGTTCTATCATGTAATCGAATAAAGATTGTTAGGGCATGGTTCCTAGTATCTCTATTAGTGCTATTTGACTTTGTTGCAACTTGTTGTGCTTAATGCTTGTAACTAGGGCCCGAGTGCCATGATCTCAGATCTGAACTTATTATTGATTCATTATGATAGTATTGCTTGTGATCTTATCTGCAAGTTGTGTACACATATCATTGTCCGAATCCAAAGGCCCCGAAGTGACAGAAATTGGGATAACTTGAGGGGATGGATGTGATGTGAGGAGCACCTTAATTGCCAGTAGTTCCCTTGAGGCTCCGCTGCAACGGGCTGACATGGCAAAATATGTTGTGCAAGTTCTCATTGCGAGCACACATGACTATATATGGATCACATGACTATGATTGTTTAGTACTTGGATGCTTTATCTAATTTATCTGCAATTGCCCTAGATCTTGAAGTTACATGTTTAGTCTCGTCCATGCAACGCCCGTCCATCCATCCCTATGCCTACCACACTCATATCCTACTGTTTGCTACTACTGTTACTATTTCTCTTGTTTTACTGCTGCTGTTGCTTTGATTTTGCTACTACAAAACTATTGCTACTGATAAACTTCTATGAGCAAGAACTATTTCCAGGTGCAGCTGAATTGACAACTCAGTTGTTAAGGCTTGCAAGTATTCTTTGGCTCCCCTTGTGTTGAATCAATAAATTGGGTAATACTACCCTCAAAGACTATTGCGATCCCCTATACTTGTGGGTCATTAGCATGTTATGTTTGCGGGGATTCGATGGATATTGAGATTACTATATCAGATTGGTTAATGGTTCTATCTTATTGATTCTATCATGTCTGTGTTGTTTGTGATTTTGCATGCTCTCCATTTCTAGTAGCTATCTTGGCCAAGTAGATGCTACTCACTCCAAGAGGGAGTATTTATACTTGATAGTGGGTTCATGCCTCTATTTAATCTGGGGAAGTGACAGAAATTTCTAAGGTTGTAGATGTGCTGTTGCTACTAGGGAGAAAACAACGATATCTTGTTCATGGAACAAGTGGATTGTTTACCTTACACACTTTGCTTAAAGAAGTTATCCGTTGCTTGCAACTTAACACTAGAGAGGGTTCGGATGATAACATGAAGGTGGATTACTAGTCATAGATGCAGTTGGATGGCTGTCTATGTATCTTGTTGTATTGCCCAATCAAATCTCATAGGATCATGAATGTATAGTATTGCATTGTTATGCCTTGCTCTGTCATGTCAATTGCCCCGCTGAATTCATGAGCAGGCAAGAGAACCGAAACATCTTAGTATCTTGAGGAAAAGAAACAAGAAGCAATGCCCGTGGTAGCAAAATGGGAGCATCCTAAACCATGAAAACAGGGTTGTGGGACAACAATACAAGCATCGTGTTTTTTTTTGGAAAGGAGCATATATTAATATCGTGATAATACCGATTACACCCAGCTCTGCAACAACGCATTACCCTATTGGCATTACGGATGCACATAGCCAAAGAAGAAGAAGAATTACAAAAAAGAAAAGTCCCGCTGCAGCGATAAGATCCATAGTAGCAACGATACTAACCCCACCAGTATAACACTAGAAGTCCAACATCACCAATAGCGACATCTTTAAGAAGGAAACAGAGAACACACACCGTCGTCGCACGATCAAAGATCATAGGTTTTCACCCTGGAGAAAGTTCCCGCTCACAAAACAATACCTTCAACAAGGTCATTGCCAGGCACAACCAATTAAGGCCAGACCTTGGATTTTCACCCTGTAAGGTAAGACTGTGAACTCCTCCTGTGCTGCCGCCCCACCTTCCGATGTCGCTGCTATAATTCACGAATCACTAAGGCAATTCCTCATCGCCACCAAGACTCGACCCATCATAACTAGTCCACAAATCTTGTCTTCCATGACATTCTTCACACACTAACTTCACCATGAAACTAAAGACATGTTCCACGATGGCAACAGACTGCAGAGCTTTGCCCCGCTTCCTTTGAAACGAAACGGTCAAAAAAACCGGTTGCGCGCGACCGAATCCCATCCGTTCCAGCAATCTCCAAGCATGAATCGCCCATGGGAGTTCGTCAATGGAGACTTCCGAAACACGACACTGCCACTAGATCAATAAAAACAGGCTGAAGGTAGATCTTCGTCTTGGCGTGAGAGAAACCCCAGGAATGCGTCCCTGGCAGCAGATGCGACCCGCACCGCCATTCGCCGAGGGAGAACCTCCACCAAAGCCAGAGGTCGCCGCCCCGGCTTCCAGACCCCGCCACCATCAGATCACCATCGGGGCGACAACCTTCGAACGTCCAAGGGACACCCTACGGGGGAAAGGCCACCACGTGAGGAAGCAGCCCCGCTGCCACCGTCGGCATGGCGGACTTTGCCTGCTGGTGTCCTCCGGTGGCAGCGGGGGAGAGGTGGGAGGAGGAGTCAGGGGCAGCGGCGGCTGAGGTTCCGCCCGTGCCGCTTCCCCGAGAGGTAGCGCGTGTGTATACAAGAGTCGTGATACTAGCTGAAGTGGTTGACTGCCACACGTTATCATTGATTAATGGACTTTGCTATTTTTACAAACTAAGTAGACATGATGATCCTCGCCGCTTCCTCATCGCGGTCGTAGAGCCACCATCGGAACTTGGCAGGCCACAAGGATTCAAGCGCAAGATCCAAGCCGGAGTCTGGCGCATGTGCCACTCCTCCTTGCGCCTACATCTTCTTTCCCTCTGCACGACTCGCCACATCCCCACCACTTCTCCTCGTTCGAAGTAGCACGAGACAAAGACCTCAAGCCATGGCAGGCCGCTACACGTACGTACGCTAGGTATTTCCCCTTCCAACCATCACCATGGTAGGACCGCAAAGCAGAAGGCTCTTCCTGCAGCGAGATGACGAAGCGGCTCCGTATCCTAGGGGAGCGACATGGGAGGACAATCACAAATCAGAGTGGAGGAGCAACGCCAGTACAGAGTAGGCCTTCGGATTGTGAGAAAAGCGATAGATGACCGCGGTTAGGGAAATGAAGATGAAGTAGTGCAGGATCATCATATGCCTTAGAGGACGTTCAGCGTAATGTTAATTTCAAAATGTTCAGAAAAATAAAAACTTTGTTTTAATTTTGATTTTTGTACTAGTAGTACTAAAGTCTAATGCTCTGTACATTTCTAGAATATTTTTGGAACATGAAAAATACGAGGAGTCAAATAATGAACATTCGACCAGCCCAACTAGTTGGCCGCTGGGTGGCCCGTACCACCGGTGATACAATGAAACGATTAGGCCAGCCTAGTTAAGCCTAAAATATTGGAGATATCTGAAAATTGTTTCTCGCCGGCCAGTCGTGGCACACTTCACTCGCTGGTCACCTGTCGTCTTGCCGCGTGCGACGCTCGCGCTCCGCAATGGAATTGGAAAAGGAGGTGACATGGAGTCTTCCTCCTTCTGTGATTCATCCTCTCCATAGTCGCCCATTCTGTGCACAAGGAGAAGTCGCTACCGCGAGGGCACAATGAATGTTTAGAGGTTTACAGTGATTGGGCGTGTGATAGGCAAGAGCGTGGAGGGGGGCTTCACGAGTTATGGGCCAAGTCGGCACCACCAATGCTCGTTAGGGATGGAGGAGGTGGAGAACCATATCTATGCTGTGAGGTGCCCTTCTTCTTCTTCTTCTTCTTCTTCTTCTTCAACTCTTCCTGCTCTATAGATACAATCTACGACTTCCCATTTTTATGGTAGCTTGTTTGTCTATAATGATTTTTTATTGCAAAATGATTGCATTACAATTATGCGATTTTTGTTCACGTACAAGCCATCAAATTGTACGAGATCATCCCAGGTCAGGTTATTGATCAGAAATCACCTGATCAATTGTAATTTTGCAATGTGTATAGACTTAATCTATTACATATGAGTACCACTGAGAGCAATGTAAAAATCCATGAAGTCAAGAAGATGCATGTTTTCTTGAACACACAAAAATATGCTGTTATTTTGTATTAGACGAAGGTGTTAAGATAATAGTGTATAAGAAAAGCTCAAAAAAAACTAAAAAGGGCCAAAGCCTATATTCAAACAAATGGCTGAAGGGACACGTCTAACTAAAACTAAGACAGAGACCAAAAACTGAAAGTGAAGTCAAGAAGGTGTCTATTGTTCCCCCTTCGACAATAGTTTTGCAAATCAAAATGAAGAGGAAGGAGGAACTAAGAACAATAGGCATGAGAGGCATTGGGAAAACTCCAAAAAACAAATGTTAAACCCTACTTGTAGGTAAACACTAGTTTAGACCTTCCTCCATCAACCCATGCCCAATGCTCTTAGAAGCTCATTTTCTTCCTCTTCCCGGCTCGCCTTCACGCCCCATCATCTAAGTATATATGTGCCATTCATCAAGTTAATTGTACAAGAAAATAGGAAAAGGAAGGAATACCTAAGAACAATAGGCATGGGAGGCATCAGGAAAACACGAGGCGATATTGGCCCCTAAATTTAGAGGCCAATAATTATAGGCTTTCCTCCATGTTCCCACACCCACCGCTCTGAGATACTCATGGATTCCTTTTCTCGGCTCCCTCTCAAAGTCTTGTGTCCTAAAGGACCTAAACTGTACATGGAATCTTTTTGTCTTAGGCTTCGTCATGGAAACACTTGTGAGGTAAGAGGGAGGGGAAGGAGAACCTAAGAACAATATTAATGGGAGGCATAGGTAAACACTGAGACAAATATCCCCTCTGGTTCTAGAGGCACATAACAATAGCTTAGGATTTCCTCTATGTTCCCATTCTCACTGCTTTTAGACTATTTCTTCCTCTTCCTAACTCACCCCGAAGAAGTATCATTATAAAAATTCTACTGTAAGTAGCTTGAACTTGGGGAGGTATGTATAGGCCTTTTATGAATTGTTCTAGAGTGTAAATAGTACTCTCCCTATGAGCACACGTGTGCATGGTGCACCATTGCGTATCAATGAATGACAGTAGGGCAAGAAATATCTTCTATTAATATGGAAACATGGGGGAACATCTATTGTTACTTTGGAACATGGAAGATCTTTTTTTCATGCTCATATAAATGGAATATAAGATTTTTCCATAGCCTTGAACTTGCATTTATAGAAATATAAGAAAATAAAGAAATACAACAAACACTCGTTTAGTACATTTAACGAGAGCCAGGTGTAGGAAGATAGAATGTACATGTGATGGAAGATCACAAGAAGGAAGCAAATAAATCTGACAAACATCATTCATGTCTTATTGAATTAGGGACCATATCAATTTATGAAATAGCTATAGAATTTTTTTATTGGATGTCTTCCGCATGACAACTTTCCTCACGTGTTGACTGAATAACATGTGGTGGTGATCTAAAAAAAGACTTAGTTTTAAACTACCCATACTAAATCTAGAAATAATAAGATGACATTAATGCATTATTATGAAATACGAGACCCCTATTTGAGCTCGTCGGGGTGCAACAGTTAACCATTACATTGAAACATGTATCGAAATATCCTAAAACGTCAACAACGCGTAAAGACAACACTTAGGAATTTTTTAAGTCGTAATCATACACAGGGAGCCACGAACCTAAGGATACGCGAAACATGTTACCGCTCACTGCCATGCTGATGTACTTCTGCAGTGTTTTTTACCAGATTCACTGTGTAGCTAACCGACTTATAACGCACAAGACAACTCATATCAACGTTATCTAGTTTTTACACGTAAAAAGAGTTTGCATTTTACAACTTTGGAACGATGCTGAATGTACGACAAAGTACAAATCACCTTGTCTTGTCTCATAGAAATAATTCAGTATGTTAGTATGACATAAAAGGTTAAACATGTTTCAGAAATCAGTAGCACATTTATAAAGTTAAATATGTTTCATTCCGCTGACAGTTACATCAGATGGGTTACACAGATTTCAAACATCCCTAAGTATGACATACAATTATCTTATGCCTACTAAGGCGGTGTTGGTATCCCGCGCTCCACTACTGGCCTTTACGATCCTTCATCCAAGTATGTCCCGAGGTGCTAGCCTTGTGGATGCGCCGTAATGTCAAAGTATGAGAGCTAGCAGCTCTCTACTCGATCAAGCATTGTTTTTCTTTGGGCTATGTATGTTTGTGTCTATTGTATCCTCTGGTTAGTGAACTTAGTTTAGGTGTCATACAAAAAAAATTAGCAATAGGTAGGGCCAACCGAACCATGAAGCTTTGCTTTTGTTCACTTCTGAGCTAAAACAATGTTAGCTGAAATGAAGAGAAATGAGTGCCAAAGAATGACATGTACAAGATGAGTTGGTAAAATCACCGAAATCGATCTGAGAGCTAGCAGCTCTGCTCGATCAAGCATTATTTTTTTCTTTGGACTGAATGTGTTTGTGTCTGTTGTATCCTCTGATCAGTGAACTTAGTTTAGGTTGTGGAGACGTGTGTCATACATAAGAAATTAGCGATAGGTAGGGCCAACTGAACCATGAAGCTATGTTTTGTTTTTTACTTCTGATCGAAAACACTGTTAGCTGAAATGAAGAGAAAAGAGCGCCAAAGAATACCATGTAGTACGAGAGGAGTTGATAAAAGGATAGAAATCAATCTCGATTCCTCTTTTATACAGTGAAGTCTAAGACATTTGAGATATCTATAAATCGTTGCTCGCCAGCTGGGCGGTGGCACGCTCCAGTCGCTTGTTACCTGTCGTTTTTCCCCGTCGCGTTCCCACCACAGACTTGGCGTTAGAGGTGACCTGGAGTCTTCCTCCTACAATCCATCCCCTCCCTAGTCACCCATTCCATGCGCAAGGAGCACCTGCTACGGCGAGGGCACGCATGTTTGGAGGCTTGTGGTGATTGGGGATGCGACAGACAAGCGAGTAGAGGGGGGCTTCGGGAGTTATGGGCCAAGGCGGTGCCACCTATGCTCTGTAGGGCCGGAGGAGGTGGCAGACCAGCTCTATGCTGCGAGGTGACCTTCTTCTTCTTCAGATTTCCTCTTCTACAGCTACAATCTATGGGTCTAGGTTTTCGTGGTAACTTGTTTGTACATGATGTGATTTTTGTTGGAAAATGACAGGATTAAAATTATGCAATTTGTATTCATGTATACATGGGTTATATAAAATTCTGCGAAATCACCTTAGGCCATGCTATTGGTTAGAAATCACCAGTTCGATGGTAATTTTGCAATGTTTATGGAGTTAATCTATTCCATATGAGTAACTCCGAGATTAACCAATTTAACAAACCATGAAATAAGAAAGATGTATGTTTTCTTGAACACACACCCAAATATGGTGTTATTTACTATTAGAAGGTGTTAGGATGACACTATATACCAAAAGCTAAACAAACTGAAAAGTACAAATTTTATATTCAAACAAATGGTGGAAGGAACAAAGCTAACTAAAACAAATACAGAAACCAGAAACTGAAACTGAAGTCGAAGGTGTCTATTGTTCCCCTTGGACAACAATTTTGCAAATCAAAAGTAAGAGTAAGGACCATCTAAAAACAATAGGCATGGGAGGCATCGGAAAACTCCGAAACAAATTTTAAACCCTACTTGTAGATCAATATAGGGAAACACTAGTTTAGGCCTTGCTCCATGACCCCATGCCCAATGCTCTTAGAAGCTCTTTTTCTTCCTCTTCCCAACTCGCTTTCACGTCCCCATCATCTAAGCGTATCTGTTCCATTTGTCAAGGTAATCGTGCAAGACAATAGGAAAAGGAAGGAATATCTAAGAACAATAGGCATGTGAGACATTAGGAAAAAATGAAGCGATCTTGGCCGCTAAATTTAGAGGTGAACAAGTCTAGGGGATACTTCTGGCTTCCTTTTTCTAGCTCACTCTCAAAGTCTCATGTCCTAAAGGACCTAAACTATACATGGAAATTTATCTGAAGTTTCCAGCATGGAAACACTTGTGAGGTAAGAGGGATGGGAAGGAGAACCTAAGAAGAATAGGAATGGGACGTAGGGAAACACTGATACAAATATCTACCTCAAGTTCTAAGGCACAGAAGGATAGCTCAGGATTTACCCCGTGTTCCATTCTCACTGCTCTTAGACTATTTCTTCCTCTTCCCAGCTCACCCTAAAGGAGTAGCATTCCATAGTAAGTAGCTTGAGCTTGGGAGGTATGTATAAGGGCATTTCTAACCGATCACCTAAAACCGGTAACAGGAGTAAAAATACGCAGCGAAGGCACCTAACCGAACTCCTAAATGGTTAGAGGAGTAAAATTATACTCATTGGAGGAGTAAAAGTGGAGACCGACTCCTAAATTTACTCCTCAGAGGCCAGTTTCGAGAAAACCTCCCGCCTCCTGACCCGCACCCATTCCCTTGGCGACCCCCATACCCGCCACCCCCTGGTCCCTCCTTCGCCCTCCAGCCTACCTCTCCCTCGCTCGCTGCCTCTCGTCATCGCCGGAATCGACAGAGGGAGCTCGTTTTCGCCGGTCGTCGCCCCGATTTGGAGAAAATCAAGCTCCATCACCGTTGATTCGCCGCAACTTTGAGCCATCGGAGGCTAGGAAGGCTGCAGAAGGAAGGCACCGTTGCCCTTGACACCTCCTCTGACCTACTCGACGACCGCCCAGCCAACCTCGTCACCTCCTCCGCCCTAATTGATGCCCAGCTCTCTGGCGCATCTTCTCCGACCATGTGCCGCCGGAGACACCCCAACACAACAGCAATCGGAGATCTCCGCCGCAACCTCGGGTGGGAAAATATTAGGGGCAACAACGTTGTCCGCCAGCGGCATGGCCATCAAGGCCTTCGTAAGGACGGCGGAAGCGTGGAGGCTCCCGAGGTGGTGCGCCCTCCCTTGCTCCTATGGCCGGGCGGCAGAGCAAGCCGACTCACCAAAATGGCGCCGTGGAGGCGTGCCAAGAAGAAGAGGAAGAAGGCCGAGGCGGTGCTGCCGAAGGCTGCAGCTGCCTCCTCGACGTGCAAGGCCTCGACGGCCAAAATGTGGCAAAAAAAGTTTACTTCTCTGTCTACTTCTCTAACCGATAGGGGACCAGTTAGAGATGACCTAAGCCTCTTATGAAGTGCTCTAGAGTGTAAATAGTATCTACCATGTGATCAGAAGGATGAAGTCAATGACCGCACACTCACATGTGCATGGTGTACCATTGTGTATCAGTAAATGACATTGGGGCAATGAATATCTGTTATTAATATGGTCACATGGAGGCACATCTATTATGACTTTTCACACATGGAAGAAGGATATTGGAGATCTTTTTGTCATGCTCATCTAAATAGAATAGAAGATTTGTCCTTGGCCTTGAACTTGCATTATGAGAGCGTGGTGTAGGAAGATATATAGACTGTCCTTCTGATGGAAGATTACAAGAACAGAGAAAATAAATCTGACAATTTAATATGATACACATCCTTCATGGCCATATTGAATTAGGGACCATATCGATTTATCAAATAACTGTAGAAATTTTTATTGATATCTTATATATGACAACTTTCCTGATATGTTGACAGAACAACATGTGATGTGATTAAAAAACAAATAGTTTTAGACTACTGATACTAAAGCTAGAAAAAACAAGAAGACACTAATGCATCATTATGAAATATATGCAGTTGACGCTATAGTGATCCTGCGATATATGTGTTATTAATGTATAATTTCCTTGAATGATCTTTATTGCCGAACGTACCTTTTCTTATTGAAAGAATTTGTGTTTCAATTTATTAAACAAGAGGACATCAAGGGTACAACCTACAGAAGGAAGGACCCCCCCCCCCCCACCACCCCACACACATGACTGTCTTTGCTATGCATGCAACTTCAGACGCAACAACAAAAGGCTTCACATAGTCTGGCTTCTAGCCAAGATTGGCGAGTCGTCGAGACTACGAGAAACATGGCCAAGTGACAGTTGTTGTCGGATTCCTCCAAGGGCAAGCACAACTCTAGGACATTCTAGGACAAACTACCTTGCACCCATGTGCCTAGAGAGTCGCCAGGTGGAAGGCACCTATCCAGAACTAGTGTGCTATCGTTAGCAAAGTGTCGACACCAGCATACATGGTGTCCGTAAAGTCCGTGTCATGTGTGGTATTCCACGCCAAAACAACGCATCACCACCATCTCCGGCCACCACATTGGAAACTGCCAAACATACATCACACTAATTCAAAGAGTTGTTTAAAATTTAACATTTAATACAATTTATTTTTTATGCTATCTCGTGTGGTACAAGATATCCCTTATTCAAGTGCTATCTACACTAATTTATTGTAAACGAAACTTTACATTTTGGAACCATGTATTGATTGAGACATGCATACATTACTTGTGATGATTTGGTGCAAATTATAGTACATTTCTACATGCGGTATCTGCTGTTAGAATACATGATATGTTTATCATTTCGTTAAATAGATGGAAATAGTATTACAATCCAGCCCATAGACACTACAATGTACACTAACACGCTAGGTAAGATAATATGAAAAAATAGCTTATATCAACTGACTGTGCCAATTTTTTAAGGCAACTTAATATTTGACAAGCAAACGATTCTAGGGTGCTCTCGACTCTCAATTATTAGTTTTTCATGAGATTGATATGTTAGCTACCTGAAAGTTTACCTTTTTAAAAGGTTGAAAGTTTTGTTGGTCAATACTTAGTAGTACTCTAAACAACCTTATCTTAATTGGGTCACACTAGATTGACTCCGTATTTTCAAAAACTAACCCATCAAATGCTTAATCTTCTGAGTTTAGAGCTGGAACATTTGAAGGACTCTTCACCTATCTTTCTAGCTTAACTCTGAGATGGCTTCACTTGAGAACATACCATACACAAAAATAATCCCAATGACGTTATGGTCAATGGTGAAGATAGTAACGATGGCTTCCGTGATCTCTCTTAGAAATTTGATGTGCATTACTATTATTGTATATGTAAAACCCTGGCGCATGGCTTAATAGGATTGATAGTATACCCATACCAATAGGTTAAGCGTGCTTGGTCTAGAGCAATTTGAGGATACGTGACCGACAGAAAAGTGGGTACCGGGTGCACACGAGTGAGGACAAAGTACGCAGAAAAGACTAGTGTCGGTCCGTAGGGTTAGTCTATAGTGTGTTTGGTTGCTCGGGCTCTTTTTCCTCGGTGGTGAAATTGTACACGCGGGACTGCATGCATGAATCCGGACGTGAGCCACAATCTCCTCCTTATTTGGCAGGCCGCATTGACACTATTAGGGAACTTGGAAGGAACGCAACCTTAGTGCTTGCTTGCATGCTTTTCGTCTTCGGAGCAAAAGTTCGGTTGTTTGGTTCATGTAGGTATAGATGATTTCCCACCTTAGGGCTTGTTTGATTCATAGGATAGGAAAAGTATAGGAATAGGAAAACCATAGGATTGATATGTCATGCCAATGTGAATCCTATAGGAAGAGGGATCTTGTTTGACGTGGCAAAGGAATTTTTCCATAAGGTGTGACCTAATGTTGTTTTCCTATAGGAATTGCACTACAAGATTCCTATAGGATTAATTCCTATAGGATATGTTCCTATGAATCAAACACTAACATAGGAAAAATTCCCATAGGATTCAAATCCTACACAATTCCTATGCAATTCCTATAAATCAAACAAGCCCTTAATCTCGTAATTTCAGCTGTCTTCGTGAGCTCAGTAACGCACTGGCAGTGCTCCTTCCTCCTGCTCGTCGGAGCCGGACTACTACCCCTCCCCCGTGCGCCCCGAGAAACAACATCACGTCGTACATCGACGCTGCGTTCTACTCCACGCAGAGCACGCCGGCCTCTGCGGCCAGCTCGCGCCGCGGCGTGGGCGGTGCCAGGGCGCCGCTACTAGCGATGCGAAGGATCCTGCTCCGGTACCAGCGGATCCTCGCGCCGCTATGCCGGAGGGTGATGGCGCTGCCAGTGCGGGTGCTCGTGTCGCGGTCGGCGCCCAAGGCTGCTGGCTTTGCAGAGACGACGGCATCCCCGGTGCGCCAGTCCACGTCTAGCTACGCGAGCGCCGTGGGTACTCGCGCTGAGGTCGGCGCCCAGGGCTGCTGGCTTGGCAGCAACGACGGCATCCTAGGCGCTCCAGTCCACGTCCAGCTAGGCGAGCGCCGCGGAGTGCTGGTGCCAAGGCCACGCCGAAACCGCCGTGCGGGACACCATCTTCGACTGGTGTAGTGAATTTAGTGGAAGTTCTGCACAAGGCCATGGGGTGGTCTCCCAGGCCGCGCGCCACTTCGACGTGTGCACGGCCCGGCCGTAGTGCCCGATGGGTTGTCCGTGGTGTGCCATAGCTTCACTTTGGCTAATTAACTCACAACTTCAGTGTGAGTTTAGACCAAACCTGTCTCTCGCCTCATGGAGAGCTCTGAAGCTATTTCCATTGCAGGATTGAACTTCAGTTCGGTCTGTTCCTTGAGCGCCTTTAGTTGCAGGATTTAAGAGGAAATCAAAAAGTCACGGCCACTAGAGCATGAGGGGCTTGATGCTGGGTCCTATCTGCTCAGCCTCGGCCACAGACCATGTTCATGCTTCAAGTACGGCGGCGGCGGTCGTGCGAGTTCAGTCAAAATTGCTCCTTCCAACCTTGCTCCCGTCGGCGACCGAGTCGAGACAGAGGCCGACGCCCACGGTCTGTCCTACGAGTTCCTCCCCTATGTCCTGCAGCTACACGATACGAGCACGTGCTGCTCGAATCATGCTGGATTCGTCACGCTCATGATGCCATGGAAGAGTAGTCTGGAGGTCACAACGACTAATTAACTCGATTCTCGAGCTCATGATGCGTCGTTCCGGCACAAGAACGGACGGCTCCGCGGCCCCTCCACCACCAATCGCCGCCTCCCTAAGTCCGCCTCACCGGCGGCGACAACGCCCCCGCTCTTATCCACCGCCGACCTCGTCAATGGAGGTGGAGACTGCGGCGATATTAGTCTAGGGTGATTAAGAAATAAGGCTGCACATGGAGGGCCACCGACTTGTAGAAGTGGTGTTCCTGAAATGGTATCTGCCGTGCATGTTTTCACCGCTCATCCATTTGCGATTCGGAACAGCTGCCAGCTTTGTTTATTCATACTGTTCTGTATCGAAAGGGTGGGTGTTTTCTCGATAGGGAGCTAGAATGTGTCAGCTTTTCTGTAGGCAGCTGACATCTTTCCCCACGCTCATAGTTTCTCCTCTCTCTTTACTAGTTCTGACCAAATTTCTTTTCAGAAGTACACCCCTATATTGTTCCTTGAGTACTTGAGTAGTAAAAGATTTACTTTCGGTACAGAGGCACACCATCCCCATGCAGGTCCAGACTTGATTATTGTGGTGCATGCAAGTTCAAACTTGGTTAAACAAGATGACACACAATCATACCAATATAAATATGGACTAGATAAAAATAGACTTGGAAAAATATCATTTTCCTATCAAAGAGTTTGAAGCACATTAACAAGTGATGGAACAATATGATGCACTATGCATCATGATGGACCACAATGAAATACAACTTTTGCTTGAAATTTGAAGAAAATTGATATACTATGATGCCCCTATAAAATGATTAGTTTTCAAATAAACTACCCAATAAGTATAGTCCTAAGAATTTATTAAAATTTATTTCAATAATCTTACTTTTTTATTCAAAAGCGGGTAATATAATCACAATTCGCGATCATTGCGCCTTTGTACGTATTATTATGTTAGTATGTTCCATTATATTTTCAAACATAATGGTTTTCTTGGATTTAGCCATATGCTCAAAGATACAACACTAAACCGTTGTTTTCATATATATGAAGCATTATAATATGCTATGTAATTTGGAAAATCCTATCAAACTAGAGAAAATACTATGACAAAACACAATGAGGCATGCACTATATACACAACAAACCTAGTTTAAACAATTATACTACAAGTTTTTTGTTGTATGAAACTAACCTACACAAAATGTGACATGCTTATTCATGAGAACCCATATTTAAACGAGTGCTTTACAACACAGATGGGTATACAAAACTTCTTTTGTGTCCATTGTGCTTAGATTTATTGAACATAATGGACTCTCTGTGTTCCTAATTTCTGAAATATATTTTCACAATCATTACTTATCATATTTTTATCAAGATTATGCTAATTTCATCATGTTTCAAAATAAAAATAGTAATTTTCAAAAAAATATATCAATATTAGACTTATTTTAAAGATCTTGTCAAAACGAAGATAAGTATCCGAATGAATTATAAATCCAAATTTTAATGCAGAACATATTAGCCGTTTAAACTTTCACACGAATACTAAAAGTAAAAGTAAAATAGGGTATGTTAGGTGTCGAAGGAATGACCACGGCAGATGCTGCAATCGGCAGCGAGTAGTAGAACGAAGGGCAAGGGCGGCCTGCCATCTGCGGTGCGAGATGAGGGCAAAGACACAGGATTTTACCCAGGTTCGGCCCCCCGGAGGGTAAAGACCTACTCCTGCTAGATTGTATTATGGAGGTGTTACAATGGGCGAACTCGGCGACTAGGCGGCGAGTTGCTTGGGTGTATGAGGGAACGTATCCCTACTCACCCCTTGGGGAGGTTTATATAAGCTTACCTCCCCTAGGGTTTACATATCTCAACCAATTCGGTTACAACTCCGCCAATCGTTTAACTCAGACCGACTGGGCCTATCTACTCGCCTGGGCCTTCGACCTCCAGTCGCCTGGTGCCTTGATGGGCTTTGATCCACTCGCCGTTCTGCAGGCCCACTCGCCAGCCCTCGGGCCAGTCGGAAACGTCCCGCTGAGGATACCCCAGTAGGCATATCCCCATCAGTAGTCCCCGAGGCCGTCGTTGATTAGGCGCGGGTGGCTGCTGGCATGGAGTATCTGACTTCAAGTTGGCATCCATCGAATCGTCGGCGGCTCTGCGAAGGAAAAAATCCGGCGAACCGTCGCGTCTTGGGCGAATCGAACCAACGGGTCGCGCTCGGCCAGTAACTTAGCGAGCCGGTGGCGGAGGCGGACCGTCGGGTGTGGTCAAACTAGCCGTTAAGGTAACTTAGGTAACTTTCGGCGTAATCATCGCTGCGATAGGTCCCCTAATTTGGCGGGCAGCTCCCGCTATATAAGAGGGATGGTAGGCTATCGGAAAACCAACCGCCCACCATTTCTTCCGAGTACGCACATCTTTCATCCGCTGATCCCGCGATCTGATCGACCCGCAATCCTCCGACCCCCAAGCAAATCCTCAGCCATGGCCCTCTCCACTGAACCTTGGGGCAGATCCAAATGCACCAGGGCGCAACTGGCCTCCTTCGAGGAGGCCGGAATCCTGCGGGCCGGCTGCTGGCGAATCCCCGCAGCCGGAGAAACGACCCCGAACCCGCGCGCGAGAGAGTTCATCTGCTTCACTAGTCACCTCGAGCGGGGCTTAGGGTTTCCCACTTCTCTATTCTTCCGGCGCTTCTGCGCCTACTACGGGATCCAGCCCTCGGATCTGGGTCCCCATAGCATCGAGCAGCTCGCCATCTTTGTGGCGTTCTGCGAGTGTTATTTGGGCTGCCGGCCCTACTTTCCCTTGTGGCAAGATCTGTTCCATGGACGGATCAGCCGCGAGGAGGCGGCTGACCCAATGCTAGCCGCGGCTTAACCTTCAACTGAAATCCAAAGCCTCCTTCTTCGACGATCTGCCGGCCAAAGCAAATGCGAAAAAGTCTTGGTTTACGTGACCGAGGCGACCCGAAGAGGCGGCGATCCCACGGTACTCGGCCGACCGCCCGAGCCCGCGCAATCTCCAGTCGCCAAGCTTCCCGACGACCAGCGGATGGTCGCGAGATGCTCCAAGCCATTCGCGTCGAAGAAGAAGGGCTCGACGGTGAACCTGCAACTGCTGGCTTGGGCGGCGTCTCGTTCCACTCGCCTAACGCGAGCATTACATGTACCAAGACACGGGCGAAGACTCGGCGAAAGCCTGCCTCGCCGAGTGGAAGCCGGAGGACTACCTCTGGCGCTGAAGAGGATCACCAGTGCATACACGGATGCGCAGGCCGGGCTCCTCCATACACCATGGCGTCCGGCTCAACGGTAATAATTTGATCTCGTTCGCGATCGCAGCATATGCGATCGGTAATTCTAACTTTGTTCCATGTTCAACGCAGCTATTTCAAGTGGTGGAAGGTGGCTCCCACCCGCCGATGACGAGAGCTCGGGCCATCCGCCAGACATAAGCGAAGTCGCCTCGCCGAGGGCAATGAGGACGACGAGGACGAATCCGAGAGGAGATCGCCCATGGTCCGGAAGACCCAGGCAACGCCGCGAACTCGAGGCGAGCAAGAGCCTCGGCGTCATGACGATGACGAGGAACTCCGGAGACCACCTCGCCCGTCAAGCCACTCCCGCAAAGAAGAAGAAGGAGAAAGAGGCGAGGGCCCCCGAGGAGGAGGACGGCCGCCAAGGATGGTCTCACCGCTGGCGAAGCGGCCCGACGCCCACACGGCCGATGACGGGCGGTTCCGGCAGCAGCCGCTGGATGCGCCATCCATGGAGGCACCGCTGGCTTCACTACCTCCGCCTTCGCGCCGTCTCCGGATAGGGCGGCCCGTGGCGACTTCGCCGCAAGGAGGTCCCGAAGGCGATCTCGCCGCAAGGAGGCTCCGGCGTGCGGTCTCGCCGCAAGGAGGCTCCGCCGCGCAGCTCCACTTCACGAGGGGGCCTCCGTCGAAGGTGTCCCGGAGGCACCAACCGCTACCTCAACGTCAAAGAAGCCCTCCGTATCTTGGGCCCCTGGCGTCCTGGAACTGGGGCTTAGTCGCCGATTGGGCCCTGAGCTGGAGAAGCCGGCCGGCCTCCGTACTGGGCTGCGTTTCATTCCAGTCGCCAAGTAAGTGCACTCGGCCTTCATCTTCCTCCCTTAGCATTTAGATTGTTTTGACTGAGTTGTCTTGATACACAGGACCGGAGTGAAGAAGATGGGCCACCCGACGGTGGCCAAGGTGCCCTCCGCCGCTAACGAGGAGGACCCTTCTCGTAAGAGGAAGGTGGACGAAGTCGCCGCCGCCACGGAAGGCAGCAAGAAGGCCAAGGGCGACGACATTGTCGCCGTTTCTGACGACACGGCGACCGCTGCGGCTGGGCCCGCTGTGGAAGCAACCGCGTCCACGAAGGGGGGTATTTCGTTGCCTAGGCCGGAGGAGGCGAGCTCCCTTGGGGCGGGCGCGTCAATCGCTACCTTCCCCCGCTTCATGACCAAGGCGCGGCGAAGTGCGATCGCGAGCCCGCTCGAGACCGCCGCGCTGAGATTGACCAACGTCAGCGGTACACACCGCGCTATGCGTCGTGGGCGCGAATCGCACGGCATGCTTGGCGCCATCCAGTACCTCCCCCGAGGATCAGGTCGGTGTTTTGCAACGGCCTGATTTTTTTAGTTTCTTGTTTTGCGTTCGAGTCCAGTCGAAAAGCGCACTTGCTAATTTATAGCGGGTGGGCACTGAGTATTTTTTGAACCGCCAGTCCCCGAGTGCGCACTCGCTAAATTATAGCGGGTGGGCACTGAGTATTTTTTGAACCGCCAGTCCCCGAGTGCGCACTCGCTAAATTTTAGCGGGTGGGCACTTAGGAATTTTCATGTGTGCTGACTTTGAAGATGTACAGGGTCTGCAGCTGGAGTCGGCAGAGCGATTGGTCGGGCGGCGTCGAGAAGGAACCGCTGCTCTCCGTGAAGCAAACAAGGAACTTCAGGTTGTGGCTCTTGCGGAGGTGGCTCGCCAAGAGCTTGTCCTCGCTGGAGAATCGAAGGTGCGTTCGCATTGGGCATCGCCAGAAGATCGCCGACCTCGGCGCGAATCGAGGGAGGCGAAGAAGAAGCGCTCGGCGGGCGAAGCGAAGGCTGCCATTGCCGCGGAGGACGATCGAAGGCGTCGCCATCATTGTTGGGCTTCGTAATACCATACATCGCTTCAAAGTTTCATCACGGGCTCGCCTCCATTGCTTGGTGAGTGCGTCTTCCTTGCCTTTACGATTGTACTGTTTGTGGTTTCCATTGTACTCACAGTTGTCTCCTTCGCAGGTCGTGTTATCGGCCGCCAAGAAGAAGCGAACTCTCTTGATGCGAGGGAGTGCGTGAACATGCTCGTCGACTCGGCGACGCTGCATACGCATACGCCTATCTCCAAGAGATGTCGCCCACGGAGGTCATTCCTGCTGACCTCGTTGAGGTGTGGGAGTACTTGGAGAAGGCCCCGCGTCGTAGAGTTCATGACGCTTGGCGCTTCGTCATGAGCATCGACGGCCTTGAGCCTTGGCTCGCCCACTTCCCGAGGACTTCGATCTCGATGATGTGACGAGTGGATACCCTTCATCGACCGGCGCGTGGATCTGTCGAGGTCCTCAAGCTGCAGAACGTGCCGCCGCATCGGAGCGGTTCGGTCGATGGGCGACCTTCTTCCTTACCAAGAGATTCGTCGCGCCAAACGACCGAGCCGCCGCATCGCGACTTCAAGGTTGAGCAGCCTTTCCGCCGGGCGATGGCGGGCGAAATGACGACGTATCCATCGAACCCGCACACCGCGTTCATCCGTAAGCCGGACGGGCGCCTCTTCAAGCCTCGAGTAGTTTAGTTTGCCCAAATGTGTTAGCAGCTTCGCCGAGTAGGCATATGTTGTAATGTAAGACAATGCAATATGCGATTGAATGGAACGTTGTGTTCATTTTGCTATTTTTATGTTTTGGGTTGATTTTGGGTGAGTCCTCGAGCCCGCCTTTGTGGGGTTCCCTTGTATATGATGTTTTGTTGTTTATCATGTGTGTGTTGGTTGAGTCGACTCGCCCGAACTCGAGAGCCCGCAAGGCGACTCCCTCGAGTGCTCAGATTTACCGCTTTTCCAGACGCTGAACGGGGTGGCCGAGTCCCCGAGCGTGGTACTTGGTAGTTCAAGGCGCGACTCGAGGGTGGTTGAGGACTGAGCGCGTTGGTGTGAGCGCGTCGCTCCTGCCTGGCCCGGTGGGTCGACGTGGCGAAGTCCCGGGCACGCCTCTTACTTGGCGTTTCCTGTTCGATCGAGACGAACTGGTATTCACCCCGAGCGTGGTACTTAGCCGCTCGAGTCGCTATGCCGAGGATGCAGAGGACCGGGTCAGAGGGAAGCGAGACGATGTCTTGGTTCGTAAAACCAACGAGCTAGGCGACTCTCGATGGGGCTCCGGATTGGCGTTTTTAGTGGACGATGCAAGACCGAATGACTCGGTGCTCTTACATCGCACTACTTAGCCTGCCGGTCATGTGCCAAGGGTTGACTTCGTATTGTAGCATGACGCTGTTAATTACGAAAAGAGTGGCACAAGGCATGGAGAGTAAACGAATTTTGCAGAATCGCTTTTTTATTCATAGCGATCGAGAGTACATATGTGGGGTTCTAGGTATAGAACTTCCGAGGAGATTTACATTCCACGGCCTCTGACGTCGAGTTCACCGCCCCCGGACGCCGACGAGGTAGTAGGCGCTGCCGAGGACGCCCGATAGCTTAACGGGCCTTCCCAAGGGAGAGCTTGTGCATGCCCTTCTTGTCCTGGATGAGGCGAGCACCAAGTCGCCTTCCGGAAGGTGCGGGTTTTCACCGTCGTACCGTGGTAGCGACGAGTCCTTGCCGATAGATGGCGGTGCGCGATCGCGAGGTCGCGCTTCGTCGAGTCGGTCGAGCCCATCTTGGCGGGCTAGTTCGCTTGGCCTCCGATAGTGGACGATCCGCGAGTCGTGTTCGAGGTCGGTTGGCATGACGGCTTCGCGCCAGACCATGAAGAAGGGGTGAATCCGTCGACCTGTTGACCGAGGTGCGGATTCCCGTGATGACGGAGGGAAGCTCTTCGACCCAAAGATCCGCGGTGCGCCGAGTGGTACTTGAGTCGCGGCTTCAGCCGTGGAGGATGCTTTGGTTGGCTCGTTCACCGGCCGTTGATTCGGGTGTGCGACTGACGCGAGGTCGAGCCGGATGTGATGCTCCTCGCAGAACTCGGCCATTGCTCCCTTGGTGAAGTTTGTGTCGTTGTCCGTGATGATGCTGTTGGGGAAGCCGTAGCGGTATATGAGCTCGCGAGAACTTAGTGGCGCCTTCCCGTCGCTTCCCGGACTGGCTTGGCTTCTACCCACTTTGTGAATTTGTCGACGGCGACCAGCAGGTGGGTGTAGCCAGAGGGGGCCTTCTTGAAGGGGCCTACCATGTCCATGCCCCACACGGCGAATGGCCAGGTGATGGGGATTGTTTTGAGCGCCGAACTTGGGACGTGCGTCTGGTTGGCGTACTTCTGGCACCCGGCGCATCGCTGGACGATATCGACAGCGTCGGCGTGTGCAGTGGGCCAGTAGAAACCGTGTCGCATGGCTTTGGCGACCGAGGAGCGCGGGCGCGTGGCCGCAATACCGAGTGGATGTCGTAAGATTTTGCGTCCTTCGGGGTTGGACGCAGCGTTGAACACGCCGTGACGCTGCTTGTGTAGCTCGCCGCCGATGATGGTGTAGGACTTGCATCGCGAACAATCATTCGAGCGCTTGTCTCTTCGCGGGCAGGTTGCCTGCCTCCGTGTAGGCGATGTAGGGCTTGGTCCGCCGTTCGCTCGGTGACGAGCGACCAAGGTTGCCTCGTTGGAGCGGGACTCAATGTCGATCTCCTCGAGGAGAGACCGACGCGTGAAGATGGTGTCGAGGAACACGCCGGCGGGTGGTGCGGATCGATGACCCGGCGCGAGAGAGGCGTCGGCCTCCTCGTTTTTCCTCCGCCGATCCACTCGACCGAGTAGCCGTGAAGTGGCCCACCTTGTCCACCTCTTGGCGGTATGCCGCCATGGTAGGGGAGACGGCGTCGCAGTGCCGCGACTTGACCCGCAACGAGGTCGGAGTCCGCAGCCAAGGCGATTGACGCCATTTCCTTGCGGCTCGCATGTCGTGGAGTAGGGCCTCGATTCGCCATGTTGTTGGTGCAGGCGTGAATTGAGGCGGAGGATGTAGCGGAGCTTGTCGCCTTTGGTGAGGTCAGCACTATCCCCGCCTCGCGCTGCCCGTTTGGACCCGTCGAGTGCGTGCTCCAAGAATGGAGGTACGGCTTCTCGCTGCCGGGCCTCTCCCGCCGGGCGAGAAATCGCCGCTGCTGCGACTTGATCGCCCACCGTGGCTCAGATTTTAATGTTGTGGACGCCGATCTCGACGGCCACTTGGCGACCCGCCCACGCCGCGATTGCGGATGATGTCTTGTAGTGGAGCCGAGGAAACGACCGTGATGGGGTGCTCACGGAAGTAGTCGCGGCGTCGCCGAGCTCAAGACCGCGATACCAGCTTTTGGTATGTGGGTACGGCGCGACTGTTAAGACCTCGCTGATGTAGTATACCGCGCCGGATCGGGCGCTTTTTCCTTCCTCGTCGCTCGACGATCATTACAATGACGACGCCGGACGCCGCGACGTAAACCAGCATGGGCTCCTTGTCGACGGTGCGCGAGTAGTGGTGCGGCGAGTAGCACCTTTTTGAGGTCGCGAGCGCCGTCCGCCTCCTTGTCCCAATCGAAGGTGGGATTCTGCGCATCAGCGGTATAGTGGCATCGCTTTTCGCCAAAGCGGGATGAAGCGACCGAGAGCCGCTACACGCCCGCCAGCTCGGACGCCGCAGCACTCGGGTTTGCCGAGCGGCGATCGTGTCGATCTTTGTTGGGTTTGCCTCGATCCTCGCTTGGAGACGACGCACTTAGCTGTTCGGGTACACCAAGGTGCACTTGCTGGGTTGAGCTTTATCTTGTACCTCCGCAGTTGGCGAAGGTCTCCGCTAGATCGGCGAGTAGGTCGCCTTGGCGGCGGATTTACGACCACGCCGTCGATGTAGACGTGGATGTTGCGCCAATTTGGCTCGCGAGGCATTCTTGCATGCACCGCTGGTAGGTCGCCCGCGTTCTTGAGGCCGAAGGTCATGGCGGTGTAGCGTAGGCTCGAATGGCGTGATGAACGCCGTCTTCTCGCCCTCGACAGCCATTTTGATCTGGTTATACCCAGTAGGCGCCGAGGAAGCACAACGACTCGAGCCCGGTGGAGTCGATGATTTGATCGATCCGGAGGACGAATCCCTTTGGGCAAGCGCTGTTCAGTTGTGTAATCGATACACATTATCCGTGTCCCGTTTTTTCGACCAGACTGGGTTTGCCAGCCACTTGAGTATTTGATTGGCCGAATGAAGCCGGCAGCGAGACGCTGCACTTCTTCGGCGATTGCTCGACGGCGCTCTTCATTGAAGGGTCAGAGCGATCGCTGACGGTCGCACTTTGGGGTCGGCGTTTAGTTTGTGCTCAGCGAGCTCCCTAGGGACACCAGGCATGTCGAGGGTTTCCATGCGAAGATGTCCCTATTCTCACGAAGGAACTCGGCGAGCCGCCTTCCTATGCTGGGCTCATGCCTGTCCCGATCGTCACCGCTGGCTGGGTCGCCTGGGACCAGCTCGACTTGGCGGGTAAAGTGCGTCGTGGCCTCAAAGGTTGAGGTGTTTGTGCCCTCCGAATTGGGCTTCTTGAGTATTGTGGGGTCGCTATTGTTGACCCCGCAGATTTGGCGAGCTCCGGCGTGATCGCTTCCGCCGCGATGACGCCGGGCGAAGTTCGCCCCTTTGGCTCGTGATTCGCGGCCATGTCGGGTCGCCATTGATGGTGATGACGCCGCACGCCCGGAGCTTCATCGCGTTACGCAGAGTGGGTGCCGCCATGAATTTGGCGAACGCCGCGCCCAGACGCAATGGTAAGGGCTGTCGAAGGGCACCACAAGACGATCCGCCGGCGGAAGTTTGCCGGAGTGCGAAGGTGACGGGTAGCGTGACCTTGCCGATCGGGTACGCCTTCCGACCGGGACGGCGTGGAACGTGGTGTGGGTTGTCTCGATCATCGATCGCGGAGCCGCAATCAAGGTGTCGAGGTAGAGGATGTTGATGGAGCTGCCGCCCATCGAGTCTTGGGGAGCCAGTCGCCGACCTTGGGCTTGACCACCAGGGCGACTCGCCCCGGATACTCGATGCGTGGCGAGTGGTCTTGCCGGCTCCGGTGTGATGGCTGCACCAGTTCAGAACCGGGGACGTCTGTCTGGGCCACCGCTGACGGCGACGGCGGCGATGACCTTCTTCTCGCGCCGTGGTGAAGCCGGTGAAGGTGTGGAGCGAGCTACTTTGCCAAACTTTCCGCCATTTTGCGGGTCGTTGTCGGTGTCCTCGCGCGTGCGTGCCTTCTCGATCTCCCGAGGGTGTGGCGATCGGCGGTGGTGTGCGTGGCGGGCTTTCCTTCCTGCTGAAACGCACATGGTTGGTTAAGGAGGGCCGCGGATCGAACCTTGGCTTGTTCTTGTAGTTCCCGCCGCGTCTTTGCCCTCCGTCACGCGGTAGCTCTTGGGTCGCGCAGCGTGCCCGGCATTGGCGACAAGTCGACTCGCATCGTTGCGCGCTTGCTGTGAGGCGAAGTGCCGCTGTAGCAGGGTCGGCTCGGCCGCCATCGTTACCGCCGTGCGTCGTTGTCCGCCGGACTCGCCGACGCCTTGATTGGGATCTTCCTCGGCGTATCGTTTGGCGATCTCGAGGAGGTCGGGATGTTGTCGAGTGTGCGGCGTGTCGCTTGAGCTTGGCGAGAGGCTCGTGGCGGCACGAGGTCTTGAAGCAATGGATCGCGGTGTCCGTGGATGCCGACCGCTGTACCAGAGCTCTTGCCACCGTTGGACCCAGCTGCGGTCGACTCGCGGGTCCCTGGACGATCGCTCCAGGTCCTCGATGGTGGTGGCGCGGGTGTAGGAGCACTCGAAGTGCGGCGACGGCGTCTCGCATTTCCTCCCGTGAGTCGACATCGCCCGGGAGCGTGTTGATCCATTGCCCGCACGTCCCTCCATCATCGTGGGAGGTAACGGAGGCGTAGGTCGGTGTGACCCGCGATCCCCATTGCCATGAGGTATGTGTCAAGCCGCATCGGGTCGCACGAGGAGTCGATTTTTCGATCTCCTTTGGCGCCTTGAAGTTGGGTGGGTACTTTTCCCCCTGGATCATTGGCGGCACTTGGGCCCTAGTCGATCGAGCGACCCCATAGGCTCGCCGTCGCGCGAAGTGGTTAGGTGTGCCGCAGTCGCCGGGCGGCGCGCCAGTTTTGGTTGTTGATGATGTGAGTGCGCCGATTGGCTCTCCATTAGCGGCGGCGAGGTTGGTCGCCGCCCGGGATCACAGGAGAGGCCGCATTCGCGGTCGTCGTTGAGCTGCGGGCTCGCGGCGGCAATTGAGGGTGTTTGCCACCGGACGGGCCGCCGAGGCCGCCATGCTTCCCGAGGAGCGCGAGTACACTCGCCGCGAGTCGGCGCCTGTCATTGTTCCACGGCTTTCGAGTAGGGCCCGACGCATCGATCTGTAAGGCGCCGCCGCCGTCGCCGTGATCTTTGTCGCGGCTCGCCTGCCACGAGGTTGTCCATCGGGTGGAGAACGATGGAAGGCCATTATTCGCCTCGCTCCGTGAGGAGACGACTATCCGCGCTGATCCTCGGAAGTGCGGTTGGGTGGTGGGGCACCCATCCGTCGATCCTGGCGGGGCGGTTGCTTCCTCCGCGGCGCTGCTCGCAGATCGCGCTTCGGCGCGCCGGTCGCTTTCATCGTCGGTTCGTGGCACTGAACGGTGGGATTCAGCGTGACTGATCCGCCGCTGGTGGTAGCGTGAGTTCTGCTTGTCACACCTGCTCGAGGCGAAATTTTTCGCCGCTCGCTTTTGCGTCTTGCTTCCGCCAACTTTAGGCGGAGTTCTCGACCTCCGCCGTGGCGTTAGGACGGATCGGGGTGGAGAAAGGGTCCTCCGGTGGATCGGTACCGGTGGCCATGTAGGTCGCGGCATGGCGACTGGCACCGTCGTGGAGGTCGGCGGAGTTTTCCGACCCGGAGTCGAAGTCGAAGATCCCGAGGATGGAGGGGTCCTCGAAATCTCCCGCGTTGGAGACCTGGGCGATGGAGCCCACGGACGAGGCCGCGGTGATGGACCCGACAGTGACGCCGGGGTTGCGAGTCGGCGTCGTGAGGGTCGCGTCTTCCGCGATCGCTGAGTTCTCGCCACGTTGTCGTGGCCGAGTCGTACGGAGGCGGGCGGTGGATCGTCGGATCTGGCTCTCGGAGAGCCGATCGGCGTGGCGACTTCGCGGATGCGAGCCGAGTCCTCCGAGGTGATGGCGTCGGTGAAGCCGACGAAGAGGCTGATCATGCCGATCGCGTGATCACGCCGCGTGACGGGTCGCCACGGACGTAGCTGCTCGGCAAGATTTGGAGCATCTCGCCGATCGCTATCATGCGGCGGTGGCGGCCTCGTTGATGGGCAGATTGGATCTCGCCGAACACCGCCGACCGCCAGCCCCACGGTGGGCGCCACCGTCAAGGAATGACCACGGCGATGCCGCAATCGGCGTAGTAGTAGAACGAAGGGCAAGGGCGGCCAGCCATCTGCGGTGCGAGATGAGGGCAAAGACACAGGGTTTTACCCAGGTTCGGCCCCCCGGAGGGTAAAGACCTACTCCTGCTAGATTGTATTATGGTGGTGTTACAATGGGCGAACTCGGCGACTAGGCGGCGAGTTGCTTGGGTGTATGAGGGAACGTATCCCTTCTCACCCCTTGGGGAGGTTTATATAGGCTCACCTCCCCTAGGGTTTACATATCTCAACCAATTCGGTTACAATTCTGCCAATCGTTTAACTCAGACCTATCTACTCGCTGGGCCTTCGACCTCCGATGCTTTGGTACCTTGATGGGCTTTGATCCACTCGCCGTTCTACAGGCCCACTCGCCAGCCCTCGGGCCAGTCGGAAACGTCCCGCTGAGGATACCCCAGTAGGCATATCCCCATCATTAGGAGAGAGAATGATCACATACAACACAGAAATCGGGTGGTACTTCAGCTGTCAAACACTATGCCTGGGGGTGCTCTGACGTCTTTTTGCAGCTAGTCTGACATGCATGCCTTAAAGTGTGTGTATTTATAGCTAGAGAAAAATGTGTATCAAAAGAAGAATAGCTTTTTTAGTGATATGCTGCTCAATCCTAGCCCGAATCCCTAAGGTACTGCGAACGGTTGATGCATGCACGCTATCTCGCCTGAGTGGTGTTTCCCTTTTATGGCATGTGATCCTCGCTCTTTGGAAACGTCCAAAATTAGTGTTTCTTTAGAACCAATTTTTTCTGCTTTAAAACTTATGCTGTGTAGGGAATCTTTTCACCGTGAGTAACCAAACGCTCTTATTTTTTCTCGCCAGTGCGAGAAATGGGGATGCAGATAACTAAACACGCCTCTATAGATCCTATTGAGCTGTCAGGAGTGACAACCGTTGGTCTGAAGAGACTGGGGTGTTACAAGTTGAAAGGACATTGTTTTCCTTAAATATTTTGGTGTTGATGATAATCCCACTTGTTGTTTAGTTGTGTTCTTAAGTTTCAGGTGTATTCGATTGCTATGGAATGTGAGGACGACGACCTTTTGTTTTTGTTTTTCTCTATATTTTGTTTCTTTAGGTCGCCGTACTATCAAGAGGGGTCCACCTCGGAAGGTTGTGGGGAATCACTTTTTCATGCACAAACCATATCTGCACCGCCACAACCCTCCTATTGTCCAGCGAGAGATTGGTCTGTGGAGCTGTTTGGGATGTTTCTAGCCTGGCCGGAAGTTCTGACCACCCGGCAAAAGTTCCGCTGAGGAGCTGACAGCGGGGCAAGTTCCGGCTCAAGTTCCCGATTGTTTGACGGCCAGAATACTTCTGTATCGAAGTGTTCTAATTTATCGGAACTAACACCGTAAGCTATGTCGGTAGTTCCGGTCAGTGTTCCTGGTCATTCCTGACCAGAAGCAGTGACCGGTACTATCCAACTGCTTCCATTGGAAGCTTGAACGGTACTTCTGCCCACCACCGGAAGTTCCGGTCAGGAGGTTCGTGACCTAGTATTTCCGCTCCTTGTTCCGCTTCAAGTTCCGCCTAGGTTTTGTATGTTTCCGTATTGAAACGTCGAATTTAGCGGAACTTGCACCGAAACTTGCTCCGAAAGTACCAGCGGAACTTCCCCTCAGACTAACCCGAACTTTCGGTCACACTTTGGGGCCTCCTCCTTCAGCTTTCGAGCTGTTGGGCGGATGGCTGAGCGGAAATTCTGGCTCCCCACTAGAATTTCCAGTGGTGTCGCGGACAGACAACACTTCATTTTGAAGGGGGCCTATTTAAGGCACCCTTGTTCCTTCCTCCCATCTCATCTCTTCAATTTCTCTCTCCTCCCTTAATACCAGAGCTTCATCTTTCTAGATCTCTCTCCCTAGCCACTCAAACCTCTTGATCGGTGACCTAGATCTACACTTCCACCAAAGGAATCTTGATTCCCCCACTCATCCTTTGTGGATCTTGTTACTCTTTGTTTTTTCGAACCCTAGACGGTGTAGGACATCCTCAGAGCTAAGGGCATGTGAAGCTCCGTGGTGTCATTGAGGGGCCTCCAATTGAGTTGTGGAGCTTCCCCTTCAACCTTGTTATAAAGGTTTTGGTTGGCGCCTTCAAGGTCACCGGTTAGTGGATTGTGAGCCTGCCTTTGTGGTGGAGCTCACCGGAGATGAATGTGAGGCATTTTTGGTGCTTGAGTGACCTTGTGTGGCCCCGACACCTCTCCAACATAGACGTAGCTTCTTTGGAAGTGAACTACGAGAATTACATATCCGCATCTCCTCTTTGGTTTACTCGCTCCGTACCTTTACTTCTTGTCCTTTACCGTTTTGTTACTTGTTGATTGTTCTCTAGCATATAGGATTGCTCATCTAGTTGCATATATAGAGAACTTTATTTCTTGCAAAGCCTAAACTTGATTAACAAGATAAAAATTGGTAGTCTCCTATTCACCCCTCCTCTAGTCGACCAAAGTTGGACCTTGCACAAGTGGTATCAGAGCCAACCCTCACGGTTACACAGGTGTGTGCGGGTCAGTGGCGGACATGTGGAGCATGGCACATGTGGCTCGGAGTGGACACAACATGGCACATATGCCAGCACTGGACGCACAGACGTATGCCAAGATGGGATGTTCCTGGCTTATGGTTGATCGACGAGGGCATCGATCTTCTAAGGGAAGGTGTATGTGAGACCTTGTCGCATAGCTTAATAGGATTGATAGTATACACATACCAACAAGTTGCAACTTCTTTTCTAGAAGCTCATCTAAAAAGAACTCTGAGGTTAAGCGTGCTTGTCTTAGAGCAATTTGAGGATGTGTGACCGATCGAAGTAGTGCAGTGCGCGAGTGAGGACAAAGTGCGCAGAAAAGACTAGTGTCGGTCTGTGGGGTTAGTCTAGAGATCCTATTGAGCTGCCAGGAGTGACAACCGCTGATCCGGAGAGTCTAGGGTGTTATAGTATATATATGCAATTATTCGTAGGAAAGAAGGTTAATGGTTTTATGTAGTTGTTTGACATGTTTTGAGTCACATTCACACACTACTTTTTAAATTAGTCACTTACAAGAAATAATGTGACAATCAAAGTCATTTTGATGGTATAATAAGCTAGTTTTACAACACCATGGATGTTTGAGAAGTTTGATTAACAAAAGATGCCGATGATTTAGTAATGGTTGCCAATTTAAGAACACACTGCACTTCTTGTTACTTGTGCTGCTTTTAGAATACCGATGGCGACATGATGGTCACTGCAAAGCGTTAACAACCACAACTTTCCAAGGGTTATAATAGAATTCTTGGTTGATCTATGTTATGTATTTTTGCAAGTTACTCACTATCTAGTGAGGGTTTTCTGGTAAATGCGGAATAAAGGGATCTTAATGGGAATTTTTTCATAAATTAGACCGATTCTGGTTTTCTAAATTTTGGAATCATAGAAATGGATAATTGTGTCTCTAATTTAAACATTTTCCATTGCAATTTCATGGACGATTAGCTTTATTAGCTAATTTTAAAGTCAAATTCATCCAGTTGCCTTACGTCTGTCATTTTTCTGCAAGTTTTTTTAGCATAATTAATCCATATCCTTTCGTTTGTACATGCTAGCTTATTCTTATTAAATTATTTTATCTTCTTGATTTTGACAAAAAATCACCTGGAATCGACCTCTCAGGTGCTGCAATATTCTTAAATATTGCAATTATTAGATTTTCATGCCATGTTTTGTCCTTTACACGATTTATTCCAACTCTTGCTTACAATAGTTGTAGCTAAGCTACCCAAAGCTCATCTCTACCAAAAAGAGTGCAAGATGAAATAAAAAATAAGCAAAAATTCACGGCTAAAACCATAGTACTGCTGATACTAACACTTTGAATAACATCTTACAGTCAACACTAAAATGCATCCTTACATGTGTGCTAAACTCCAAAAATATTTTGTCCCCTTTTCATTAAAAGAATATCATCTAATTGGGCCGAGTACCACCAGCTAGCATCTTCTTCGTAATAAATTTAGAGTATGGAGCATGCAAGAATAATAAGAGTGGGAGGCGTTAAGAAAATTCCAAAATAAAATAAAACGTGAATCTCAAAATTCAGAAGGAATATGTGTATCCCTTCTCATGCTCTTATGCTCAGTGCTTTAGACCCTCCATTTTTTATATTCCCCTTCAAAGCCTAAGATAAAAAAACTATTCCTTTGTTTTCCCCACAAATATTTTGCAAGCCAAAAGGAAGAGGATGGAACATCTGAGAACAATAGGCATGGGAGGCATCGGGAAAAGATAGGAAACAAATCTAAGCCCTAGTTTTAGAGGCAAAGAAGTGTTGGCTTTCCTCTATGTTCCCATGCCCAATGCTCTTAGACACTCTTTTTCATCCTCTTCCCGACTCACTTCCAAGACTAATCATCTAAACCTATCTATTGGTACTTTCTAGTTTCTCTCCTAAAAGTAATTCTGCAAGAAAGTGAAGGGGAAGGAGTACCTAAGAACGATAGGAATAGGAGGCATCGGGAAAACAAAAATCAAGTCTCTACCTCCATTACTGGAGGAGAAAATCGAGCTCTAGGCTTTCCTCCATGTTCCTATTCTGACTGCTCTTAGAGACTCTCGGTTCCTATTCCATGCTCACCGTTGACCTTAAAATCTACAACTTTAACAATAAAAAGCCCATACTATCGAACATGGTTGTAGTGTTTTGAAGTATATATAGGCCTCTGCCACATCTCTATAGAGTGTACAGAAACCCTGTGAACAAAGCAACATAATGAACACACCTACTACACGGTACACAATAATGCATAGTAGGCAATGCCATTGTATACAAAAAAAGTTAATGTTTAATAGTCTAACCTAATTTGATGCATTTATAAGAATCATAAGAAACCAAAAAGACAGAACTGTGCACTCCTAGATTCTTGTTAAGAGTGAGAGCATGCAGAGTGGAGAAGATGACACATCGAATATGTCATGGACCTAATTAATAGACTTTAATGTCGACATAACTTTCACCATAGATCGTTCTACGATTCATCACTCATTTTACAAGTGAACCTTAAATTATCAACATCTCATTATTTTTCAAATTTACTTAATGAAGGAGCACAATTAATTGATACTGTTATGATTGTATGAAACATATAAGCTAGCATGTACCCAATCTTACCAAAGTAACCAAACACCCAAGAAAAAAATAAAAAATGGACAACCAAACAATTGCATATATTTATGTTAAAAAATAATATACATTATTACACCCCTACTAAGTACAACACATGGTTTTTTATTGTCAATATTTATTATAAAAGTTATTGTACACTTTGATTCAACGCGAACATGTTTTTGTCGGTCATGCATGCATCTATTGAAGCACCCATTATTTTCTTGGTAGCTTAGCTTGGTATCTGCTTTAGCTTCACCACACTTTAGAGATAATATTAGTTCAACAAGTATATTAAAGTATTTAAGGTGAGAGTAATAGAAACCACTATATGATCAGTTGTTCACTGAAGTATGTAGAATTTAGAAACTTCTAATACCATTATTGCACTAGTTTCCCTACTAAGATCGTATTTTTCCATTTTCTTCTAATTTCTCATGAGACATGACCACAAATTATAGGTAACTAGGAATAAGAGTAGTAGTAGTTCAGCTGATCTGGATAATTTTGCAACTGAAATGCTGACAACTTTGACATATGCTATGAAAAAAACTTTGACATTATGCTATCAAAACATATTAATGCACCATTCTTTTATATTTCTCTCCACTCTACTCCAACTACTATCCTAGGAACTTGTGTTCTATCTACACTGCACATGGTTTTGGTGCAGCAAAGAAACAATTTTGAATATGTGCTATGATCTAAAACTATTTCTTCTTTCATTTAATTTAAACTATATTAGTTTCTTATGACCAATAACTTTTGGTGTTGCCCATCTTAAGTTGGATCGATGTGCATTAGTCATGCATATCATTTTTCTTAATAGGATAATAGATCCTAGAGGCTATGGCCAAGTTGTCATTATATCTTGAGACATACATCGATGTAATTATGTACATGTGAATAGTAATAAAACATGCTAAAGGAAAGATATTCGATGTACAGAGATATCAACAACCACTCCCGAATGTGCTACTGCAAGCCAAATGAAGAAGAAGGAGCACCTAAGAATAACATGAGTGGTAAGCATTGGGAAAATGTCTCGGCGAGAGATTTCTTACATATTCCCATTCCTATTTATTTTAGACCCTATTTTCTTCCTCTTCCCAAAATCAGTCTCAAGGGGCCATCATATTGATATGTGTTTAAATGTCTATCTACTAAGACAAGTGTGCAAGCAAAAGGGATGGGGAAGAAGTACCCAAGAACAATAGGAATAGGGAAACACAAAGCCAAATCTCCTTTGTTAGATGCCATAGGAGAAAATAAAGAACTTATTGGTTCCTCTGTGTTCCCACACCCACTACTGTTGGGCACTCTCTTTTTTCCTCTTCCCGGGTGTCCCTACTAAGAGAATCCATTATTTAGAGCTCAGATTAAGAAGTTTCAACTTTTGGATTGTTCTTTCATATGTTTTGGGTACATATGTCTTCCTTGCAGTGCTATGAAAAATGATGACACATTTTGCATGTTGTACACATGATACATGCACTGTATGATTGTGGGCATATGATAACTATTTGTTGAATAGACATAGTTCATATATACATGATGACCATAGATCATCACATTTTTCATTGTGCGCACGTATACTAATGTTAATGTAGGACATGTTTGGAGATGTTTATTTACCTATGCAATCTTTGAAGTTATTGGCTTTCCGATGTGAACTTAAATCAAGGTAATGAGATCTAACTGAAAGCAACCATTCATTTATTTAGGTTATTTATAAACAAAGAAATGATGGAGGAATAGAGGATAGTCCATGGGATTGGTTGCTAGATATTTTACTTTATTTTTCAAGGGTGATGGGTATTTTATACTTAAAGGGGAGACTAAAAATAATTGCACTATTCAAGATTTGGTTGAATATCTAGTGTGAGTGACTTATTATTTTCCACCCTCTCCTTAATATTAGAGTACAATTAATTAACATGGTTTGCAAAAATATGACATCCATAAGAGATCAGAGCAAGATACAAGTCTAAATTTACATGTCAAGAAATATTAGGAAATATTAACCACAAACTGTAATACAAATTGCATCACTCATTAACTGGTAATTTTTGGCCTCATGATGAAATATTCATATCAACTGTATGTAGTCTTAGTCTGAAATAAGCATAGGAATAGAATTTTAGACTGTTGTCAGCCTATTTTATTCATTTTTTTACCTTTGTTGAATCTATCTTCATTTTGTATATGTCGGAGAATCGCGTCCCATGAAGGAACAAGGGGTTCAACAATCTCTGAGTTCGAGAGGGGGTTGAATGACGCGTTCAGAGCTTCTCAACGACGACGGGTATGGCGGAGGACGCACATGGCAGAGAGTAGACACAGTTTTTTACCCAGGTTTAGGACCCATGTGAGGAGGTAGAGTCCATACTCCTACTTGGTTGTATTGCTCGCGGTGTCTCGCGAGGGTACAATGGTGGATGAATGTCTATGGTTTGAGATTCTAAGGATCGATCCCTTCTAAGGTAGGAGTAACCCTCCTTTTATAGTGGTGTTAGGCCTCTTTCCCCAAATCTTAGGTGGGAAGGGTCACCACACTGCGGCCCATCGAAATCCCGAACCACAAGACTGCTTTATGTGAAGTAGTCCTATGATACCTAGTGACGCTGGTCTTCGTTAGGCTTCGGTCATGGGCAACGTCCTCTGGATCCTTGCACCAAAATGGAGGGACAAAACTTTTGGTGTCGGGGCTTTGTAAGCTCCACCTTTGACTAAAGCACGACCATACCTGGGTAGCATCCGAGGCTGCCGCTGGAGTTGTCATATTCTCTTGGGGGTGCATGTGAACACCCTGCTTCCTCCGTGTCTCGCGCGGGCTCATCGTCCCTCAGGAGGGGAACCCTGGCCGTACCGAGAAAGAAGCAGGCCTCCACCGAACCTCCTCGGGCAGAGGAGGAAGAGGAGGAGATGGGGGGGGGTGATGCTACCCTCCACCATCTGGCTTGCCTCCGGGATTGACAAGTTCCAGTCACAACTCGCCTCGAGCTAGAACAAATGGGTGGCGACCCGGGTGTGGCCCAAATCTGCGAGCCTCACCAGCTTGGCGCACCCATTCTTCTACCACACCATTATCACGGGGCGGGTACCCCCATTTTCCCTTTCTTTCTAGCGATTCTAGAGCACTACCAGATCTTCGCCTTACACCTCCAGTCCAACTTAGTCACCACCTTGTCCATCTTCGCTTCCGGTGAGAGATGTTCGTTAAACCCTCCGTGGCACTGTTCCATGGTCGCCCTTCGCCTCACTTCCCCAACCCACAATGGATGTGTCTCTTTTTGTGAGGAGGGCATGTCATGGATTCCTATGGGCTGGACGGTGGGTGGAGGATTTCCGTGTTGGGTCTTCCTGGACACTCTAGAGGACAATCGCTTCTTCACCTCCCCACCATCTGGGCCAAGATTGGGAGCCGAATGTCCACAACGAACCTAGAGGGGATCAAGGTAGATGCCCGCACCACGCGCATTGCATCGCTGAGCGCTGCCGACATGACCAGGCCTCTGGTGGCCATGGAGTTCCTCTGTCATTGTATAGCCCCGCTAAAGAAGTACGACAAGGACATGTGGGACCTATACAAGGAGGACCGCGTGCCCCTGGGAGCCGGTGTCACTGATGACTTCGTCATGGAGAGGTACTTCTGTGAGATGCTCCATACAACCGCCACACTAGAGCTCCCTATGGGTGTTGTACCGCTCTACTTTGACCCAAAGAAGGCCGAGATCCATGCGTCGCTTCCCTAGTTCGACTAGTGGGGGATACTTCTCGTCGACCACATGGGGAAACGCGAGAACCCTCTAGGTCTGGTCTTGCTCTCCATCACCCCTGACGAGAGTGAACGAGAGGTTGCTTCTAGAGAGGTTGCGGCGACAAGATTAGCACGGGCGAGAGCGACCTTCAGGTGGCACCCGATGGGGAGCACGCTAGGGCCCCAACCCTCGCCCGGTCTGTTGAGGAAGTGAGCTCCTCTCGAGGGTTTCGCTATGGCAGGAGACAAGAATTCGGGACCTGCCAAGGCCTTTACCCCTCCTAGCGCAAAACGGGGGCACTGGGACTCGAGCCCCCTGATCGCCGGAACCACCAGGTGAGGCTATGCCGCCCTTTCCTTTCTCCACTGGCCGTGTATATAGTGGCTCATCTAACACGTTCTTCCCAGTGGTGGTCCTCCACGGAAGCAGCGGAGGCTGAAGAGGAGCTCCCCAAGAAGGTCCACCCGGTGGTGCGCCTCGACGATCCCTCGCCTCCGCATGTGGATCTGCCTGCAATACAGGCAGCGACTAAGATGAAGAATGTCGCTACGCCGATGGGCACCCCCTTCTCGCCGACAATTTCTGCTCTGCTGGCCACGGAGGGGGCTTCCCATGACGGTTCCTCCGCCCACTGGCTGCAGACGGGTCTTCCCAAGCCGATCCCTCCGCCCCGATCAGTCCGCCCGGGGCTGCCCCGCTTGTGGAAGGGAAGGAACAGGGAAGACCATTCACGGAGGGTGCAGGCGCTCACCCGTTGTCCCCGGAGAGGGAGGCGTCTATTAGTGAGGGGCCCGTGGTCGGGGACTCTAGTGTCAGGGAGGCTCGCAACCAAGTCCTGATGGAAATCGCTGTTAGGTTTGCAATATAGAAAACACAAATTTTCCTACGATATGAACGACTAAGTACCAAGATCTATCTACCTAAATACAATCAACAAGTGGATAGACATCCAACAGGGGATGGGTCGTCGTTTCCTTCTTCACCTGGTTCGTCGGTATCGCCATGGCCGAAATCTGCTCCTCCTTCCCGGTAAGTGCACACACACGCCCTCCCGTCCCTTCTTTGCATGCCGCCGTCTTTTGATCCTACCTAAGGGTGTGGAGAAAATGAAACCAGCCAAACCATCCAAACCGGCCAAATACATCCTAATTCATTTGTCTTCACAAATTAAATCCAAACTTTGAAATTAGTGTAAAAATTTAAACTAACTCAAACCGACCAAACCAGTCAAACCAGGTTTGCACAGGCTTAATCCTACCCTACCGCTCGTCTCGATTGAAGTTGGGTGTTCATGTTTGCTGCCTTTGCTTCTATCTTTCACTTTGATTTGTTCGCTAAAAAATTAAACTACTACTTGCGTGGACGTCCAAATTCGTACTCCCTTCGTTCCAAAATAGATGTCTCAGATTTGTTAAAATTTAGTTAAATCTAGACACTATTTAGCATATAGATTCATTCAAATTTTAAGAAACTCAAGACATCTATTTTGGAACGAGGGAGGGAGTACAATCTTTGACTCCTGACTTGAGTGGCATGGCTGAATCTTGAAACATTGTTTTGCTGTGCTTGTTATTGTTAGGAATAATAATCCCGATAGGACACGGAACGGTGTCGTGTGCGTGTGTGTGTTCCGAGTAGGACTAGTAGTCCAACACCTATTCGTATTGACGTTGCGTCTTGCCGGGTATATATACACCCATATAGTAGCCTTGTAAGACAACCGTGAGATTCAATACAAACAACAGGACCGAGAGGGCCCTGTAGCCATCAACATTATTTTTCCAGTACGTACTCGTGTGAGTTGAGAGAGCTAGTTCTTTTGATCAGGCTAGATAGCTAGCTTGCTGATTGTTGTTAGCTGGTTCTTATACGTGCGCGCAACTCGCCGGAATACTTCGTTGTCGTCACGCCGGACTGCACTCGGCATTTGGGGCTGGGCCAACAATTGGTATCAGAGCCTCGCGGGGATCTCCTAGTAATGGGAGGTCATGACGGACAAGGAGCTAGGCGAGTACTCCGGTGCGGCTGCGGGTGCATCGGTGTCTTCGTAGTACCCGCGGTATGATCGCGGCAACTACACGACGTGGGCGAAACATATGGAGTGGGCCATGGAGGGCAACGACATCTGGGAGGCTGTCGATCCCGGCGGCGACTAGTTCAAGAAGGGCGTCAAGGCATACCGCAAGGACCGAGCACTCACGCCATCGGCTCCGTGGTGCCGGCGGACGTGATGCAGCACCTGATCTCGAAGGTTTCTGCAAAGGAGGCGTGGGAGACACTCAAGACGTTGAATCTTGGGCACGAGCGCGTCCGCAGGGCGACCCTACAAACCGTGCAGAAGAAGTACGAGAACCTGGAGATGGAAGGAGATGAGACGCTGGACGCTTTTGCCTCGAGGGTAGCCACAATTGTCAATTGGATTCGCGCGCAAGGTGAGAAGCTGGAAGATATCTCAGTCGTAATGCGTTTCCTTCGCGCGGCGCCGCCGCGGTACATATCTGTGGTGTCGGCAATCGAGCAATGCGTTGATCTCACCACCCTCACGATGGATGACCTGGTTGGACGGTTCAAGGCGCATGACGAGCTGATGAAGATCACCTACGGAGACGCGAATCAAGATGAGCACCTCATGCTTACACGTTCCCAGTGGCAGGCAATGGTCGCCAAGGAGAGGAGCAATAAAGCATCTGGCAGTGGCGATGGTTCGGTCCCGGCGAAGAAGTCAGACAGCAAGCCGAAGAAGCCAAAGAAGAAATTCGATAAGAAGAATCTTCGCTGCCATAAGTGCAATCAGCTCGGGCACTTCAAATTGGAGTGTCCTAACCGTTCAAAGGAGAAGGCTCTCATGGCGAAGGAAGGAGATGATGGACCGATGATGCTCATGCTCGAAGCTTGCGAGTTAATGACCACCAAGGAATCAACTCCTCAGGAGTCCGCTACGGAGATCGTCACACTCGTGGAAGAGAAGGTCTTCCCGCGGAGGATGCAGACAACTCACGACGTTTGGTACCTCGACACAGGCGCTAGCAACCCCATGACCGGCGACAAGGCTCAGTTTTCTGAGTTGAACCTCACGGTTGGAGGCTCCGTTCGATTCGGCGATGGGTCGAAGGTGGAGATTACATGACGAGGCACTGTCCTGTTTGAGTTGAAGGATGGAGGTCACAAGGTACTCACTGACGTGTACTATATCCCAAGCTTAAGACCAACATTATCAGTCTTGGTCAGCTCGCGGAGCATGGATGCAAGATCGTGTTGGAGGACGAGTTCCTGTGGGGATATGACCGCCAAAGGCAGCTCATCATGAAGGTGGAGAGGTTGAAGAATAGACTCTACATCCTCAATCTCAATCGGGCGGATCCAGTATGTTTGATGACAAGCATGGAAGACTCGGCGTGGAAGTGGCATGCTCTCTACGGACATCTAAATTTCCAAGCTCTACGACAACTTGGACAGAAGGAGATGGTACGTGGCTTACCGTGTGTTGATCATGTTGAGCGGTGTTGACGATTGTCTCATTGGGAAGCAAAGCGAGCCCGTTTCCAAGGGAGGGACAATATCGAGCAAGTAAGGTTCTTGAGTTGGTGCATGTAGACTTATGGACCAATCACGCAAGCGACCCCCGGGAAGAAGTACTTTTGCTCATCGTCGACGACTTTGAGATACATGTGGGTTGTGCTGCTGAAGAGTAAGGATCAAGCTTTGCAAGCGTTTAGGATTGTGAAGATGGCAGCCGAGGTGGAGTCCGAGGCAAAGTTGAAGGCCCTCCGTACCGATCGGGGTGGGGAGTTCAAATCCAATGAATTCAAGGAGTTTTGCGAAGCTCATGGGATCCGGCGGTATCTCACCGCACCATATTCACCGCAGCAAAACGGTTTTGTGGAAAGAAGGAACCAAACCGTGGTGGCCATGGCACGCAACATGATGAAGAGCAAAGGCATGCCGAGCAGGCTTTGGGGTGAGGCGATTAGTACAACTGTCTATTTTGACAGGCGCCAATTAAGAGTGTAGTTGGTATGACGCCGTACGAAGCATGGTACGGGCTCAAGCCCTCGATTGATCATCTTCGCACTTTCGGGTGCATGGCGCATGTGAAGACGGTGACCGGGCATACTAGCAAGTTGGCGGATCAAAGTACTCCAATGGTCATGATCGGCTATGAATACGGTTCGAAGGCGTATCGCGCGTACAATCCAGTGAAAAAACAGGTGGTGGTGACACGCGATGTCGTCTTCGAGGAGGAGAAATCATGGAATTGGGGCTCTGTGGAACCGGTACAATCAATTTCTGATGAAATATTTACTGTAGTCTACAGTGATTCGCATGCAGATGATCAAGAAACAGCGTCCCGTGGCGTTACGGATTTAGGCGCTGGCTCGGAAGATGGAGGTACGGAAGCGAGCAGCAGCAGTGCTACGCCTGGAGACGTCTCTCCACGTGGGAGTCCCGGCACAAGCAGCAGCTCACGCGCTGCACCTGGAGGCTCGGCGTCGCCATCCAGTCCACGCACGGACAAGAGCCCTGGCGCAAGTGGCCCATCAGCTGCACACTCCTGTCCAGGAGGGACTAGCGGTAGTCCAGAAGTGGACGCGGGCGACGATGTCACGTCGCCAACATGCAGTACACCGACAGAAACTGCAGGAAATTCATTAGACGCTGAAACAAGTACTACGTCAGCTTCCACGTCTCCTCTAAGTGCACGGTAAGAAAGGAGACGGCCACCTACTCCAGAAAAATTCCGAAGTGTACTGGAGTTGTATCCGCCGGAGACCCTTCGTACAGCGCGTGCGCGAGGGAGAGGACAAGGTCGGTGTTTACTCACCGAGGAGCCGACGAAATTCGAGGATGCTAATACAGAGGAGTGTTGGCGTCGGGCTATGGATGAGGAGTTGGGGTCGATCTGCGACAACGATACATGGGAGCTTGTCGATGTACCCAACAATCACAAGGCCATAGGGCTCAAGTGGGTGTACAAGATTAAGAAGGATGCCGAAGGTAAGTTGGTGAAACACAAAGCTCGGCTAGTGGCCAAGGGATACGTGCAAGAGCAAGGTGTGGATTTCGAAGAAGTGTTTGCTCCCGTTGCAAGGATGGAATCGGTGAGATTACTTATTGCTCTCGCAGCTCAAGAATCTTGGTTATTGCATCACATGGATGTGAAATCTGCGTTTTTGAATGGGGAGTTAGAAGAAGAAGTTTATGTGAAGCAACCACCGGGATACATCAAAGAGGGAGAAGAACACAAGGTTTTGAAGCTACACAAGGCGTTGTACGGGCTACGGCAAGCCCCTCGGGCGTGGAACATCAAGCTTGATCGTATATTGATCTCTCTCGGATTCGAGAAGAGCCCACTGGAGCATTCGATGTATAAGAGAGGTAAAGGAAGGGATCATCTACTAGTTGGCATCTATGTTGATGATCTATTGATAACAGGAGCGGATGAGAAGGAGATTGCAAAGTTCAAGCTACAGATGAAGGAGTTATTCAAGATGAGTGATCTAGGCTTATTGAGCTACTACCTTGGGATCGAGGTACATCAAAATCTAGGTGAGATCACGCTATGCCAAGAGGCATATGCAAAGAAGATACTCGAGAAGTGTGGCATGGAAGAATGCAATCCAACTCATGTTCCGATGGAACCTCGTCTTAAACTGAGCAAAAGGAGTGAAGCACCTGCGGTTGATGCAACGGAGTATAGGAGCGTGGTCGGAAGTTTGAGGTATCTCATCAACACAAGACCCGACTTGGCCTATTCCGTTGGCTATGTGAGTCTCTTTATGGAAGCACCCACAATGGAGCATTGGACAGCCGTGAAACATATACTCAGGTATATCAAAGGTACTACAAACTTTGGTATTGTCTACTCGAAAGAGAAGGAGGAGGTGAAGCTACTTGGCTACAGTGATAGCGACATGGCAGGAGATATTGACGACCGTAAGAGTACCTCAGGCGTGGCATATTTCTTGGGAAGAAGCATAGTAAGTTGGCTATCACAAAAGCAAAAAGTGGTGGCACAGTCATCCTGTGAAGCTGAGTATATTGCGGCTGCAACTGCGGCGTGTCAAGGTGTGTGGCTAAGGAGTCTACTTGGTGATCTCACCAATCGGGAGGCGGAACAAGTGGTGCTCAATATTGACAACAAGTCTGCAATTTCATTGTGCAAGAATCCGGTGCATCATGACAGGAGTAAACACATTGATACGAAGTATCACTACATACGGAAGTGTGTAGAGGAGAGCAAGATTGAAGTCAACTATGTTTGCACCAAAGATCAGCTTGCGGATATCCTAACTAAATCTTTGGGACGAGTGAAGTTTGCGGAGATGCGAGGAAGGATCGGCGTCCAAGCTGTGAAGATGGGCACATCGTTCTTAGGGGGGTGATTGTTAGGAATAATAATCCCGATAGGACACGGAACGGTGTCGTGTGCGTGTGTGTGTTCCGAGTAGGACTAGTAGTCCAACACCTATTCGTATTGACGTTGCGTCTTGCCGGGTATATATACACCCATATAGTAGCCTTGTAAGACAACCGTGAGATTTAATACAAACAACAGGACCGAGAGGGCAATGTAGCCATTAACATTGTTTTTTCCAGTACGTACTCGTGTGAGTTGAGAGAGCTAGTTCTTTTGATCAGGCTAGATAGCTAGCTTGCTGATCGTTGTTAGCTGGTTCTTATACGTCTGTATACGTAATTGAATCTTCGTTGTCATCACGCCGGACTGCACTCGGCATTTAGGGTTGGGCCAACAGTTATTGGGGGCAAAAAGTCCTTGTTTCTGACATGCTCTGCTCGTCTGGCCGGCCCGGTCTGGGGTCCCTTGGCATCTTGGTGCTGCGCTTGGCTGGAGGCCATAGGCCTCATTGCCGGAATCGGCACACAGGTACGGCTCTTTTGGAAATTGCTCGTGTTAATCATATAAATCCAATTCGTGCGTGCTTGTTCATTTCCCTGACGATTTCATTTGGCCAGAGGAATGTCTTTATTTAATGTGTCAATTTAGCCTCCCCATTATTGCCGGCATACGCAGGATCCCAGGTGCTGCAGAGCATAATTCTGCTATGCACCGGCACAAACAAAGGCGGCGGCTATCTGGCCCCTCGCTGGCTGTTTCTCGTCATGTACCTTTCCTTAACTTTCATCTGGGCCGTGCTTAATACTTTCGCTTTAGAAGTCATCGCCTACTTCGACGTGATCTCCATGTGGTGGCAGGAAGAGAATGTGTTTTCAGAAACTCTTCAGGTCACTGAAAAATGCTGTTTATCACGGTACATAGGCAGAAAGAGACAGAAGTGACCATTCCTTGATGGTATGTGCAGGTGATCGGTGGCACTGTCATAGTGATCGGTGGCACTGTCACTGTCATAGGTATTCACGCATTTCAGACGCGCCGGATGTGACCGGGATCAGCAGCAGCGCCTACGCGGCCATCATGTCCTTCCTGGTGAGCCAGTACTCCCTGTACGGGTACGACGCAGCGGCTCACCCGACGGAGGAGACCAAGGGCGCCGACAAGAACGGCATCCAGGACTTCACCATCCTCTCTAGCATCGGCATCATCACCGTCTTCGGCTGGGCCTACATCCTCGCCCTCACCTTCAGCATCCAGGACTTCAGCTACCTGTACGACCCGACCAACAAGACCGCCGGCACCTTCGTTCCGGCGCAGATACTATACAACGCGTTCCACGGGAGGTACAACAACTCGACAGGCGCCATCGTGCTGCTCTTCATCATCTGGGCCTCCTTCTTCGGCGGCCTCTCCATCACCACCAGCGCCACCCGGGTGGTGTATGCGCTGTCGCGTGACCACGGCGTCCCCTTCTCCTCCGTGTGGCGCAAGATCCACCCCATACGCAAGGTGCCCGGGAACGCGGTGTGGCTGTGCGCCGCCGTCTGCGCGCTGCTTGGCCTGCCCATCCTGTGGATCAATGTGGTGTTCACGACCATCACCTCCATCGCCACCATCGGCTGGGTGGGAGGCTACGCGGTTCCCATCTTCGCCTGGATGGTGATGCGGGAGAAGGACTTCCGTCCCGGTCCATTCTACCTCGGCGGAGCCAACATGCATGTCTGCCTCGTCGCGTTCCTGTGGATCTGCTACACATGCTCCGTGTTCCTGCTCCCCACCGTGTACCCTATCAAAATGGACACCTTCAACTACGCGCCGATTGCTCTCGGTGTCGTCCTGGGGCTGATCATGCTGTGGTGGGTGGTTGACGCCAGGAAGTGGTTCAAGGGACCTGTCAGGAACATCGACGAGCAGGTTGATTACAACGGCGATGGTAATGGTAATGTCAAGGTCTGAGAGCTAGCGGCTTTGCTCGATCAAGCATTCTTTTTTCTTTGGGCTGTGTGTGTTTGTGTCTGTTGTATCCTCTTGTCAGTGAACTTAGTTTAGGTTATGGAGACTTGTGTGTGTGTCATACAGAAGAAGCTAGCGATAGGTAGGGCCAACCGGACCTTGAAGCTGTCTTTTGTTCTACACATCTGATCGAAAACACTGTTAGCTGAATTGAAGAGAAAGAAACGCCAAAGAATACCATGTAGTAATACGAGAGGAGTTGGTAAAAGCACTGAAATCGATCTCGATGCATCTTTTATCTATAGAGTACAGGAAGCAAACGTTATGATCAGTAGCAATGAACTTATTTGCTTTGTTTGCTACGAACGACCAACATGGGAGTATGGGACATGGTCACATTAAATCTCGACGCTTTCTTGCATAAGTCCACAAAAAGTGGAAGCTTTTGCATTGCAGCATGGACTCCTTGCACTGCAGTTGGGCTGTAATTGCATCAACGTCAACTCGGACAATTCATCCGTGATGCATAGGGATTTCGCGAAAGTGACCTTTTTTTTACTGTCCTTGAGAAATTGATGGGACAACTAATGAACTTGCTAGGCAGGCCATGTTATCCTCCCCAGAGATCTGGCTCGATGACTTGCCAAATTTATTTTGTCTACCCTTGTAAACTACTCCCTCTGTTTTAAAATATAAGATTTTTAATTTTATAAAAAAAGTGTATCTAGATTTTTTTAGTGCGTAGATTAAATTCAACTAATCGTCTCATTAAACTTTAGATGACACTGTTGCGAAGCTTGCTTTAATCCATAAATGGATTTTCTTAAGCGGCATCCCTTATTTTCCTTGCCTTCCATGACAAAACCCTTAGGTTGTTTCATGTAGACTCTTTCATCTAAATCCCCGTTTAAAAATGCCGTATTTACATCCATTTGATGCAGCTCTAAATCAAAATGTGCAACTAGTGCCATTATGATTCTGAAGGAACCTTTACATGAGACTAGAGAAAATGTCTCATTATAATCTACTCCTCTTTATGTGAAACCTTTTGCCACAAGTCGTGCCTTGTATTTCTCCATATTCCCTCTAGAGTCATACTTTGTTTTGTAAACCCATTTACAGCCTACTGTTTTGGATCCTTTGGGAATTTTCTCTAAGTCCCAAACCTCGTTGGAACTCATCGACCTCATCTCATCTTCCATGGCTTCTAGCCACTTCGATGAGTGAGGGCTACTCATGGCTTCTTCAAATGTAGTGGGATCATTCTCCATTTGAACTCTTTCTGTGTTATAAACTTTATAATCTCTAGAAACTGTTGACTTTCTAGCTCTTTGAGACCTTCTAGGGGCCTCATGAACTGGCTCATCATGTGTCTCAACATGTGGCGTATCCTCGGAGGTGGCTGTTTCTGCTCCCTTTCATGCTTAATAGTGGGTTCGGTCGGCTCCTGACGGACAGGCTTCGGATCCTCACTCATTGTTGTCATGGGTGGAGTCACAACAGGTGCTTGCACCACAATATCTAGGGTTGTCGATGCAAGAACAATAGGTAGCGAGAAGAATGACTCCTGAATTATCATATTAGGTGCATGCACCCTCTTCTCCTCAAGATTAATTTTCCGAGCTACCATGCCCCCCTCATAATTTCTTCCTCTGAGAAGACAATGTGTCTCATTTCTACAAACTTTGTTTATCTGTATGGATAGTAGAAAAAAAAACCTTTTGACTTTTCAAGATAGCCAATAAAATAGCAACTGACTATTTTAGGGTAAAGCTTTGCTATATTTGGATTGAACACTTTTGCCTCAGCCGGGCTCCCCCATACCCTTAGGTGTTGTAGCGAGGGAACTCGTCCTGTCCGTAGACCATACGGTGGTTTGGGCACCGACTTGCTTAGTACTCTATTGAGAATATGAATGGCGGTTTTTAACGTCTCCATCCACAAACCCACTGGCAATGTGGAGTAACTCATCATGCGGTGCACCATATTCATAAGGGTACCGTTGCGGCCTTCAGCTACTCCATTTTGCTGAGGCTCGCCCGACATCGAATACTGGGCCACTATACCAGTCTCCTATAAGAACCTTACAAAATGTCTAGGGACATGGCCATATGGGGTGTTTCGACCATAGTACTCCCCTCCATGGTTAGACCTTGCTATCTTTATTGTTTTACTGTGTTGGTTCTCAACTTCGGCTTTGAATATCTTAAATTTATCCAATTCTTCCGATCTTTCTTTAATTGAATAAATATAACCATAGCGGGAGTAATCATCTGTGAATGTTATGAACGAGTCATAACCATCCACACTTTTTACTAAAAACGGTCCAGAAATGTCAGTGTGAATAATTTCTAGTATTTCGGCGCTTCGATTTGCACCCTTTTTTAATTTGCTTTACATACTTTGTTTTAACGCAATCGATACATTGCTCTACGTCGGAGAACTCTAAAGGAGGAATAATATCATTTTTAACTAGTTTTCTATTCTCCCCCTCGAAATATGGCCTAAACGACAGTGCCATAATTTCGACGAGTCTTGAGTTCTCTTTCTGTCGTGGTGGTATCACGGCATATGCCATGGGTAGGCTAAAGTTGAGGCCGATGGACGTGGAGAAATCCGGGGAGGGATGATGCAGTGAAGACCGCACTCGTATGAACAAAGAGAAATACAATGTATCTAGGATTGAGGCTCTCATGTGGAGATAACACCTCTATCTCTACATCTAATCCCTTATAATCTTGCCATACTTATGGCTACAATCATGCTCCTTGAGCTGTATCTCCTATGCCTCTATCTAGATCTCTCTGTGAGAGTTGAGGAGGAAGAAGAAGAAGAACTCCTATTGAGCAGAGAGGGGAAGAGCCCTTCGGGGCCTCTCCTGTGAATGATCCCCCTGGTGCTCCTTATAAAGGGGAGCCCAGGGGACAAAACTTGTTCCCCACGATTGGCATCTGTGTAGCATATTCCTGACATCTTCTTAGATGCTCAGCATATGCCTTGGCATCTTTGGAGATACCAAGGCATATTCCTTAGAATATTCTTGATGCCAAGGGCATATTCTCTAGCATCTTCTTGATGCCAAGGGCATATTCCATATGCCCATGTGCCAGTCTGAGCCATGGGCGTCCTAAGACTGGCGCGATACTTGTTGGTCTTGTCTTGATCCGATGGCGTGTTCTTGATGAAGTTGGAGTCGATTTCCTGAGTTCTCTGGATGATAGGAGACTTCTCGGAATGATCTGATTCAGCCCAGGGAGATGAACAGGCCGAATCCTGCCCCCCTGACTCGGCCTGGGTCAAGCTGTAGGAGATAAAGGCCCACCGAGTTGAATCATGGCCCAGCCAGGGCTTGGAGCGGCCTGGCCGGGTTTATCTTCATTCGACCTAGGGAGAGGCGAGCCCAACTGAAGTGCAGTGTCGCGTGGAGGCTGCAACCCGTGGTGGACCGACATACCCCGCGTCATCCCATCCGGGATAGGGAGCCGCTCCGGTCCTGGCCTTGGGGGACGCCGGTGGTGGGCCGGTCTGGCTGGAGTGGATGCCGGCCCACTCGGGTGAAAGCACAGGAGACTGGTGGCGGGACTTCCTGCGAGGAGGCGTAGCTGCCGAGGCGCGAGGGCATCTGGCGGGAGCGGGGAGTGCGTTGGGTCGTTGGCGACGTGAAGCTGGAGTCCCGCGGTGGGACGACTTTGGCTCAGGTCGGCTCACCCGGGGAGGGAGCATAGTCGGCTGTAGCTTGCCAGGGTGAGGAACGATGGTCCGAACCAAGGTAAACTCGGCCCAGTGCCCCGAATCTTTATTAATTCGGCCTCGGATACAGTTTGGGCCTAGATAGAGTAAATGGGGTCTGGGCCGAATTACTTTTAACTCGGCCCAGTCTAGTTTTCTTCTTTATCTTTTTCTATTTAGCTTTTATACTTACATCATGTATCCTTTCGTTATACATGTCTCTTATTGACTCACTTATGACATAACTCTAGGGTATCCGGGGTCATATCCCCGACATTAGTCCCCGAGGCTATGTGGGATTCGTAGAGTCGCACATAGTCTCTATATTCAAATATTCCCAGAGTTGTCTTCCGACTGAGAATTTATATATTTATTTGTCCCATAACCCTTTTTGGTAAGTTCATGACACCTATCCTTTAGGGGCACTGGCCTTTTATAACCCTGTTGGGTAAGTCATGACTTCTGACCATTTTTGGTATTGGTCTTTTAACCCATTTGGGTAAGTTATGACTTCTGGCCGTTTTAGGCACTAGTCTTTTAACCTCTTTTGGTAAGTTATGACTTCTGGACATTTTAGGCACTAGTCTTTTAACCTCTTTGGGTAAGTTATGACTTCTGGCCATTTTAGGCACTGGTCTTTTAACCTCTTTGCGTAAGTTATGACTTCTGGCCATTTTAGGCACTGGTCTTTTAACCTCTTTGGGTAAGTAATGACTTCTGGCCGTTTTAGGTACTAGTATTTTAACCTCTTTGGGTAAGTTATGCCTTCTGACCATTTTTGGCACTGGTCTTTTAACCTCTTTGGGTAAGTTGTAACTTCTGGCCATTTTTGGCACTGGTCTTTTAACCTCTTTGGGTAAGTTTTAATCTGAGTCATCTGTTTCCAAATCCGAGTTATTTTATTCAAAATTGACTTATGTCTTAAGTCTGAGTCACCTGACTCAAATCCGAGGTATATGACTCAAATCCGAGTCATCTGTTTACAAATCTGAGTTATTTTACTCAAAATTGACTTACGTCTTAAGTCTGAGTCATCTGACTCAAATCCGAGTCATCTGTTTCCAAATTTGAGTTATTTTATTCAAAATTGACTTATGTCTTAAGTCTGAGTCATCTGACTCAAATCTGAGGTATATGACTCAAATCCGAGTCATCTGTTTCCAAATCCGAGTTATTTTACTCAAAATTGACTTAGGTCTTAAGTCTGAGTCATCTGACTCAAATCCGAGGTATATGATTCAAATCCGAGTCATCTGTTTCCAAATCCGAGTTATTTTACTCATATTTGACTGATGTCTCGAATCTGAGTTATCTGGCTCAAAATCCGAGTTATATGACTCAAATCCGAGTCATCTGATTCCAAATCCGAGTTATTTAACTCATATTTGACTTATGTCTCGAATCTGAGTTATCTGGCTCAAAATCCGACTCATATGACTCAAATCCAAGTCATCTGATTCCAAATCCGATTTATTTTACTCATATTTGACTTATGTCTCGAATCTGAGTTATCTCAAAATCCTAGTTATATGACTCAAATCCAAGTCATCTGATTCCAAATCCGAGTTATTTTACTCATATTTGACTTATGTCTCGAATCTGAGTTATCTGGCTCAAAATCCGAGTTATATGACTCAAATCCGAGTCATCTGATTCCAAATCCGAGTTATTTTATTCATATTTGACTTATGTCTCGAATCTGAGTTATCTGGCTCAAAATCCGAGTTATATGACTCAAATCTGAGTCATCTGATTCCAAATCCGAGTTATTTCACTCATATTTGACTTATGTCTCGAATTTAAGTTATCTGGATCAAAATCCTAGTTATATGACTCAAATCCGAGTCATCTGATTGCCAAGATATAACTTGATCCGATGAGATGATGTCAATTTGCCTTTGATATGGATCTGAGATATAGATCTGAGATTAAGTTTTGGGATATGATAATAGGGCTAATTGCTGAGAGATCTGATTCGAGATGTTGATATGAGATATAGATTCGAGATATGATAAGCTGGCAAATAGTCATCCGAGATACGAGATAACCTGGCAAGATAGTGAAATATCAATCCGAGTCATAACCTAACCTGGCAATCTGGCGAGCTGAATCAAACTTTAGTCCGAATCAGAGATAAGCTAGTACGCCGAGTCCGAATACAAATCCAAATTATAATATACCCGGGCAAGCTGAATCAAATGTTAGTCCGAATCAGAGATAAGCTACTAAGATGAGTTTAAGGTTAATCTGAAGCATAAATAAACTGACTGAAATTATATCCGAATCATCAATAAGCTGGTTGGTGAGCTGAGTTAAAGGTTAATCCAAAGCATAAATAAACTGACTCAAATTCTACCTGAATCATCAATAAGATGGCTTGTGAGCTGAGTTAAAGGTCAATCCAAAGCGTAAATAAACTGACTCAAATTCTATCCGAATCATCAATAAGCTTGTGAGCTGAGTTAAAGGTCAATCCAAAGCATAAATAAACTGACTCAAATTCTACCCGAATCATCAATAAGCTGGCTGGTGAGCTGAGTTAAAGTTTAATCCAAAGCATAAATAAACTGACTCAAATTCTATCCGAATCATAAATAAGCTTATGAGCTGAGTTAAAGGTCAATCCAAAGCATAAATAAACTGGCTCAAATTCTATCCGAATCATCAATAAGTTGGCTGGTGAGATGAGTTAAAGTTTAATCCAAAGCATAAATAAACTGACTCAAATTCTATCCGAATCATAAATAAGCTTGTGAGCTGAGTTAAAGGTCAATCCAAAGCATAAATAAACCGACTCAAGTTCTATCCGAATCATCAATAAGCTGGCTGGTGAGCTGAGTTAAAGTTTAATCCAAAGCATAAATAAACTAACTCAAATTCTACCCAAATCATAAATAAGCTTGTGAGCTGAGTTAAAGGTCAATCCAAAGCATAAATAAACCGACTCAAGTTCTATCCGAATCATCAATAAGCTGGCTGGTGAGCTGAGTTAAAGTTTAATCCAAAGCATAAATAAACTGACTCAAATTCTACCCAAATCATAAATAAGCTTGTGAGCTGAGTTAAAGGTCAACCCAAAGCATAAATAAACTGACTCAAATTCTATCCGAATCATCAATAAGATGGCTGGTGAGCTGAGTTAAAGTTTAATCCAAAGCATAAATAAACTGAGTCAAATTCTATCCGAATCATAAATAAGCTTGTGAGCTGAGTTAAAGGTCAATCCAAAGCATAAATAAATTGACTCAAATTCTATCTGAATCATCAATAAGCTTGCTGGTGAGCTGAGTTAAAGGTCAATCCAAAGCATAAATAAACTGACTCAAATTCTATCTGAATCATAAATAAGCTTGTGAGCTGAGTTAAAGGTCAATCCAAAGCATAAATAAACCGACTCAAATTCTATCCGAATCATCAATAAGCTGGCTGGTGAGTTGAGTTAAAGCTTAATCCAAAGCATAAATAAACTGACTCAAATTCTATCTAAATCATAAATAAGCTTGTGAGCTGAGTTAAAGGTCAATCCAAAGCATAAATAAACTGACTCAAATTCTATCTGAATCATCAATAAGATAGTCAAATACATACCCAAACCAATATAAGGTTTTCTCCATCTAAAGGTGATTCTATGGATACGCTGGCTAGTCCCCGGGTTGAGTTATTTTCTCCCCGGGGTGAAGGATCGAATGTTGGTGGCTGAGTTATCTGTTACTTATAGTATGCTTGGAGAAGAGTTTGAGTCATTCTTGCTGAGTCTTACCTGCCTTGCCGAGTCAGACTTGGAGACCCCTGTGCTTACCTCCATGTTCTCTGTTCGCCTGGAGGAGCTGAAGGTGCTCTATGAAGATGAGGTTAATGAAGATGCTCCCGTCCGGATGGAAACCCAACCAACACCACTAAGATGCCCCACGGTGGATACATTGCTCTACGTCGGAGAACTCTAAAGGAGGAATAATATCATTTTTAACTAGTTTTCTATTCGCCCCCTTGAAATATGGCCTAAACGACAGTGCCATAATTTCGACGAGTCTTGAGTTCTCTTTTTGTCGTGGTGGTATCACGGCATATGCATGGGTAGGCTAAAGTTGGGGCCGATTGAAGTGGAGGAATCCGGGGAGGGATGATGCAGTGAAGACCGCACTCGTATGAACAAAGAGAAATACAATGTATCTAGGATTGAGGCTCTCATGTGGAGATAACACCTCTATATCTACATCTAATCCCTTATAATCTTGCCATACTTGTGGCTACAATCATGCTCCTTGAGCTGTATCTCCTATGCCTCTATCTAGATCTCTCTGTGAGAGTTGAGGAGGAAGAAGAAGGAGAACTCCTATTGAGTAGAGAGGGGAAGAGCCCTTCGGGGCCTCTCCTGTGAACGATCCCCCTGGTGCTCCTTATAAAGGGGAGCCCAGGAGACAAAACTTGTTCCCCACGCTTGGCATCTGTGTAGCATATTCCTGGCATCTTCTTAGATACTCAGCATATGCCTTGGCATCTTTGGAGATGCCAAGTCATATTCCTTAGCATATTCTCTAGCACGTTCTTGATGCCAAGGGCATATTCCATATGCCCATGTGCCAGTCTGAGCCATGGGTATCCCAAGACTGGTGCGATACTTGTTGGTCTTGTCCCCCTTCCAGTGTCTATCCCGATCAGTGCGGCGCTCTCTGGTGGCGCTCGTTGTTCGACGCGAGGTGGCCGCGCCACCCGGATGATCGCCGGTGACGAGCCCCTCTATCCATCAGCAAGCCCCTCTCCCCCACTTTGTTATCCACTTACCGTCCACCTCCCCCACCGCACGCATGCAGCAGCAGAGAAGAAACGGTGAGGCAGCGGCATCCCTTGTCGGTGTCGTGCGTACACCCGAGGGTGGGCGCACCGCCGTCAAGCGGTGAAGTGGCGGTGCCCTCTCCCAACGGTGGCGGGAGGCCCCCTTTTGATCTTTCTTTAATGAACATGGGCCTTTTTTTCTTCTCTGTTTCGGATTTGACTCAGGGAAATCTGGGGCTCTCTCTGTTTTTGGATTTTGGGCCTTTTGATTTATCTTTCTTTGGCCTCGAAAGGGTTAGTTATTCTTCTAGATGTTTCCATGGGATACCCATCTAGATCGAGCGGAACGGCGCAGCGCGAGCGGCACACTATGTAGGGTTAGGTTTTTTTACTTTCTTTGCATTTCTCCTTTCTACATGAAACGATCCGCAGAGCCATCGTAGCTCTGATACCATTGATATCATCAACTATCACTAGATCGGTTTGGAAGATCCATGGCTAGGGATTCGGGTCTTTCTAGACAGATAGTAAGGAAGTTCTTGTCGTCAGAACGTATCTACAATTTTTTATGTTCCATGCTTGTTTAGTATCTACTTTGCTTTGCTTTGTCTTCACTTTGAGGTATTTTATATGTTTTCTGTGAATAACGTATTAACAAGATGCCACATTTCCAGTTACTGTTTTCTTCGTTTTGGTTCCGGAAAAGCGTAAAATCAATTTTCTCGAATTATGAGACAAAACCCAAAGTCAATATTTTACCGTGGCGAACACGGGCGAGTATGAGACGGAGGAGCCACCAGGGCCACACCTCAAGACGCCTGGCCAGCCTGGCCACAGTGCGGCCAACGAAAGTGCCTCGCCTCTTCGCCTATAAGAAGCCCGTGATACCTAAACCCTAAGCACCCGATCAATCTTCCACGAAACAGTGCGTAGCTGCCACAACTATCGTCCCTAGATCGGGGGGATCTGAAGCTGTTCCCGGCACCCTGCCGAAGGGGAGATCATCCCGGAGGCCTTCTTCATCACCATGCCAGCCTCATTATGATGCGTGAGTAGTTCCACCTTGGACTACGGGTCCATGTAGTAGCTATATGGTTGTTTCTCCTCATTTTTTCTACCATGTTTAGATCTTGTGAGCTCCATTCATGATCAACATCATCTATTTGTAATCATGCATGTTGTGTTTGTGGGGATCCTATGGATATTGCGATTACTATGTCAAATTGGTTAATGGTTCTATATTATTGATTCTATCATGTATATGTTGTTTGTGATCTTGCAAGCTCTCCGTTTCTAGTAGCTATCTTGGACAAATAGATGCTAGTGACTCCAAGAGGGAGTATTTATGCTCGATAGTGGCTTTGCTTAAAGCAGTTATCTGTTGCTTGCAACTTAATACTGGAGGGGGTTCGGATGATAACCTGAAGGTGGATTACTAGTCATAGATGCACTTGGATGGTGGTCTATGTATCTTGTTGTATTTGTAGGGTTTCGTAGCATGGAAAACAAAAAATTTCTACCACATACAAACAAACAAGCCAAGATCTATCAACTAGATTGTAGCAACGAGTCGATGGAATAACTCACCCTTGAAGATTCCAAAGTGTTTAATGAGAGCCGATTCTCGTGGGTGATGTAGTCATACTATTGCCGATCTCAAGATCGCGTAGACGATCCTTCCGGCGCTGCGTTCCGGCAGCGCTTTCGCAGTCGGTCACACGTTCGGTACTCGACGAAGACCTTCCTCTCCCTTGTTCCAGCAGGCAGCGGAGGTTGTAGCACTCTCCTCGCGATTCCGGCAGCACGACGGCGTGGTACCGGAAATAGAGGGGAGATCTCGCAGGGCTTCGCCTTAAGCCGGAGCGAGTATGGTGGACTATGAGAGAGATCCTCGGCGATATAGGGTTTAGACGCACCAAGGAGGGGGCAAGGCCGGCGGCTAGGGTTTGCCCTAGGCGGCGGCAGCTACGGTGGGCGGCGGCTAGGGTTAGGGTTTAGAGGGCGTGGTGTTGTGTCCTTGGAGGGGCAGCCCTGCCCCTCCTTATATATGTGGAGGGGGCGTGCCAAGGGGAGGGGAGTCCCTCCCCAACTCGGTCTCCAAGTGGGCCGGCGGTGGAGGGAGGGAACTCCTCCCCAAGTAGGTTTCCTACTCTCCCTCCACCTCACAAAATAGCCGTTTGACTTTTCAAATTGGCGTTTGACTTTTCAAACTAGGATTTGAATTAATCCTTTATTTTGTTCAGCGATGACACCTAGTACATGATGCAATTATTCCAAATTGTTATGACACATTCATGTACCCTTCCCTCCAGTGCTTGGGACATTCCGAACCTTCTAGAACATTCGATGAAAACACCGAACCATTCTCCAACCCGAAACAGGACTTTCCTTATATGAATCATATTCTCGGACCATTCGGATCTCCTCGTGATATCCGGATCCCATCCGAGACTCGAACAACATTCGGTCTCTTACTCATCATTCCATAACTACTCAAACAACGTCGAATCCTTAAGTGTGTCTCCTGCGGTTCGTGAATTATGCGGACATGATCGAGACACTTCTCCGATCAATAACCAATAGAGAATCTGGAAATTCATATGGCTCCCACATATTTCTCTGATTACTTTGCGATCGAATGAACCACTTACATACGATACCAATTTCCCTTTGTCTCATGATAGTTTACTTATCCGAGGTTATGATCGTCGATATCTCCGCATACCTAGTTCAACCTCACATCGATAAGTACTCTGTTCTCGTTCTCGTGATATGTGATCCCTTGTGAGCCAGTCACATGCTTGCAAGCTAATTGGATGACATTCCACCGAGAGGGCCCAGTATATCTATCATCATATGGATGGACAAATCCCACTCTTGATCCATGTGTCTCAACCAATACTTTTGAACACTCAATGCCACCTTTATAGCCACCCGATTCGGTGTGGTGTTTGATGTCATCAAAGCATCCTTCCGGTGAAGGTGATATGCATGATCTCATGGTCGAAGGAATTAGGTTACTATGTATCAGAAAGCATATAGCAATTGAACTATTAAAATGACTTGATCTTTATGCTATGCTTATCTATAGGAGTATGTCCACCATATCATTCTCCTAACGATATGATCTTGTTGTTAATAACATCTCAATGTTCACGATAGGGAAACCACAATCATTTATTAACCAACAAGCTAGTATTATAAAGAGGCTTTACTAGGGACTCTATTTTAGTTTACAAATCACACAAGTATTAATGTTTCCTTGTTAATACTATTATAGCATGAATGTAAACATTTATCATAAACACAAATATATAATAATAACTATATTTATTATTGCCTCTAGGGCATATCTCCAACAGTCTCCCACTTGCACTAGAGTCATCTAATCTAGATTACATGGTAATATACCGAACACCCATGGCAGTTTGGTGCTGGTCATGTTTTGCCCTCGGGAGAGGTTTAGTCAACGGATCCGCCACATTCATATTTGTGTGTACTTTGCAAATCTTTATGTCCCCATCTTGGACATGTTCTCGAATAGCGTGAAAACGTAGCTTGATGTGCTTCTTGTGTGACCTTGGTTCTTGCGCATTGGCTATGGCGCCCATGTTATCACGATGAATTGACATTGGGTCCAATAAGACTAGAAACCACACCGAGCTCAGAATGAACTCTTTCATCCATATCGCTTCTTGTGAAGCCTCCGGAAGCGACCATGTATTCCAATTCGCTTGAAGATCTCGCCACAACGCTTTGCTTTGCACTCCTCCGACTAATCTGCACCATTCAAAGTAAATCATTATCCAGTTGTGATTTAGAATCATCGGATCGGTGTTCCAACTAGCATCGGTGTAACCATTAACAACGAGCTGTTCATCACCTCCATAAGAAAGAACCATATCCTTAGTTATTCTCAAGTACTTAAGGATGTTTTTTAACCGTCCAATGATCCACTCTGGATCACTTTGATATCTGCTAGTTAAACTAACGACATATGCAATGTCGGGTTTAGTACATAGCATGGCATACATTAGAGATCCTATGGTGAGGCATAGGAGTTTTACTCATCCTTTCTCTATCTTACCGTTGTCGGACTTTGAGTTTTACTCAAGGTCGTATTGAGCAACATGGGCAAGAACCCTTTCTTGCTATCTTCCATTCCAAACCTCTTTAGAACTTTGTCCAAATATGTACTTTGTGACAATGATATTAGGCGTCTCGATCTATCTCTATAAATCTTTATGCCTAATATGTAAGCTCCTTCGCCAAGATCTTTCATTGAAAAACTATTATTCAAATATTCCTTGACACTATTAAGAAGGTCTACATCATTCCCAATCAACAATATGTCATCTACATATAGTATTAAGAATGCTACAGAGCTCCCACTCACTTTCTTGAAAATACAAGCTTCTCCATAAGTTTGTATAAATGCAAAACTTTTGATTACCTTATCAAAACATTGATTCCAACTTCGGGATGCTTGCTTCAATCCATAAATGGACCTTTGAAGTTTGCACACCTTGTTAGCATCTTTAGGATCGACGAAACCTTTGGGTTGCATCATATACAACTCTTCATCAATGTCTCCATTGAGGAACGCTGTTTTGACATCCATCTACCATATCTCATAATCATAATATGCAGCGATTGCTAACATAATCCTCACAGACTTTAAGCTACGGTGAGAAAGTCTCATCGTAGTAAACTCCTTGAATTTGTGAAACCCTTTTGCGACAAGTAGAGCTTTATAGACGATAACATTACCATCGACATCTTTTCTTCTTGAAAATCCATTTGTTCTCGACAGCCTTCCGCCATCCCAGAAGTCCACCAAAGTCCATACTTGGTTTTCGTACATGGATCCAATCTCGGATTTCATGGCTTCTCGCCATTTATTGGAATCTGGGCTCATCATCGCTTCCTCATACGTCGCAGGGTCATTGGTGTTGTCCACCAACATGACACTCATAACAGGATCATACCAATCAGGAGTGGTACGAGTTCTTGTTGACCTGCGAGGCTCGTGAGTAACTACAACCAAGTTTCATGATCATCATCATTAGCTTCCTCTCTTATTGGTGCGAGCACCACAGGAACTTCTTCCGGCTGCGCTACTCGCAATTTCGAGAGAAGGTTCGACAACCTCGTCGAGTTCTACTTTCCTTCCAGTCATTTCTTTCGAGAGAATTCCTTCTCTAGAAAGGATCCATTCTTAACGAAGATTTTGCCTTGGATCTATGATAGAAGGTATACCCAATAGTTTCCTTCGGTATCCTATGAAGACATTTTTCCGCTTTGGGTTCAAGCTTGTCGGTTGTAACTTCTTTACATAACGCAACCCCAAACTTTAAGGAACGACAATTTAGGTTTCTTCCCAAACCATAATTCATACGGTGTCGTTTAGATGGTGCCCTATTTAAAGTGAATGCTTTGTTTCTAATGCATAACCCCAAAATGATAGCGGTAAATCTGAAGTGACACCATAGAACGAACCATATCTAAGAGAGTTCGATTCTGACGTTCGGACACACCATTACTGTGGTGTTCCGGTGTCAATTGTGAAAGTATTTCATTTCTTCAAATGCTCGCCAAACTCGTAACTTAGATATTCACCTCCACGATCAGAACGTAGAAATTTAATCTTCTTGTTACGTTGATTCTCTACCTCACTTCGAAATTCCTTAAACTTCTCGAAAGTTTCGAACTTATGTTTCATGAAATAGATATACCCATATCTACTCAAGTCATCCGTGAAGGTAAGAACATAACGATAACCATCGCGCGATGCTACACTCATTGGACCACACACATCGGTATGTATGATTTCCAATAAGTCTGTAGCTCGCTCCATCATACCAGAAAATGGAGTCTTAGTCATTTTACCCATCAGACATGCTTCGCATCTTTCAAGTGATTTGAAATCAAGTGATTCAAGAAGTCCATCGGAATGGAGTTTCTTCATACGCTTCACTCCAATGTGACCAAGACGACACTGCCACATATAGGTCGAGTTATCGCTTGATTTCAAACGTTTAGCCTCAATGTTATTAATATGTGTATTTCCACTATCGAGATTCAATAAGAATAGACCATCTATCAAAGGTGCATGTGCATAAAACATATTACTCATATAAATCGAACAACCATTATTCTCGGACTTAAACAAGTAACCGTCTCGCAATAAACAAGATGCCGATATAATGTTCATGCTTAACGCATGCACCAAATAACAATTATTTAAGTATAAAACTAATCCCGATGGTAGATGAAGAGGTAGCGTGCCGACCGCGATCACATCAACCTTTGATCCATTTCCCACGCGCATCGTCACCTCATTCTTCTCTAGTTTCCGTTACCTGTTTCGAGTTACAAATATGAGCAACCGAACCAGTATCAAATACCCAGGCACTACTACGAGTACTAGTGAGATACACGTCAATAACATGTATATCGGATATACCTTTCTTCTTGATGTTGCCGTTCTTCAAATCCGCCAAGTACTTTGGGCAATTCCGCTTCCAGTGACCTTCTCCCTTGCAGTAAAAGCACTCGATGTCGTGCTTAGGTCCAGCCTTGGTCTTCTTCGTCGGCGCGGTAACTTTCTTACCACCCTTCTTGAAGTGTCCCTTTTGCTTAGACTTGCCTTTCTTGAATTTGGTGGTCTTATTAACCATCAACACTTGGTGCTCTTTCTTGATCTCCACTTCTGCAGATTTTAACATGGCAAAGAGTTCTGGCAACTGCTTGTTCATGTTTTGCATATTGTAGTTCATCACAAAGTTCTTTTAACTTGGTGGTAGTGATTGGAGGACACGATAAATCCCCAAAGCATTAGGAATCACTATACCCAACCTTTGAAGTTTGTTTGCGTGCCCAGACATCTTAAGCACATGCTCACTGACGGAGCTGCCCTCTTCCATCTTGCAGTTAAAGAACTTTCCAGAAGCCTCATAGCTCTCAATTGCCGCATGAGTCTCAAAGATCAATTTGAGATCACGGACAATATCATGTGGGTCTGAATTCTCAAACCTTTTCTGAAGCTCCGATTCTAAACCATACAAGATATCACACTAAAGCGTAGTCTTGAGTCTTCCGAGCGAGGTAAACATTCTTTACTTCATCGGTAGCAGTGGCTGCGTGGGTCACCAATGATGCATCCAACACATAGGTCAAATTACCATCAATGAGGACAATCCTCAAATTGCGGAACCAATCCGCGAAGTTGCTTCCATTGTTTTTCAACTTTTCTTTCTCTAGGAACGCATTAAAATTGATGGTAGGGGCCGCCATTGATCTACAACATATTTGCAATAGTTTAGACTAAGTTTATGACAAATTGAGTTCTAATTAATAGTTAAATTAATCTAGGTGAACTACCACTCAAAACAATATCCCTCACATTGTTTTAGTGATCACACGAACCAAATCCACCACATCAACAACGATCATCACGAGAGTTGATGTAGCTTCAATGGCGAACAATCAACATGTTCATCATATTTACTATATGATTCATGCTTTACCTTTCGGTGATCTGTGTTCCGAGACCATGTATGTACATGCTAGGCTCGTCAAGATCAAACCTTAGCTTCCGTATGAGCAAATCTGGCTTGCCCACGTTGTATACACTTGCGGAATCTAACACACCCGATCATCACGTTGTGCTTCGAAACAACAATCTTTAGCAACGGTGCTTACTAAGGATGAACACTTAAGAACTTGAAATTCATGTGCATGAGGGATCATCTTATAATGCTACCGTCGTTAACTAAGCAATACAAGATGCATAAAGGATTAACATCACATGCAATTCATAATATGTGATATGATATGGCCTTTCTTATTTGTGCTTCCGATCTCCATCTTCAAGCATGAACATGATCTCCATCATCACCGGCATTGCATCAAGGTCCATGACGCTGCTCCATGGTTGTCGTCCACCAGCCTCAACTATTACAACTACTTTGAATAGACACGCGGGTCTTAACAGAAATTAAAGACAACCATATGGCTCACATTGCCAACTTACAATAAGGAACATTGCATACATCAAATATAATCACAATCATGGCCATATCACATCACAACCACAAAACAAAGTTAGACGCCTCTACTTTCTTTGCATGTTTTACATGGTTTGGGGCTTTCAATAAGTGTCGTTCTAACTTACGAACAAGAACCACAACATTGATACTAATATTGTCAATCACCTGTTGTAAATTGAATCTTAACTATGTTGGGAGAAACAGGCACCCGCAAAGCCACTTATGCAATACAAGTTGTTTAACGAGAGCGGATTCTCGTGGGTGATGTAGTCGTACTCTTGCCGATCTCAAGATCGCGTAGACGATCCTTCTGGCGCTGCATTCCGGCAGCGCTTACGCAGTCGATCATACGTTCGGCACTCGACGAAGACTGTCACATCCCAAGATTTTCCAAATCTTGTAATGTGAAAATAAATAAATAAATAAAATAAAACTTTGTTTGATTTTCAGAGCTAGAAGAATTTTTTTGAATTCAATTGGAACTTCAAACCCATTTGAATTAAATAAAACCTAAAGGGATCTAAAAAGATAAACATTTAATAAAAGGAAAAATAAAAACATTTGGAAATATTATTTGAAACTCTTAAGTGAAAAGATTTATTTTCAAATGAAATATAAGTTTATAAATAAAGAATATTTTATAAAGCCAAATTAAACCTTGGCCAAACTTTGGGAATTAAAACATTTTAGATTAAATAAAATTAGCAAAGGTTTATTTAAATTAATAAGGATTTAATATCCAACTTTATTTAAATAAAAGGTTTTACCAATTTAATTGAAACATCAAAACTTATTAAATCATTTAAAATGAGTTTTCCAAATATTTGATATTCACAAATAAAACCTACTAAAGTGTTTTGGCTTTATTTTAGATTTCAAAATAAATATCTCAATAAAACAAATCCTATTTGGATTTAATAATGAAAGTCTATTATATTTAATTAATAATGGACTCTAAAATAAAAGGTTATTTTGTTTAAAACAAATTTCCAAGTATTCTATATTTTCCAAATATAACCTACAGATTTGGTTTTAAAAATATTTAGATTTCAAAAGAGGTTTTTAAATAAAACAAAACCCTATTTGACTAATAAACCTTGGTCTATTTATTTAATTATTAATGGACCCTATAGAAAAAATGATATTTTGTTTTAAACAAGTTTTCCAAATATTCTTATTTCTAAATAAAACCTACTGAATGGTTTTGGTACTATTTTAGTTTAAAAATAAATATTCTAATAAAACAAATCTTATTTGAAGTAAATGAATAAGGCCCATTTTATTTAATTGATAATGGACCTAAAATAAAATGTTATTTTATTTTAAACAAGTATTTCAAGTATCTTATATTTTCAAATAAAACCTACTGATTTAGATTTGAAAGTATTTGGAGTTCAAATGAAGATTTTATTAAATAAACCAAACCCTATTTTTATTAATAACTAATGAACCATTTTACTTAATTAATAAATAGAACCTAAAAGATTTAAAATATTATTTTTATTTTTGAATTTTGGTTCATGTTACTGAACAGAACTAATTTCAATATTACAAAGTTTGGGTGTTGTTTGAATTGATTTGAACCACGTTTGTTTGTTTAGAAATTCAAAATAGAATTTAGAAATAGAAAAAGAAAAGGATACAGAATAAAAAAATGGAAGTGGACCTGACCCAACTAAGACAGCCCATTAAGCCCACTCGCAGCCCACCTCCTCTCCACCCCGAATAGTTTTCTTTCACCCAGCAACTTACCCACTGAGCGACTGACCAGTGGACCCTCCTCTCACTTCTTTTCCCACTGCCAGGTAGACCCCACTCTTCCTGTTCATCGTCCACACCCCGCACGACCACTTCTCCCCCCTCACCGACCGTTGCAAGCTTTGAATCGCGGCATCAATACGCCTTAACGCGGCCACCTTAACTCGCAACGATCACGCACCTTAAAGTGCTCGCCCTCCTCTCCGTTTTCCCCCTGTCACCCTCGCAGTATCATGCCCCCAGGCCGCCCCAATTCCTCCCCGAACACCACTGCCTCCGACGAGCTTTCTCGACCAATTCTGGCCACACCTCGCCGCCCCTCAACTTCCTCTGCACGCGAGCTTGGTCTACATCGTCTGGCGAACCTCCCAGCGTCAACCGCTTGGTCGCGGCCACACCAGACGCTCGGCTTCGTCAACTTCTGAGCATCACCGTCGTTGCGGCTACTGCGGCGAAACCTCTCGGGTAAACCAGACTACCCCGACCCCTCTCGTTCATGCAAACACATTCGCCGTATCCTTGCGCATCTGACCGTGCATCTTGTTTGTCTCCGAGTGATCCTCGGTATTGTGTCCTCGACGACGGTGAGCAAGGCCGGCGCAGCTCCACTCCGGCGACAATCGAGCCTACTCGGTCGCCCTCGACTAGACTGCACCACCTCGAGCTTCCCCGTCCTTGCGAGCACGGTGAGCATGTCCTTTTCGCCTCGTAGCATCGATTACGCCGTCGACTGCCGCCGCCGCCACCGCCGCCGAATTTGGTTAGTGAATCAAGAGTAGGATGGGCTTTGACTGGCTAGGATTAGATCTAGACGAAGAGGTAAGTTTGATCTGAGCCGCTCGAATTCGATAGCGTACGCGATCCAGACGAACCGGTATCGACCAATCACGGCTCGACGCGTGGCCAGTATTAAAACTAAAAACAGATTTGAAAACATAATTATTTGCAAACTTCAAACCTTTGTATCTTTGGATCCACACGTCCAGTTTGATCCTGTCTTTGGATTCAGGCGGTGGGCCAGTAGAATCCGTGGCGCATCGCCTTTGACACCAGGGCGTGAGCTGAGGCGTGGTGACCGCATTCTCCTTGATCGATTTCCTTCAGCGATCGGTGGCAGTGTCTGCGTCGACACACATTGGAAGACTCCTACGGTGTTGCGCTTGTATAGTTCCTTGTTGATGATGGTGTGCGTGCGTAGCGGATCTGCCTTGCCTCCACCTTGTCATTCGGGAGCTCGTCGTTGAGGATGTAGTTCATGAAGGGCTGGGCCCAGGATGGAACTTCCCGGATGGTGAAGGAACTAGCCGACATGATCTAGAGCTCATCCGGGGATCAGCCGGGCGGGATGCCCAAGTCGGCAGCCCCGGGGCCTTTTGCCTTGCTCGATGACGGCTTGCCTGAGGAGGAGGCAGCCACCGGGTCTTTTGAGCCAGAGGGCACAACAGCGGGGCCCGACTCTTTCGAGCCGACAGCCCCCGGGTCCTCTACCTAGATGATGGACTCAAATTCCAGAGAGGGTTGATGCTGGGCTTGCGAAGGTGCTCCAAGGATACTCCTGGTAGGATGGCCGCTCTGGTGGATCTGACTCGCACGAGCGCGTCAGCCGCCTCGTTGTTGAAACTGGGGACGTGATGGAATTCGCATCCCTCGAAGCTAGCACTCAGCAGCTGGACATGGAACCGGTACAGGGCCATGTTGGCGTCTCGAGCGTCCTACTCGCCGGATACTTGCTGCACCACCAGATCCGAATCACCGAGGCAAAGGATCCGGCGGATCTGGATGCCTTCGTGAGCGAAGCCGTGCACGAGCCTCGTGCTCGGAGGCGTTTTCAAAGCGGTGAAGTGGATCTCAGCACGTACTCCAGCCGGCCTCCTTGGGCGAGGTGAGCACGATGCCGACTCCCAAGCCCCGCAACTTCGAGCCGTTGAAGTGCGATTCCGATGGTTGAGTCGAATTGGCGGTAGGTACTGGTTTTCCATCCAGTCGATGAAGAAGTCGGCCACCGGCTGAGACATGATGGTGATCCGGGTTTCGTACCGGATGCAGTAGGCGGCCAGCTCAATGTCCCACTTGGCTACCCGGCCCGTGGCATCCTTGTTGCCGAAGATCTCGCCCAACGACGCGGTGAACACCACGGTGAGCAGATGCTCCTGAAAGTAGTGCTTGAGTTCTTGCAAGCCAGGTACACGCCGTATCACATCTTTTGGTAGTGTGGATAGTTCTGCTTGGAGAGGGAGAGCACCTCACTGAGGTAGTAGACGGGTCACTGAACCGGCTAGGCCTTGCCTTCCTCGTGACGCTCCACCGATAGGACGACGCTGACGACCCGGTTGGTGGCGGCTATATAGATCAACATCGGCTCCTTCTCAGCCGACGTGGTGAGAACCGACGCTGTGGATAGCATGCGCTTGAGGTCGTGGAACACGACATCCGCTTGCGCAGTCCAGGTGAACTTGTTTGTCTTCTTCATCAGCTGGTATAGTGGCAGGGCCTTCTCCCCAAGCCGGCTAACGAATCGGCTGAGGAAAGCCAAGCAGCCGGTGAACTTCTGGACATCGAGCAAGCTCTTTGGCAGATGCATCCTCTCGATGGCCACGATCTTCTCCGGATTGGCCTCGATTCCTCGGCTCGATACGAGGAAATCAAGGAGCTGTCCGGCTGGCACGCCGAACATGCACTTCTCCGGGTTCAGCTTCATCTGGTACCGGTGGAGGTTCATGAATGTTTCGCCTAGGTCCTCCAGCAGGGTCTGCTTCTCCTTTGTCTTGATGACGATGTCGTCCATGTATGCGTGCACATTCCGACCGATCTGCGAGTGCAAGCATTTCTGCATGCAACGTTGATAGATATTACCTGCATTCTTCAAGCCGAATGGCATGGTTACATAGCATTAAGCCACGTACGGGGTGATGAATGACGTTTTCAATTGATCAGCCGGATCTGACTATAGCAGGAATAACAATCAAGAAATTAGAGCAGATCGCAGTCGGACGTAGAGTCAATCACTTGGTAAATATAGGGCAGGGCGAAAGGGTCTTTCGGATAGGCCTTGTTCAGGCTCGTGTAGTCGATACACATACGCCAAGTCTTGTTCTTCTTCAGCACCAGGACTGGGTTGGCCAGCTAGTCCGGGTGGTACACTTTCATGATGAAGCCGGCAACAAGTAACCGGGCGATCTCGTCGCCAATGACCTTCCTCTTGTCCTCTGCGAATAGATGAAGGGGCTGCTTGACCGGCTTGGCGTTAGGACGCATGTGAAGCGAGTGCTCGAAGAATTCCCTCGGCACACCCGACATGTCTTTGGGAGACCATGCGAAGATGTCTCGATTCTCACGGAGGAAGTCGACGAGAGCGCTTTCCTATTTGCTGTCCAAGCCGACACCAATGGTGACTCACTTGGAGGGGTTAGCCGAGTCGAGCAGGATCTGCCTGGTTTCCTTGGATGGTTGGAACACCATGTCCCCAGCCGGCTTCAAGCCAGCTGGCACCTCTTGCTGTAGCATGGCGACGTTGCGCATCATCTCGCGCTTCTCTTCAGCGACAAGAAGGGCCTCCGCTATCTTCGCGCCTTCCTTCGTGCAAGCCATGGACCGTCTGTAGCAGCCGTCCATGGTGATAACACCATTCGGCCCCGACAACTTCATCTCGAGGTATGTGTAGTGGGGGACCTCCATGAACTTTGCGAGGGCAGGGTTCCCAAGGAGGACATGGTAGGTGCTGGCGAGGTTGACCACCTCGAACCAGATTGGCTCGCGCCGAAAGTTCTCCGGCGAGCCGAATATGACATCCATCTGGATCTTGCCCAACGGGATGCACGGTGGCCTAGACGCGACGCCATGGAACACAGTGGTCGAGGGCTATAAGTCGCACTCCCAGATGCCCAGCTTCTCCATGGAAGAACGATAGAGCAAGTTGAGGCTGCTCCCATCGTCTACCAGCACGCGAAAGAATCGGCAGGGCGCACGTCAGAGATGACAAGAGGGTCTAGCACCATCGCGTAGCCCCTGGGATTCGGGAGCATATCCGGCTGATCTTCCTGACTCCAGGTGATAGGAATCTTGGACCAGTTGAGGTGCAAGGGGACCGGGGGGACGACAGCGTTCACCTCCGCAGTGTGCTGCTTCTGGCCGCGATTGTCAATCGGCTCGGCCTCGGAAGATGTGGTAGTTCTCGTTCTGCTGAGGGTATGCCCCATTACCGCGGTTGTTGCCGGCTGCCCTAGCCGGTGGTGGGGGTCCGCCAGGAGGGGGTGGGGGGAGAGGCAAGCCAGCCTGCTCGTTGATCTACGGGGTCTAGCTGCACTACCGAGTGGTGTGCATAGCTGGCTTGGCGCCACTATGGTTCTTGCAAGGCCCGTCGAACATCTCATCGAAGGTGAAGGCGTTCCTCTGCCTCTTGTCATTGTGAGCCGGCATGCCTTGCACCGCATTGACCTACCTCTGGTGGTAGCGCGGGCTTTACTATTCAACCGGACGCTTGCCCTGGTAGAGGTTGTCGTTGTCGTGCCGCCTGGATGACCCGGCATCTCCGCCTTTCCTGGCATGCTTCTCTTGAGCCGGATCAGTGGGAACTGGCCGTCCTTCCATGTTTACTCGGAGGGGCTTCTTCATTGCTGCGTCCGTGGTGGCGTACTGGTCAGCAACGGCCATCAGCTCCGCCATGGTCTTGGGCTCGTTGCACAGCAGCCGGTGGTGCAACATCGTGCCTTCTCAGCATCCCTCGATGAAGAAACCGATCGCCTGGTTCTCCACCACCCCTTCGCAGGAGTTGCGCAGCTCGGTCCAGCGGGCGAGATATGCTCGATCCGACTCGTGGTCTCCCTGGACGGACAGAGAAAGATCGCGCGGTCTGCCCGGGAGCTTGTAGGTGACATCGAAGTTCTGGATGAAGACCTTATCGAAGTCGGGCCAGGCGTTGATTCTGTTGGGTGCGAGGTTGTTGAGCCAAGTTATTGCCGAGACGGTCAGCATGAGGGGGATGTAGCAAACCGCCACGCGCTTGTTGCCATGGGCGATTCCGACTGTGGTGGCGTAGTCGGTCATCCAGTCCTCCGGCTTCATGCTATTGTCGTACTTGGGGGTGTCCCGTGGCAGGGAGAACTTGTCGGGGAACGGCTCCTTCCGGATGCATGGCCCGAAGCACACTGGGCCGGTTGCGTCTTCCTCCTCTGTGAGGCGAGCTTGCGTCAGGAGGTCGATTCAATCACGCGCATCCGGCTCAACCGGGTTGGGCGCTCCCACCTGGCCAGCGAGGCGGTATAGGGGAGGGGGTGGAGGGTGGTTTTGGCCAGCTGGGGGTGGATGGCTCATAGAACCTTGGTCTCCGTGGGGTTGGCTGCTGCCGGACTGGCAACGCTTGGAGCGCGAAGGTTGCTGCCCTGGAGACGCGGAGCACTCCGTCTAGCGAGGTCCTCCCCAGCTGTTTCCATTCCGTCTAACCGCGGTGTCATACACGGGAGGTAGGAAGTACATGCGGGAGCCCACCTCGACATCTTGCTCGAAACGGGCGCCTAGCTCTCCTCCTCGGTGCTGCACGGAGCCCAGCCGGCTAAGACTTGATTAGCGGGGGTGAGGCCATGGGTGCGTTGATACTCGCGGATGTTGCTCTCCATCCAGTACTTGGTGGAGGCCAAGCCCTGAGCTTGTTGAAGAAGGCGCTCTCGCGCCGCATCGATCTTGGCCATTGCCTCCTCCGGGTTTTCCCCGGGGTTGACCGGCTCGAGGAGTTCTTCGATGACCTCGTCCACTATGCCTTTCTCGCACAGTGGAGTGGACGGGCCGCCTAAGTCGCTGCCGCGCTCGAGAGGGAGACGACGGCCGTGACTGGAGTCGGCCATCATCACCTCCACGATGCGGGGCGCGACGAGCGCGCTGCCCATTGAGGAAAACGAATTGGCGAAGGAGACGATATCCCGAGGGAAACCCTCCGACACGGTGGCAGCGTAGACGGGCAGGTCGCCGAACAGCAGGACGGAGCCGCCTGCCGGAAAGCTGGAACCGGTGAAGCAGCGATCATTGTCGATAACGCAGTCGAATTTTCCCAGCATGAGCACGAGGCCGGAAGCCACACGCTCGCCGGACGAAGTGCGGGGTCCCATGTGAAATGTCACTCCGTTCGCCGCCATATCTGCCCCATGGTGGGCGCCAACTGTCGTTGTTATGGAAACGGCAGTGCCTGAGCAGGCTAGTTCATTGTGAGGGAGCGAGCAGGGAAGCGAGCAACAGCGTCCGCAAGCGGGATTGGGCACAAGCAAGCGTTGGAGACACAAGAAGTACCTAGGTTCGGGGCCCTCGTGGTGATGTAATACCCCTACTCCTGCTGATCTGACTATCTGGATGAACACAATGAACTACATGGGCTCCTCGAGCTGTATCTGTCCTAGCTAGTAGAGAATGAGATACAAAACCTTGAAATGTTTCCCCTGCCACCCCTTATATAGGCCGAGGCGGCATGGGCAACGGCCTGGCCGACTGGCGGGTCCCACAGGCGGGCCCCAGACGGCTAGGTCATCTACAGTGGTTGGTATGGCGGGCGTGTACCCACAGTCAAGCCCATACCAAGCCACGCAGTCTACAGTGGTTGCCGTGCGGGTAGTTAGACACAGTACTACCTTCTGTCCACTATTACAACCATCATCGGTAAAGTCGTCGGTATGGGCTAAGTGTCCGAGTCTCCTTCCTGTCTTGTGCATCGTCCTGTGCGTACTGCAAAGTGTGCTCTGCGTTATACCTTGTCTGTCTTGGGTGGCCGGCTAGGTTGCCCTAGACGGATGATCTGTCCTGACCGGGTGGTAGGTTCTCTCCGGCTAGGCGTCTGATCTTGGTCGTCTCATCCGGCTGATGGTTCTGCCGGCTCGTTCTTGACTTGTCTCTCTCTATCCGGCTGGCATGATCCAGCCGGCTAGGTGTCTTTGGGAATGATTTTTATCCGGCTGACTGATTTGCTAGTTTGGTCTTCGTATGGCCTTCTTTCTGATCTATCTTTGAGTTTTTACATCCGGATGCCCCAACCGGCTGGCAAGTTGTATCGCCCTTGTATCTTGTCCGGCTAGCCTACCCGGGGGTGATCCCCCCGACACCTTTGGGTCGTTCCCTTCCTCCTACTGGTTCGATAACCTTGGTTTCTTTCTAAGGGAAGACTTGCTGTTGTGCTCATTATACCTTCCTCTTGGGATCTCCCAACAAAGCTCTACAGTGATCTGAGCGCATCAATCTGTTTTCTGGCACCGTTCTCGGCGAGGCTAAGGACTGCTTCACAAGGGGAGTCCTTCACAACCTTTCTCTCTACTTTGTTTTTGTTTTGCTTAGTTTCTTTTGCCTTGTTTTGTTTGCTTATTTTTTATCAAAAACTCCAAAAAATTAGTTTCGTTTGGTTTGCTTTCTTTTATAAAAAATAGTTCCTGCTCTTGTAGCTGCTGCTGTTGGTTTGCTCCACTTTTGCCAAAATGAACTCTGCTGAGAACACCAAGTTGTGTGACTTCACTAGCACGAACAACAATGATTTCCTGAGTAAACCTATTGCTCCACCTGCTCCTGATGCTACCTTTTATGAAATTAAGCCTGCTTTGTTGAATCTTGTGATGAAAGAGCAATTTTCTGGTGCTAGTTCTAATGATGTTGCTGCCCACTTTAATAACTTTGTTGAACTTTGTGAGATGAAAAAAAATATAAGGTTGTAGATGGAGATATTATTAAGCTCAAGTTATTTCCTTTCACCTTGAGAGGAAAAGCTAAAGAATGGTTGCTATCCTTGCCTAGAAATAGTATCGATTCTTATTTTAAGTGCAAAGATGCTTTTATAGGAAAATACTATCGTGCTGCTAAGATCGTATCGATGAGAAGTGAAATAATGAAATTTAAACAACTTGATAATGAACATGTTGCTCAAGCTTGGGAAAGAATGAAATCTTTGGTTAAGAATTGTCCCACTCATGTACTTACTTCTTGGTTGATTATCCAGACTTTTTATGCAGGTTTAACTTCTCCTCAAGAAACCTGTTGGATTCAGCTGCTGGAGGTACCTTTATGACCATTACCTTTGGTGCTGCAACAAAGCTCCTTGAAATTATGATGGTTAATTATTCTAAATGGCACACTGAGAGAGCTCCACCTGGTAAGAAGGTAAACTCTGTTGAAGCAACCTCCTCTTTGAGTGATAAGATTGATGTTATCATGGTTATGCTTGTTAATGGAAAAGATCATATTGATCTAAATAATGTTCCCTTAGCCTCTTTAGTTGCTCAAGAAGAGCAATTTGATGTGAACTTCATTAGAAAGAACAATTTCAGCAATAATGCCTATAGGAATAATTTTGGTAGTAACAAAAATTATAGGCCTTATCCTTCTAATAATCGCAATACGTTTGGAAACTCCTACAACAATACTATAAGTGCTCCCTCTGAATTTGAAGTCATGCACAAAGACATTAGTAAACAAACCACTTTCAACAAGACTGTGGAGGAAAAGCTTTTGAATGTTGAGAAAAATATTTCATCTTTGTCTGAAGCACAGTCCTCTTTGATTAATAAAATGGCTACTAAACCTAAAACCCTGGAAAGTACCTTTGCTGCTACTCATGCCATACAAGTTACTATTGATGAAAATGTTAGAGTGTTATCTCAACTACATGCTAAGTGGGAAAGGGAAGCTGAAATTGCTAGGAATAATAGTGTGTGCACTATCACCACCACCAATATGGATGCCACTAAACCACAAGAAGTCCCTATTCCTCCTACCACAATGCCTAAACCCAATGAATCTACTACCAGTGATGCTAAGTTTGATTTTGATCTTGATGATTGCAATATCTCTGAAGTGATCATGTTCCTACAAAAGCTTGCTAGAAGTCCTGATGCTAGTGATATGAATGTGTCTTTCACCAAGCATATTGCATATGCTCTTATTAAAATTAAGGAAGAAAAGTTGAAACACAAACCCTCTTTTCCTAGGAAAGTAGAAGATAATTGGGAACTCATCATTAATATGAAAGTGAATGGCTTTTCTCAAAGCTTCATGTGACATTGGTTCTAGTGTCTCTATTATGCCTAGAAATATTTATGAAATGCTTGATTTACCACCTTTGGAAGATTGCTATTTGGATGTCCCACTTGATGATAATGCTAAAAAGAAACTCATGGGCAGTGTTAATGATGTTCTTATTATGGTTAACAATGCTTATGTCCCTATTGATTTCTATGTTTTGGATATTGAATACAATGCTTCTTGTCCTATTACTTTGGAAAGACCTTTTCTTAGAACTATTCGTGCCATCATTGATATGAAAGAAGGCACCATTAAATATAAATTTCCATTCAAGAAAGGTATTGAACACTTCCCTATGAGGAGAGAGAAGTTGCTTTTTGTTTCTCCTTGGAAAGCAAGGTATGATGTTAATGCTTCTTCATTTGAAAATACTTGATTCTTGCTTCTTGTGCCTAACTTAAAGGCGTTAAAGAAAAGTACTTCTTGGGAGATAACCCAATAGTTTTCTTGAGTCTTGGAAGTTATTACTTCTATAATGACCTCTCCTTATCCTTTTTATTTTCATTTTGTGCCAAGAATAACTTCTAATGAGAGGGAAGTAAGATTTGGGGAGTTGCTGTCCCGAAACAGATTTTTGTGCTCCACCATAAAAATTCGTGTAAAATATATGTAACTCAGATTGGGCTGTAATTTTCTGAATAAATCACCCAGGTTGTTAGATAACTTTCGTTAGTACAACAAGTTTTGATTTGACTAACAAAAGGTCTTTGAAAAAATCTGTTTCTACCTGCTGGTCATTTGCATTTGCTTCTTAATGATTCCTTTTTGGGTTCTTTTTGGTAAAATTGAGCTTTTTGAGGGAATTGTTACAGTATCTTGTGTTTTAGTGAAAATTTTGCTGTTTTGAAACTAAACCCAAAGGCCTATTATCTTTTGAATGCACTAATGTTGCTAATGAAGATTGTGTGAAGTTTTGTATGAAGGAAAATTTTCAGGTGTAAGGAAAGGATGATGTAATAAGATGAAGAATGGACAAAATATCAAGCTTGGGGATGCCATCCCGTGTCACCCCAAGAAATATTCAAGAGGTACAAGCATAATAGCTTGGGGATGCCCAAGGCATCCCCTTCTTCATCAATAAAAATCTCAGGTCTTTCTAGACATTTCGTTTTTATTGTTTCATGCACAAGTTGTGTTGTTCTTGGAGCGTCTTAGTTTTTGTTTTTGGTTTTAGGTTGCTTAGTTTCCTTGAATAAAGTAGTTTGGGCACCTGTTTTCGCTGTGTTGTTTCAAATAAGTTGATTGGTGTTGGAGAGGACTAGAAAGTTCTTGCTTTAGTAGTACAAGAGGAGCTTGTTTTGAATGTGACTTAGAATTTAGCATGTCATGCTAGATGTTGTTTTGGCTTTATGCTTAGTGATTATTTCTGTAGCATGACTTGTTCCAAACAATTAGGATTGCTTAATGTGCCTTGAAAGAATCATGCGTTGTTTTATCATACAAAAGCATAGTAATATGGTATTCTCCTTTGATGCTTTGTTTGGGTTGACTTGGCACATGCTCACACCATGTTATGACTATGAACCAGTCACCATAGCCTCTATGATCATTTAGTTTTGACATGTGGTACCACTTTATGCTTTGATTAGTAATGTTTTGTCGCTCTGCATGATTATGGCCATTATTTCTCTCTTAGTTGGTCGCTTCCAGTCTTTTGCTAGCCTACACTTGTATGAGTAAGATCTACTCATGAATACAACTCCCAAGAAACCAAGTTATTTCAAAGTGTCCACTATAAATTCCTATGCATGGTGTGTTACACCATTCCAGGTATATTCTTGTTTTATTTACCTTCCAATTAAAAAGTCACTTTGTTATGTGAAATCTTAGTGATTAATGCTCTTACAAACTTGATGGCACACTTTATTTTTCTTGACCCTAATAAACTTGAACCATTGTGTCATATATGTTGTATATGCTTGCACTTATACGTTGGGATTAGCAGAACCATGCTGTCATGGGGAACGCTTTCAACATTGCACTTGTACATTGTACCCAGTTGGTAGCATGCTCTTTTGTTTATGGATGTCGTCGGTGTGAAATGAAAGTGGATCTTGTAAGTCCATGGAGTTATGTATGTGTGTTAGAGAAACGCCTGGGCCGCTAGCCTAAGCCATGCCTAATCATGGTGGAAACTTGCAGCATCACCATAGTGAGCAATCTATGAAGCTTTCTTCTTATAAAAAAAGAGACACATTGAAAAGAGGAAAGAGAGAAAAAACACCATTTTCCCATGGTAAATAAGAAGATTGCTGAGATTCTTATTGTCCGCTTGCATTGTCATTTTGAATATGGGATAGCTCCTGTGTCATGTGCAAGGGGTACCCCGTTGGAGGTTCTCTATGATACACATGTACTTACTATGACAAGAACTTACAGGTAACTAAAGTTGAGTAGCATGAGGAGCGGCCCACGACTCAAGGGACATGAGATTGCCAACTTATACTTTGTCAAGCATATACTCCATAGTTTGTTCACTTTAACCTTAATCACTTCAAGATGCTTATGATAGAGGCAATGAGAGTTGAAAGCTATCAAGTACCATAATTTTTTGAAGCTCTTTATGAGACTTGAAATCCCTGCTTCCCTTTTATGAAGGGCCTTTCTTCTACTATTATATTGAGTCTCCACCTTCTATCCTTAGGCACCAATTAAGAGAGCATAGTTGCCATTCTTAGTTCTATGTGCATTGTCCCAAAACTTATTGATTGATTCATATTGTTGATATTGCTTGCTCATGAACTATTTGTATGTAGTCACTCTTATGAACTTTGAAGGTGTCCTATGCATTTATTTCCTACTCCATGAGGGACAAGCTGAATGCCACATGCCATGTTTTCTATATGTGAAACAAACAAACGTCTTTCAATACATTGTTATTCATGATCTTTTTTGTAACCTTTCATGTTGCTTGCTTAGTTACTTTGTCTTACTGTTAGAACTTCTTCTTTCATGCTCATGTTTAGAGTACTTTGATCCCAGCATGTTTTCTGGGACTAACCTATTAACAAGATGCCACAGTGCTAGTTGCCTGTTTTCTTTTGTTTTTGGTTCCAGAAAAGGCAGAAAATCAATATTCACGGAATTGGAAGGGACAAAAGCCAAAGTCAATTATTTACCGTGGGGAACACGGAGACATAGTACGAGACAGATGGGATCCACCAGGGGGCCACACCCCTGGCCGCGCGGCCAGACCTAGCCCGCGCCTGGGGGGATGCGGCCACCCTGGGTGCCCCCTGCCTCGCCTCTTTGCCTATAAGAAGCCCCCGATACCTAAACCCTAAGAACCCAATAAATCTTTCACGAAATAGTGCGTAAGCCACCGTCACCATCGTCTCTAGATCGGGGGGATCGAAAGCTCTTCCCGGCACCTTGCCGAAGGGGAGATCATCCCGGAGGCCTTCTTCATCACTATGCCAGCCTCCGGTATGATGCGTGAGTAGTTCCACCTTGGACTACGGGTCCATGTAGTATCTAGATGGTTGTTTCTCCTCCTTTGTGCTACCATGTTTAGATCATGTGAGCTCCATTCATGATCAAGATCATCTATTTGTAATCATGCATGTGATACGTCCAAAACGTATCTACTTTCCCAAACACTTTTGCTATTGTTTCTCCTCTAAACTTGTGTGATTTGGATACAACTAACACAGACTGACCCCAACAGAATTACCTTCGTTCTAGTTTTTGTGCAGAAAATCAACTATCAGGAAAAATCCTGGAAAATATGACAAAAATCCTATTTCACCAGAAGACTCACGGGCGAATACGAGCGGGTGGGGCCACGGGGCCACACCCAGCCACGCTGCCAGGCCTGGCCCGGAGGTGTGATCGCCTGCACCCTCGGCCTCCCTCTTCGCCTATAAGTTGCCTCTTGACCTAAAAACTCAGGGGGGTTCGACGTTTTTCCAGAAAGAGTTCCGTTACACCGCCACCATCAGAAACCGCGATTCAGAACCAGAAATTCCGTTCAGGCACCCTGCCGGGACGGGGAATTTGGAGTGGATCATCGCCATCATCATCACCGACGCTTCTCCATCATCCATTCATGTTTCCCTCATCCATGAGTGAGTAATACCCCGCTGTAGTCTATGGGGATGGTAGGGATTGGATGAGTTCTATCATGTAATCGAATAAAGATTGTTAGGGCATGGTGCCTAGTATCTCTATTAGTGCTATTTGACTTTGTTGCAACTTTTTGTGCTTAATGCTTGTAACTATGGACCGAGTGCCATGATCTCATATCTGAAACTATTATTGATTCATTATGATAGTATTGTTTGTGATCTTATCTGCAAGTTGTGTACATATATCATTGTCCAGATCCAAAGGCCCTGAAGTGATAGAAATTGGGATAACCTGAGGGGATGGATGAGATGTGAGGATCACATGTGTTCACGAAGTGTTAATGCTTTGCTCCGGTGCTCTATTAAAACGAGCACCTTAATTGCCAGTAGTTCCCTTGAGGCCCCGCTGCAACGGGCTGGTAGGACAAAAGATGTTGTGCAAGTTCTCATTGCGAGCACACATGACTATATATGGAGCACATGCCTATGATTGTTTAGTACTTGGACGCTTTATCTAATTTATCTACAATTGCCCTAGATCTTGAAGTTACATGTTTAGTCTCGTCCATGCAACGCCCGTCCATCCATCCCTATGCCTACCGCACTCATATCCTACTGTTGGCTACTACTGTTACTATTGCTCTTGTTTTACTGCCGCTGTTGCTTTGCTTTTTCTACTACAAAACCGTTGGTACTGATAAACTTCTGTGAGCAAGAACTATTTCCAGGTGCAGCTAAATTGACAACTCAGTTCTTAAGGCTTGCAAGTATTCTTTGGCTCCCCTTGTGTCGAATCAATAAATTGGGTAATACTACCCTCGAAGACTATTGCGATCTCATATACTTGTGGGTCATCAAGACTATTTTATGGCGCTGTTGTCGGGGAGCATAGATTTATTTATAAGTTCACTTGGATCTATTATTTTTCACTGTTACTCCTTTATCATGGGTAAGTCTCGTGATGGAAAGTTCCCTATTTTACTGTCACATCCCAAAATTTTCCAAATTTTGGAATGTGAAAAATAAATAAACAAAATAAATAATTGTTGAAATTTAGGGTGAAAAGAAACTTTTGTTTCTAAATGGAAACTTAAAAACCCATCTTGAACAAACTTTGAATAAAATTTGAATCCAACAAAATTCAAATCAAGTGAAATGCTTCCTTCATAAATGCATCTTGAAATTTAAACATTTGGAAAATAAACCAAAACCCTAAAACCCTAATGGGAGTTTTCCAAGATATCTCTAAGACCATGGATTTTATCCATATAAAATTTGTCAACAAACATTTATAAATGATCAAGAATGATAAATGGAAATATTATAAAACCATAGAAATTGATTGCATTCAATTTGGGACCATAGATAAAATGTTATGAATTTAGTAAGATCAGGAAATTGAATTTCCAAAGCTAATAAAGCACCTATCTAAAAATCCATACCAAATGGTGAGTAAATAATCCTAAAGAGATTTAAGAGGGTAAACAAATATTAAATAAAATTTTACAAGTTGGAATCATCAATTTTGGATCCTTAAATAAAAAGATATGGTTTTTATAAGCAAAGGAAAAAATAAATAAATAAATAAATAAGGACTATTTTAAAGGGCCAAATTAAAACTTGGCCAAGCAAATAAAATAAAATATTTTTGTTTAATAAAAAGGGTAAAGGTTTATTTAAATAAAATCTTGAGGATTTATCATTATCCAAATTCATTTAAAGACTTTTTCCATTTTAAATGAACATTAAAAACATAATAAAGTATTTTTGAATAATAATTCAAGGTGTTTTATTTTAAAATAAAACCTACTGAAAAGGTTTGGAAAATTTTGGGTTTTCAAATGGAGTTTCAAAACATTAATAAATCTTATTTGATTTAGTACAAGGTCCTATTTTAAATAATTAATATACCCTAAAAAGAATAAAATAGATATTCTAAATTTGACTTTAGAATGTATTAATAGACAGTATTTGAATATACACAAAGTTTGAATACAATTAGGGTTTGAATTATTTAAATAAAAATCAAAACAGATTAATAGAAATAGAAAAGGGAAAAGATTCTGTATAAAAAATGAAATGCACCGCCCACTGTGCCCATCTAGCCCAACCAAACCTCCCTGAACTGCTTTTCACTCACTAACTAACCCACTCAATCCCTGACGTCTGGACCCCACCTTCCCCCTCTCTCTCTCACTGACGACGCTCCCACGCCCACGCCACCGTCTTCAACCATGGACCCTTCTTCCTCCCTCTCTCTCCCGTTTCTGCCGATTGATTTGCGCGTTTAATTCGCATCAATGCGTTTAATTCTGCCCCCCGACCACTCTATCATAATCCCCTCCTCCACCTCACTCTTTCCCCTCAAGCTTCTCTCCTAGAGATCCCCCGGGCTGCCTCGATTTTAACTCACACCGCCGCAGACTCCGGCGAGCTTCGCAAGCAATTCCGGCCACCACTGCCAGCCCCACTGCCCCTAGAGCTCTCGAGCGTGATCCCCATCGTCCCCTGCATCCTCCAGTAGCTCTATCTAGATCATGCGCACTCTAAAACGTCGACAATGACCACACCCGAACACCGCCGTCATCTGCTTCAACTCCGGCGACGCCCCCGGTAACATCCTGACCGCCCCTCTTCCTTACGATGATTCGCGTGTGGCCAGTGACCTCGTTCGCAACTAACGCCACCATTTTCGTGTCCTAGCTTGCACCGTAGCGTCACCTCCATCTTCGACAGTGAGCATCCGTCGCCAGGAGCTTCTCCGGCGAGCGATTAACGTCGTCACTGTGCGCCCCTCCTTCGGAAAAGACCACCTCGAGAGTCAGCGCTTCACGGCGAGTCTGGTAAGCCGCTTCACACCCCGCACCCTTAGCTTCGCGAAACCACCGCGGCAGAGCGCGCCGCCGCTGTCCATCATCGCCGCGCCACCCATCTTCGGTCGATACGGTCTGGACCAATGGATGTAGATCTGGCGGATAGGATAGAATGAGCAGCGAAGCGGTATCGTGCGTCCTGTGCCATGCAATGCAACTCTGATCTAACTTCTAGTGTCGATCCATCCTCGCAAAACGGTATAGACCAGTTAGATTCGCCACGGCTCATCTATTGTTATAAAAACAGAATTGATCTATTTAGATGTTCAAATTTGTAAAATTCATAAATTCAAATCTAAATGTCCAAATTTTGCAAATTTTACATCAATGGAATCAGAAAAGCAAGTACTTTCCAACCATGCACTTTGTTTAATGAATTGCTCCTGGTAAAATAATTGTTTTTGCAGAAACATGTGTAGGAATAAATTGGATATAAAAATTATTCTAGAAATATTTTTAAGGTAAAATATTTGGCAATTGGATTTCTCTGAACCTACTAACCATAGAAACCAACTTGTGGATTCAAAAACATATTTTGTGAAGTTAAGGAATAAATCTTTGAATTGGAACATTTCTAGTCAAATAAAAATGTTGTTTATATGTTAAAAATGCTTTTTGGAGAAAAACCATTGGGAAATGTTTTAATTTAAACTCTCTGACCCTAAACACCAAGCTTTAGGATTTAAAAATATATTTGATGAACCCTAGAAAATTATTACTTTGCTAAAAGCATTTTCAACAACATAAAATATTGGTTTGGTATAAAAATGGTTTATAGGTAAAACCTTTTGCAAATGATTTCAATATTAAGCACTTGACCTTAAAATACTAACATTTATGTTAAAGATATATTTGGCAAAATACTAGAAAATTTTACTTTGATTTAAATCAAATCTAACAAAACAAAAATGACATAAAATAGCCATTTCAACTAACTTGATAACAAATGGTTTTACCACATTTATAAATAACCTTGCCACTGTATAAATGACAAATAAGTGTTTCAAAATGTTTATAACCTATTAGAAACCACTTTTACAAATTAAACAATCTTTGGCATGCTTGCATGCATTGCTTTGTTTTTATTATTTTATGTGATGATTGCTTGAATGGTAGATTGAATATTTGCTTGCTTGATTGATTTTTAGTGGAATTTGAAGAGTGTGAGTATTGCAAGATCAAGGAGTGAACTTATAATTCTCTACCAAAAAGGCAAGTGATGCTTCTTACTTTTGTCCTACTATTTTTTTACTATGCATTAGTGATATTTCTAAGTAGGACATGCATGGAATTTTTGCTAAGTATAAACTATGCCATGGGAAATCCTAGTAGATGAAACCTTGGTAGAATTTTCCTAAGTTAATATTCCTACTACTATTATTCTTATCCTAGCTAGAAACAAACAAGGGTGGTTTATATTCATGCTATGGAATATTTCTATGTCAAGGACTTGTGTTTTGTTTAATAAAACAACTAAGTGAATGAAAAACCTGGGTGGAATGGAAAGAATGGTTTGTGTTGAGTGGTTACACAAGGCCCATTTCTATGGTTTACCTTGTGTATCTCACTTGTGGAATGCCACCCAGGAACAAAGAGATTTGAGATGTCAAATGTTGAGAAGCTTCAAGTGCAGCCACTTGGCATTATGGGCTCTGCCTGGATCATATAGGTTGTAATAACTTAGCCAAATGGACAGTTGGTAGTAAGGGATGATAGGTTGGAACGCGTCCATTCTGGTCTAAGGGAAGGCTTCTGAAAGATCTTGTCTTGGTTAAACCAAGTCTTGTGGGGAAAGTGCACCACCTCTGTAGAGTGTAAAATCTAAGTACTTAGCCATGTCCCTGGCAAAGGACAATTTGAGCATCAAGACATGGAAGCTATCAAGAATCTCCTCATCCCAATTTGTAAGTTAAAAACTTGTGGTTGAACAAGGGTTGAAAGGATCACCAATTTCTATTGGGGGATGCCTTGGGAAAGATTTTGTCAAGCAAAAACTTAGTGTTTTCAAATGATAAGGAAAAATATATTTTGAGCAAAGCAAGCCTAAGCTCCACTTAGCCAAATGCATATAGATGATAGACTCCCCTATACTACCATAGTATCACTTGCCAATACAATTCAAATGTATTGACCCTTGTGGCTGTAACTTGTTATGTTGCAGGTTTCTTTGATATTAGTGAAGTTTAATGATTAGGATTACAAGTCTACAACCAACATGTCTGCCTGTGGCACTTTGAAGATGAAGGACCCCATGCTATTGTTATTTCTGCTGCATTTTAATGAGATAGCCAAATGAGCTATGTAAGATGTAATAAATTATTTTATTCCTGGTTATAAAGTTGTAATATGACCTTTGTTTCTTGATATTACATATTAACTGTGGATGCTAGCTATTGATCTAGGGACTAGCATTGTAAACACATGGATCTCTACCTTATTAAAGGTTGGGACCTCTACAGATGGTATTAGAGCACTGTGTTGCATGTAGGATTTGTAACCCTAGGATTGGACAAAACCCCTTAGAAAAATAGGAGTTGTATTTGTTCCAAAACATATTTACAAAAAATCTTGTAAACTCTTTCCTCAACCTTTTTGGTTTTGATTCTCCATCTCTTCCTTCTCAAACTTGATGGACAAGTACCTCAACCATGAGGAAAGGACTTCACCAACTCAAATGACTTCAACTTCAACATCATCAAAGACTTCAACCTTATTTTCACCAAGGACTTCAACTTGGATATCACTAAGGACTACAAGTGAGACAAGAAATATTACTCAAGACTTGAAGACTAAGGAAACACAACTTAGAAGTAACCATCATCACCTTTGAAGTTTTGTGACCAAGATTCAAGAAATTCTCCAAGGATACAAGGATCTTGTTCATGAAGAATCAACTAAGAAGGATGGAATGATCTCAAGTGAACCATATAGATGGACCACCATATTAAGTTTAGATCAAACCCACCAACTTATGTGGTGTAACTAAAATATTTTGTTGCCTAAAAATGTGCTTGAAACTTGTTGTTTGAGTGGAGTGTTTGTTTGTGATTGCTTGCACATTGCTTGTGTGAAATTTTTGTGTGTAATTAAAATTATTTCCTTATAAATCTTTTGCCTATTATAATCCCAATCCTACCCAAACAGATGACTACTCCAAGAAACTTCAACATCAAGAATGGTGACAACAACAACCAAGAGATGCACATGAGAGAACTCATAGTAACCCAAACCCAGTTGAACCAAGTGACAACTCAGTTTTTAGCCAACAACAATGAGTTAACCATGCAAAAGTTTTTGTAAATTCAATCCCAATTGTTGCAAGGGATGACCACTCAAATGATCAACATTAAAGACAGCCTTTCCCAAGGAGATGGTGACAACAATGATGTCAAGAATGATATTATAGAAGGAACCCAAGCTTGGAATATTTGTGGAGACAAGGATCACACTTCCAAAGAACATGAATATCAATGCCCAAATTGTGAAGATAAACATCCAACTAATCAATGCCCCACATCTCAAGCTACTTGTTTCCTATGTGAAGGAAATAATCATGTCCCTATCCAATGCCCCATCTATTCCATAGTTCAACAAAGGAAACAAGGTGGAGTGCATCAACAGATTGTAAACCCCCATGAGGGAACAACTTCTACCAAGAAGAATGAAGACAAAGGAAAATCTCAGCTTGCACCTCCATGCAATATGACTCAATTTGATGGACAAAAGAGGAAATATATGTATTATCCAAGGAAAATATTAAGGAGACCAGGAGACTTTCCCACCTTTGAGGTGAGATATGAAGAGCATGAACTAGAAGAACTCCTAGCTTTGGAGAAACCCAAGAAGAAGAAGGACAAAAGCCAAGTGCAGTGTTGCCATTGCAAAGAGATGGGACACTATGCCAATGAATGTCTAGAGAAGAAGAAAAAGTATAAGGAAATTAGCCAATTGTGGTGCAACAACTGCAAAGAGCTAGGCCATTATGTATCAACTTGTCCACATGAGATACGTGAAGAACTCAACCTTGTCACGTGTTACAATTGTGGTGATCAAGGACATTATGCAAGCAATTGTCCAGAAAAGATGAATCACAAGATAAACAAGCCTATGAAGGATCTCATCCTTGTGTAACACCCCGGTTCTAAAAAGACCGTGGCCTCTATGTGACATGCCAATCCCTGGATCGGTTCATTGGCCCACAATAGAGTAAGATAGATAACATAGCAAAATATCCGTGTATCATGAATAACGAAGATCCAGAGTACCATTATTACAATAAAATCTTAGCTCAATGCTAGCTCAAATTATTCAGGTAGCAACATAAATAAAGCAAATCCTCCATTCTTCAAATTGCCCACAAGTGAACAAGTGCCGAGTGGAGTACCGTGGCCTATAATGATCAATCAGAATCGGAATAACCTGCAACATGAAACGTAACAACCCGTAAGGGTCAATACATGGAATGTATGGCAAGTAGAGCTAGTAAAGGAGACAATAGTACTAACATCTACATGCTTATTTCGCAAGTGGAGCTGTGTCTGGCTTGCATTAGCAAATACATTTGTCCTACTTTCATAAACAGTTTTTGATTTTCTTTGAAAAGATCCCAATTAAGTTAACCCAACAATGTTAAAGCAATTATGAAATTAGAATGAGCGAGAAACATGTCATGAAATCAATATCAAGTAACTCAGATGTCCATAACCGGGGACACGGCTAATCGATTAGATTATACACTCTGCAGAGGTTAGTACACTTTACCCATGTGACTTGGCCAGCCCAGCTCGTACCATCACTCTCATTTTGAGTGGTGATAGGGAGAAGTCCAAGTTGAGACTGTTCGGGAAGTAGCTCCTCAATCCCGACGCGCACCGGTCCAACCTACCAAAATTCTACATCTCTGGATACGTGGGTTCGAGTTACCACAACCTACTAAGTCCAACCAACCGCCCATTCCATTATTGGCACATGGTTGTACACGTAAGCTACACAATAAAGAAGCCAATCATTCTCTCTTGATACCTGGGTGCCTTTCCGCCATGAAACCACCAAAAATTATCAATACCATCACACCCAGATGATTCATTGATTAAGTTGTTTTAGTTTTCACAAACCAATACTTTTAGAAATAAGTGTCAATGATGTAACCCAGCCCTCGTTCAACATAGCATGTCTAAGCACATCTACTAACGGTGGTTCATCTACAAGGAAAGCCCTACCACATAAAAGGACATAGCATAGCGATAGTATCAACCTACACATGCATCTACAAAATACACGACAATGCATTGAAAATAGTAGGACGATATCATGAACAAAGTAGAATCTACTTGCCTTGGTTGTAGCGGTCGGAAGAACAATCCACACACGAGCAAGCGTTGCACTCGTCACAATCTACACGATACAATTGCAATCATAAACAAACAATGCACAAGCATATGCAACAAATATGATGCATGAATGCAAGAACGACAAGTGAATTGGTGCCACAACTACACCACAACATCCTATACCATAGTACTACCGATTGCATGCATGGAAAATAGTTTTAGCGCTAGGAAAACTATTAAGCAAAAGTAATGCTCCAAACTAGAGCTAGAACTCAATTAATTCACTACTGGTAGTATACTGTTTGTAAAATCGTGGGGAAAATCTACAGTATGGGCATCGCTGATTAGAAACAGTACCAACTGGAATTACTCAAAAAGGAATTATAAAACTCCCCGAGTAATTAAAACACTGAAGAAAGTCAATAGACAGTTTCTGCAGAATTTTTTACTGTAAGCCTACCTTTTTAATTCACGATGATATTCCCCTCGCTCCACTGAATCCAGGGACATATCATACGCGATTTTTGGAGCTACGGATCTTTTTCTACGAATTTAATACTTCGAAAAGGCCACTAACTAGTTTTATTAAACTGTACTAATCCTTGCTCCAAAGCCTGAACCAAAGGTACATCGAGATTCTATACGACTCACTGAATCTACACATATTTTATTTGCAATTTTTGGCCAAGCGGTTTAATTTCTACGCAATTTACAATATTCTACCGAAATCTGCCAACTAAAAGGATTAACGAAATGGACCAGTCAATTGTGTCTGTTGACTGGTCAAAGCGTCTGCTGACTGGGCGCTGACTGGGTGTCTGACTAGTCAATGCCTGAGTCTGACCAGTCAACTAACGATCTGAGCCGCTGATCTGAGATCTGACGGTGGCTGCTGTCTTACCGGAAACAAGCGACGAAACGGACTCCAGACGGTGCGGCGAGTTCCGGACGGCGGTGTCGATCGGTTCCGGCGTCGGGGTTCTTCCTGCACGGACGGAGAGATTCAACGAACGGGTCGAGAAAATAAATGCGCGCGCAAGGCGGCGCGCGTACGTGCGTGTATGTGTGCACGTGTGTGTGCGCGCGGAGGCGCAATAGCGCATGCGTAATAGCGGTAGCTGGCACGCAGCGCAAGCGGGCGCAAGAAGAATTAAGCGCGCTGCAGCGCCGCGGCGCAGCGCGGTGGCGGCGCGGCGGGGTGGGCGCGGCGAGGCGTGGCGGCGGCGCGACGCTGGCGGGTGGCGGCTGGCGCGGTGGCGCGCGCAGTGCGGGCGGGTCGGGCGCGCGTGGCGGCGGCGGGATGGCGTGGTGGCGGCGATGGCGGCGGCAGCGAGAGAGGGAGAGGAGAGAGGCGGCGCCGGACCTGGGCGGCGGGGATGGCGACGGCGGCGCGTTGGCGGCGGCGGCGGAGCCTAGCGGCGAAGTGGCGTTGGCGGCGGCGGGCGGCCAGGAGGTGGCGATGGCGGCGGTAGGCGCGGTTCCCGAGGCAGGGATCTCGCGGGCGGGTGGGCAGAGGCGGCGGTGTGCGGGTGCAGATCCTGAGGCAGGTGGGTCCCTTTGTGGCCTCATGCGAAATCCTACTCAGAATCGGTCCGGAGTTAGACTAGAACTCGGAAATCGGTCCAAATTTTTGGACCATTTTCCGGCGGTTTACTAAAACGGCGACAACCTCTCCGTACGAGCTCCGATTCGAGCGATTCTTGTGCCTACGGGTTCGTATTGTCGAGGGGAACAATCTAGCATCAAGGTTTGAGCGAAACCACTAATCTACAAGGGTGGTTGTCGCAAGTCCTACTAAAGCTTCCCAAAGGAACCTCGTAGCAAAATAGAATAGGGTTTTGCAAATGGCGTGTCGCCGAACCTTTTCACTCGACGGTTTTGCATGGAAAAGCATGATGCAATGATATGAATGATATGCAAGACCAAATCTAAAATTTTGGATGTGACAAGACTAACCCACTTAAGATGAATCTCGTCCTCGAGATTCGGCGCGGCTAGCAAATAGGTGTGGGTAGTCCTCTCGGATGTCATCCTCACGCTCCCAAGTGGCTTCCTCTTCCATGTGGTGGCTCCACTGCACCTTGCAAAACCTGATCGTCTTGGTACGAGTAATCCTTTCTGCTTTCTCCAGAATCTTGACCAGTTTCTCCTCATAGGTCAAATCATTCTCTAGCTGAACCTCCTCTAGCGGTACGGTGTCTCTCAATGGTGTATCCACCATCTCCGGATGACACTTATTCAGCTGGGACACGTGGAACACGTTGTGAACAGCGGACAGGTCCTCTGGCAACTCCAACTGATAAGCAACTTCTCCTTTGCGTGCTAAGACCCTGTACGGTCCAATAAATCGAGGTGCCAGCTTACCCTTAATTCAAAATCTCTTGATTCCACGAAGTGGCAATACTCTGAGGTATGCTCTATCACCTATCTCATATACCACTTCCTTGCGCTTGGCGTCAGCGTAGCTCTTCTGCCTTGATTGTGCTACCTTCAGCCTGTCCCTAATCAAGGCGACCTTCTCCTCAGCGTCCTTGATCAAATCAGGTCCAAACAACTGGCGTTCTCCTACTCCATCCCATAGCAATGGTGTTCGGCACTGTTTCCCATATAGCACATCGAACGGTGACGTCTTGATGCTGGTTTGATAGCTGTTGTTGTAGGAAAACTCCGCATACGGCAAATTATCATCCCAGCTAGAGCCATGAGCCAAAGCGCAAGCTCTCAGCATGTCTTCCAAAATATGATTCACCCTCTCGGTCTGGCCATCAGTCTGTGGGTGAAACGCTGTGCTAAACTCCAATCTAGTACCAAGTTACTCGTGCATCTGGCGCCAGAAGTGTGAGGTAAATTGGGTGCCTCTATCAGATACGATACTCTTGGGAACTCCGTGTAGGCACACAATCCTGTCCATGTAAATCTTGGCCAACTTTGCACTCGTATAGGTCGTCTTCACCAGTATAAAGTGGGCTACCTTGGTCAAATGGTCGACCACTACCCAAATAGAGTCATATCCTGACCTGGTCCTAGGCAATCCTGTGATAAAGTCCATTCCCACTCTATCCCACTTCCAATCCCAAGACAGTAATGGTAGCAGATCTGTAAGCTTCGTGTTCGCCTTCACTCGGCTACATACATCACATAGAGCAATATGCTTGGCGATATCTCCCTTCATGTTGTTCCACCAAAATCTGCTCTTCAAATCCATATACATCTTTGTGTTGCCCGGATGTATGGAGTACGGCGAGTTATGAGCCTCCTGCAGAATCAATTCCCTTATCTCCGGGTCGCTGGGCACACACAAACGATCTCCATACCACAAGGTACCATGCCCATCCTCGCGAATATCCTTTTCCCGATTCTCCTTCATCTTTTCCTTTATCTCCTCTATTTCCATGTCTCCTATCTGAGCCTTTATGATCCTGTCCTGTAGTGTCGGTTGGACTTCCATTGTTGCTAAGTATCCTTCGGATACTACCTCCAGTCTAAGGTCCTTGAATTGCTTGCACAAATCCTCAGGCAATTCACCAATTGTCAATCCATTGGCATAAACCTTCCGGCTCAGAGCATCTGCTACTACATTGGCCTTTCCTGGGTGGTATTGTAGATTCATATCATAGTCCTTGATAAGTTCTAACCATCTCCTTTGTCTCATGTTCAGTTCCTTCTGTGTAAATATGTACTTCAGGCTCTTGTGGTCGGTGTACACATCACAGTGTTTTCCCATTAAGTAATGCCTCCATACCTTGAGTGCATGAACCACTGACGCTAACTCCAAGTCGTGTGTGGGGTAATTCCGCTCATGGTGCATGAGTTGTCGCGAGGCATATGACACTACTCTCCCATATTGCATCAGCACACTCCCAAGTCCCTGTCGAGAAGCATTGCAGTACACTTGGAAATCCTTCTGAAGATCTGGCAAGCATAGAACAGGCGCAATCACTAGTCGACGCTTCAGTTCCTGAAAGGTAGCTTCACATACGTCTGACCATTCAAACTTCCTCTCTTTCTTCAGAAGTTCAGTCATCGGCTTTGCAATCTTGGAAAAGTTTTCAATGAACCTCCTGTAATATCCAAAGAAGTCCCAAAAGCCAGATCTCCCGCATTCTTGGGTGCTTCCCACTCAGTTACTGCAGTCACTTTGCTTGGATCAATAGCAACTCCTTCTCCTGACACTACGTGTCCAAGAAATCCAACAGTGTTAAGCCAGAATTCACACTTGCTGAATTTAGCATACAGCTGGTGTTCCCTCAGCTTCTCCATAATCATCCTCAGATGTTTCTCATCCTCAGCATCATCCTTGGAATATATCAGTATGTCATCAATAAAAACCACCACGAACTTGTCCAAATACTCCATAAATACCTTGTTCATCATGGTCATGAAGTATGTCGGGGCATTCGTTAGTCCAAAATACATAACCGTATACTCATACAAACCATACCTAGTGGTGAAGGTGGTTTTTGGTACGTCCTCCTCTCGGATCTTCAATTGGAAGTAGCCTGATCGCAGATCAATCTTGCTGAACACCTTTGCTCCTTCCAGTTGATCAAACAAATCATTTATGTTCGGCAGAGGGTACTTGTTCTTGATGGTCACTTCATTCAGCGAACGATAGTCCACCACTAATCTCTTGGTGTTGTCTTTCTTCTCCACAAATGTAGCAGTGCTCCCATGACGCACTAGGCTGAATGAATCCCTTTTCCAGCTGCTCTTTCAATTGCTTCTTCAATTCCTTCAGCTCATCCACATCCATCTTATATGGTTTCTTTGCTATAGGTCTTGTTCCCGGCATCAGGTCGATAAGAAACTCTACATCCTCGCTGTGGCATCCTGCAGCTCTTTGAAACACGTCGGGTAATCCCTAATCACCGCACAAGATCCATGCTAACCCCTTAAGAGAATTCAACTTACACCTTCCTGGTCGTGCAAATTGACTTGAATCTAATCCTCTTACCATCCGGGTTTTGAGTGAAACATTTCATTGCACAATCTATGTGTCCCCTATGCATAGACATCCAATCCATACCCAGAATAACGTCTAATCCCTGTGAATCCAACACTACCAAATGTGCAATGAAGTTGTGTGTTTCAATCCTCATAGTTAAATTGCGGCATCCCGCGCTAGCTATCATATCTCCTCCAGGTGACAATAGGATTCTACCCATGCATATGATCAATCCACAACAAACAATAGCAGACAATCACAAGCAAGCAACACATCAACAAACAAGCGATCCAGCAACATCCTGTGGTTATCCTAGTATATACCTACTGAAATAGTTTTGCAAGAGTTGGCAATGGTTAACTAAACTTGATCAACTAAACAACCAAAACAATCGCTGTAACAGTCCAAAGCGTTCACGAATTTTTCCGCCGACTTAAACTCGTCTAAAATTTAGCTGATTTTTGCACATATAGTACGAGAGTTTCGATCAGCCCAATTTTTTCAGATTTTCCGAGTTACCAGAAAAATATGAAAATCGCTAAGATCACTGTATCGTGAGAAAATTGCTGAAAATAACACGATAGTAACCAAATTTCCATAACTATTTCATTAAAATTCGCACAAATAATTCCTGGGATATTGGAGTACACAAATAAGCAACTAAACACTCTTAAACTAACACGAACTAAGCTTCACATCGATCGATACTAATCCTAACGAATTCGCCTAACGTGGACTAATTGGTGGACTTCTATCTATTTCTTGAAGAGGTTGCGAGGTCCTTGTCATGCGTTGACGCTTGGCCATGGTACAACCATGGCGGAGTGTACACCTCCTGAATCATCACTTGAGATCTCAAACTCCACCTCTTCGATCCTCCTCTTCTTCCTCATTCTCACCGCAATCGCAATGACTTCATCTCCTCCACCATCATCGTCTCCATCATCATCATCCTCGTCCTCATCATCATCATCATCATCTCCACTGTCATCATCATCCCCATTGTTGCCATCATCTCCATTGTCATCATCAGAGGGTGGATTCAGCTGTGCTTGGAGAGCGGCAATCTGGGTTGTCATAGCTTCAATAGTTTGGTCTCTTTCCTGGACGGTCCCTTGCAACTGTTGTATGTTCTGGGTGTTCTCCTGCACCGTACCATGAAGATGAGCTATGGTTGCACCTCTGGCTATCAGGGCATTCTCCAGAACCCCCACAGCTTCATGCAGGGTGTCAATCTCCTGTCCTTGGACCACCATACCATTGCTAGTAAAATATGCAATCTCCTTTATCATCCTCACCTTCTCTGCTAGAGCTCCATTCTCCCTTTCCATGTCCTCTATGTGCCTCCGACGGGGCGGCATGTTGTTCCTGTCGCCCGGGGTAACCACAATGTTCCCATCTTCATCACGCCTCCCATAGTCACGGTAGGGTGAATCTGCTGGCAGTAGGTGTCGGACATAATGACACTGGTGAGACAGGGCTTCATGTATGGCCAAGTTGATTCCAAGTCCCCAGTTGCAGTATGTCTTGGTGTATACCAAGTGCACGGGGTTTGGCAAGGCGGCATCCCTGAATATGAAGGTAGTGATCTCCCATGCATCCTCTCCATATCCATAGGTGTACAGCCTTCTTCCCTTGAACATGGGCAGTGGCAATCCCAATGACTGCGAGAGCTGAGCTAACTGCCTTGCAAAGGGCCTTGGTGACTCCATGGTGGCATACTCAGTCCTGACTTCTCCCATCTATCAAGTAAAAGAGGAAAGGGTGAGAATAGCATATGGCAAGAATTTACGAGGGTGCAAGGCATAAGATGAAAGACAGAGTTAATATAGGCTTTAATAAATCTATGGCTTCCTAATCCAATCCTAGGTCATGATCCTACAGTCGACACACGGGCTCTGATACCGTCCTGTAACACCCCGGTTTTGAAAAGACCGTGGCCTCTATGTGACATGCCAATCCCTGGATCGGTTCATTGGCCCACAATAGAGTAAGATAGATAACATAGCAAAATATCCGTGTATCATGAATAATGAAGATCCAGAGTACCATTATTACAATAAAAGCTTAGCTCAATGCTAGCTCAAATTATTCAGGTAGCAACATAAATAAAGCAAATCCTCCATTCTTCAAATTGCCCACAAGTGAACAAGTGCCGAGTGGAGTACCGTGGCCTATAACGATCAATCAGAATCGGAATAACCTGCAACATGAAACATAACAGCCCTGAGGGTCAATACATGGAATGTATGGCAAGTAGAGCTAGTAAAGGAGACAATAGTACTAACATCTACATGCTTATTTGGCAAGTGGAGCTGTGCCTGGCTTGCATTAGTAATACATTTGTCCTACTTTCATAAACAGTTTTTGATTTTCTTTGAAAAGATCCCAATTAAGTTAACCCAACAATGTTAAAGCAATTATGAAATTAGAATGAGCGAGAAACTTGTCATGAAATCAATATCAAGCAACTCAGATGTCCATAACCGGGGACACGGCTAATCTATTAGATTATACACTCTGCAGAGGTTAGTACACTTTACCCATGTGACTTGGCCAGCCCAGCTCGTACCATCACTCTCATTTTGAGTGGTGATAGGGAGAAGTCCAAGTTGAGACTGTTCGGGAAGTAGCTCCTCAATCCCGACGCGCACCGATCCAACCTACCAAAATTCTACATCTCTGGATACGCGGGTTCGAGTTACCAAAACCTACTAAGTCCAACCAACCGCCCATTCCATTATTGGCATATGGTTGTACACGTAAGCTACACAATAAAGAAGCCAATCATTCTCTCTTGATATCTGGGTGCCTTTCCGCCATGAAACCACCAAAAATTATCAATACCATCACACCCAGATGATTCATTGATTAAGTTGTTTTAGTTTTCACAAACCAATACTTTTAGAAACAAGTATCAATGATGTAACCCAGCCCTCGTTCAACATAGCATGGCTAAGCACATCTACTAACGGTGGTTCATCTACAAGGAAAGCCCTACCACATAATAGGACATAGCATAGCGATAGTATCAACCTACACATGCATCTACAAAATACACGACAATGCATTGAAAATAGTAGGACGATATCATGAACAAAGTAGCATCTACTAGCCTTGGTTGTAGCGGTCGGAAGAACAATCCACACACGAGCAAGCGTTGCACTCATCACAATCTACACGATACAATTGCAATCATAAACAAACAATGCACAAGCATATGCAACAAATATGATGCATGAATGCAAGAACGACAAGTGAATTGGTGCCACAGCTGCACCACAACATCCTATACCATAGTACTACCGATTGCATGCATGGAAAATAGTTTTAGCGCTAGGAAAACTATTAAGCAAAAGTAATGCTCCAAACTAGATCTAGAACTCAATTAATTCACTACCGGTAGTATACTGTTTGTAAAATCGTGGGAAAAATCTACAGTATGGGCATCGCTGATTAGAAACAGTACCAACTGGAATTACTCAAAAAGGAATTATAAAACTCCCCGAGTAATTAAAACACTGAAGAAAGTCAATAGACAGTTTCTGCAGAATTTTTTACTGTAAGCCTACCTTTTTAATACACGATGAGATTCCCCTCGCTCCACTGAATCCAGGGACATATCATACGCGATTTTTGGAGCTACGGATCTTTTTCTACGAATTTAATACTCCGGAAAGGCCACTAACTAGTTTGATTAAACTGTACTAATCCTTGCCGCCAAAGCCTGAACCAAAGGTACAGCACGATTCTATACGACTCACTGAATCTACACATATTTTATTTGCAATTTTTGGCCAAGCGGCTTAATTTCTACGCAATTTACAAGATTCTACCGAAATCTGTCAACTAAAAGGATTAACGAAATTGACCAGTCAATTGTGTCTGTTGATTGGTCAAAGCGTCACGATCGGCCCGACTAGTCAACGCCTGAGTCTGACCGGTCAACTAACGATCTGAGCCGCTGATCTGAGATCTGACGGTGGCTGCTGTCTTACCGGAAACAAGCGACGAAACGGACTCCGGACGGTGCGGCGAGTTCCGGACGGCGGTGTCGATCGGTTCCGGCGTCGGGGTTCTTCCTGCACGGACGGAGAGGGTCAACGAACGGGTCGAGAAAATAAATGCGCGCGCAAGGCGCGCACGCGGCGCAGCGCGCGTACGCGTGTGCGCGAGGCGCAATAGCATACGCGAAGCGAACGCTAAGCGCACGCAGCAAGCGCAGCAAGAATTGCGCGCGGGCGACGCGGGCGGTGTGGCGGCCGCGGTGGCGCGGCAGGGCGGCGGGTCGGGCGACGCGGGCGGGATGGCGCGATGGCGGCGGCGATGGCGGCAGCGAGAGAGAGAGAGAGAGGAGAGGCGGCCGGACCTGCCGGGCGGGGATGGAGGGCGGCGGCGTTGGCGGCCGGGCGGCGAAGCGGAGCTGGCGGCGGTGGCGCCGGGCGGCGACGGGGCGCGAGGCGATGGCGATAAGCGCGTTCCCGAGGGGATCGCGCGCGGGTGGCAGAGGCGGCGGTGCGATTCGGATCGAGGCAGGTGGGGTCCTTTGTGGCCTGGCGCGAAATCCTACCAGATTCGGTCCGAGTTAGATTAGAACTCGAAATCGGTCCAAATTTGGACCGCTTTCCGTGGTTTACTAAACGGCGACAACCTCTCCGTACGAGCTCCGATTCGAGCGATTCTTGCGCCTACGGGTTCGTATTGTCAAGGGGAACAATCTAGCATCAAGGTTTGAGCGAAACCACTAATCTACAAGGGTGGTTGTCGCAAGTCCTACTAAAACTTCCCACAGGAACCTCGTAGCAAAATAGAATAGGGTTTTGCAAATGGCGTTTCGCCGAACCTTTTCACTCGACGATTTTGCATGGAAAAGCATGATGCAATGATATGAATGATATGCAAGACCAAATCTAAAATTTGGGATGTGACACCTTGTCACATGTTTCAAGTGTTCAAACAAAGGACACTATGCAGATGTTTGCCCAGAGAAGTTTCATCAAGATCCCAAGCAAGCCAGGATGTAATCTAGTTGGAAAATTTTTAAGGGTGGTAGTACCCTAGTTGCTTTGAAGCCAATTTGTAACCCCATCTTTCCCAAATCTCGGGACGAGATTTCTTTTAAGGGTGATAGCCTGTCACATCCCAAAATTTTCCAAATTTTGGAATGTGAAAAATAAATAAACAAAATAAATAATTGTTGAAATTTAGGGTGAAAAGAAACTTTTGTTTCTAAATGGAAACTTAAAAACCCATCTTGAAAAAACTTTGAATAAAATTTGAATCCAACAAAATTCAAATCAAGTGAAATGCTTTCTTCATAAATGCATCTTGAAATTTAAACATTTGGAAAATAAACGAAAACCCTAAAACCCTAATGGGAGTTTTCCAAGATATCTCTAAGACAATGGATTTTATCCATATAAAATTTGTCGACAAACATTTATAAATGATCAAGAATGATAAATGGAAATATTATAAAACCATAGAAATTGATTTCATTAAATTTGGGACCATAGATAAAATCTTATGAATTTAGTAAGATCAGGAAATTGAATTTCCAAAGCTAATAAAGCACCTATCTAAAAATCCATACCAAATGGTGAGTAAATAATCCTAAAGAGATTTAAGAGGGTAAACAAATATTAAATAAATTTTTACAAGTTGGAATCATCAATTTTGGATCCTTAAATAAAAAGATATGGTTTTTATAAGCAAAGGAATAAATAAATAAGGACTATTTTAAAGGGCCAAATTAAAACTTGGCCAAGCAAATAAAATAAAATATTTTTGTTTAATAAAAAGGGTAACGGTTTGTTTAAATAAAATCTTGAGGATTTATCATTATCCAAATTCATTTAAAGACTTTTTCCATTTTAAATGAACATTAAAAACATAATAAAATATTTTTGAATAATAATCCAAAGTGTTTTATTTTAAAATAAAACCTACTGAAAAAGGTTTGGAAAAATTTGTGTTTTCAAATGGAGTTTGAAAACATTAATAAATCTTATTTGATTTAGTACAAGGGCCTATTTTAAATAATTAATATACCCTAAAAAGAATAAAAGAGATATTCTAAATTTGAATTTTGAATGTATTAATAGACATTATTTGAATATACATAAAGTTTGACAAAAGTTTGAATACAATTAGGGTTTGAATTATTTAAATAAAAATCAAAACAGATTAATAGAAATAGAAAAAGGAAAAGATTCTGTATAAAAAAATGAAACAGACCCCAGCCCACCAGGCCCATCTAGCCCAACCAAACCCCAAACCGTTTTTCTCACTCACTAACTAACCCACTCAGTCCCTGACGTCTGGACCCCACCTTCCCCCTCTCTCTCTCACTGACGACGCTCCCCCACAGCCACGTCACCGTCTTCAACCCCGCGGACCCCTTCTTCCTTCCTCTCTCTCCCGTTTTTGCCGATTGATTTGCGCGTTTAATTCGCATCAATGCCTCGGTGATTCCGCCCCCTGACCACGCTATCATAATCCCCTCCTCCCCTCCCTCTTTACCCTCAAGCTTCTCTGCCAGAGAGCCCCCGGGCTGCCTCGATTTTAACTCACACCGACTCCGGCGAGCTTCGCAAGCAATTCCGGCCACCACCGCCAGCCCCAATGCCCCCAGAGCTCTCGAGCGTGATCCCCATCGTCCCCTGCATCCTCCAGTATCTCTAGCTAGATCACGCGCGCTCTGAAACTTCGACAACGACCACACCCGAACATCGTCGTCGTCTGCTTCAACTCCGGCGACGCCCCCGGTAACATCCTAACCGCCCCTCTTCCTTCCGATGATTCGCGTGTGGCCAGTGAACTCGTCCGGAACTAATGCCGCCATTTTTGTGTCCTATCTCGCATCGTATGTCGCCTCCGTCTTTGACGGTGAGCATCCGTCGCCAGGAGATTCTCCGGCGAGCGATTAACGCCGTCACCGTGCGCCCCTCCTTCGACAAAGACCACCCCGAGGGTCAGCGCTTCACGGCAAGTCTAGTAAGACGCTTCACACTCCCCCGCGCACCCTAGCTTCGCCGGAACCACCATGGGCAGAGCGCGCCGCCGCTGTTCACCGTCGCCGCGCCACCCATCTTCGATCGATACGATTTGGACCATTGGATGTAGATCTGGCGGATAGGATAGAATGAGCAGCGAAGCGGTATCGTGCGTCCTGTGCCGTGCGATGCAAATCTGATCTAACGGCTAGTGTCGATCGATCCTCGCGAAATGGTATAGACCAGTTAGATTCTTCCACGTGGCCCTGTCTATTGTTATAAAAAACAGAATTGATCTATTTAGATGTTCAAATTTGTAAAATTCGTAACTTCAAATCTGCACGTCCAAATTTTGCAAATTTTATATCACTGGAAACAGCAAACCAAGTATTTTCCAACCATGCACTTTGTTTAATGAATTGCTTCTGGTAAAATAGTTGTTTTTGCAGAAACATGTGTAGGCATAAATTGGATATAAAAATTATTCTAGAAATATTTTTAAGGTAAAATCTTTGGCAATTGGATTGCTTTGAACCTACTGACCATAGAAACCAACTTGTGGATTCAAAAACATATTTTGTGAAGCTAAAGAATAAATCTTTGAATTAGAACATTTCTAGTCAAATAAAAATGTTGTTTATATGTTAAATATGCTTTTTGGAGAAAAACCTTTGGGAAATGTTTTAATTTAAACTCTCTGACCCTAAACACCAAGCTTTAGGATTTAAAAATATATTTGATGAACGCTATAAAATTATTACTTTGCTAAAAGCATTTTCAACAACATAAAATATTGGTTTGGTATAAAATGGTTTATAGGTAAAACCTTTTGCAAATGATTTCAATATTAAGCACTTGACCTTAAAATACTAACATTTGTGTTAAATCTATATTTGGCAAAACACTAGAAAATCTTACTTTGATTTAAATCAAATCTAACAAAACAAAAATGACATAAAATAGCCATTTTCACTAACTTGATACCAAATGGTTTTACCACATTTATAAATGGCCTTGCCACTTTATAAATGACAAATAAGTGTTTCAAAATGTTTATAACATATTAGAAACCACTTTTCCAAATTAAACAATCTTTGGCATGCTTGCATGCATTGCTTTGTTTTTATTATTTTATGTGATGATTGCTTGAATGGTAGATTGAATATTTGCTTGCTTGATTGATTTGTAGTGGAATTTGAAGAGTGTGAGTATTGCAATATCAAGGAGTGAACTTATAATTCTCTACCAAAAAGGCAAGTGATGCTTCATACTTTTGTCCTACTTTTTTTTACTATGCATTAGTGATATTTCTAAGTAGGACTTGCATGGAATTTTTGCTAAGTATAAACTATGCCATGGGAAATCCTAGTAGATGAAACCATAGTAGAATTTTCCTAAGTTAAGATTCCTACTACTATTATGCTTAGCCTAGCTAGAAACAAACAAGGGTGGTTTATATTCATGCTATCGAATATTTCTAAGTCAAGGACTTGTGTTTTGTTTAATAAAACAACTAAGTGAATGAAACACCTGGGTGGAATGGAAAGAATGGTTTGTGTTGAGTGGTTACACAAGGCCCATTTATATGGTTTACCTTGTGTATCTCACTTGTGGAATGCCACCCAGGAACAAAGAGATTTGAGATGTCAAATGTTGAGAAGCTTCAAGTGCATCCACTTGGCATTATGGGCTCTGCTTGGATCATATAGGTTGCAATAACTTAGCCAAATGGACAGTTGGTGGTAGGGGATGATAGGTTGGAACGCGTCCATTTTGGTCTATGGGAAGGCTTCTGAAAGATCTTGTCTTGGTGAAACCAAGTCTTGTGGGGAAAGTGCACCACCTCTGTAGAGTGTAAAATCTAAGTACTTAGCCATTTCCCTGGCAAAGGACAATTTGAGCATCAAGACATGGAAGCTATCAATAATCTCCTCATCCCAATTTCTAAGTTAAAAACTTGTGGTTGAACAAGGGTGAAGGTTCACCAATTTCTATTGGGGTTCCTTGGGTGATTTTGTCAAACAAAAACTTAGTGTTTTCAAATGATAAGGAAAATCTATTTTGAGCAAAGCAAGCCTAAGCTCCACCTAGCCAAATGCATATATATGATAGACTCCACTATCCTACCATAGTATCACTTGCCAATACAATTTAAATGTATTGACCCTTGTGGCTGTAACTTATTATGTTGCAGGTTTGTTTGATGTTAGTGAAGTGTGTTGATTAGGATTGCAAGTCTACAACCAACATGATTGCCTGTGGCACTTTGAAGATGAAGGACCCCATGCTATAGTTATTTCTGCTGCATTGTAATGAGATAGCCAAATGAGCTATGTAAGATGTAATAAATTATTTTATTCCTGGTTATAAAGTTGTAATATGACCTTTGTTTCTTTATATTACATCTTAACTGTGGATTCTAGATATTGATCCAGGGACTAGCATTGTAAACACAGGGATCTCTACCTTATTAAAGGTTGGGACCTCTACATTTACCATCCACTACAAGAAGAGGTACAGTCCTAAACACCTCTGCTACTCTTGATTCACCGTCTATTATAAGTAATATTGTTACACCACCAACACATACACATACTACACACACTGCTACTACTACTGAATCTGAAAATGCTTTTGATACTCATGATGTTACTTCTACTGTGCTTGATGCGAGTAGTTCATTAGGTCCTTTCCTAGATGCTACTATTGCTATAACTATTTTGGGAAACACTCAAACTCCTAGTGAAGACACTATTACACCTGTTAGCTCACCTGGGTCTAGAGAGAGATATGACATTAGTGATGGCTACATTGAAATGACTGATGATTTTATTGAAGAGTACCAAAACACACATGGTGCTAGTGCTATTAGAAGTCTCCTTGAGAGACACCATTATTCCTAAACCGTCTTCTGACGCTAAGTTTGCCACTTATCCCATAGATATTAAAGATAAAGATTATGATTTCTCTCTTGATTTATCCTATATAGACACTGTTGAGAACGAACCTTTTTGTGGGACTAAAAAAGAGAGTGTTGTGACACATATGAATGAGCTTTCCACTATGAGTGCCTTATTCTCTTATGATTTTAAGATGCGCAAGTACTTTGTTACAAAGATCTTCCCTTTTTCACTAAAAGGAGAAGCTAAAGCTTGGTTTAATAGATTACCTCCTGGATCCATTGATAGCCCTGATTGTTTGATTGTTTCTTTCTTCCAAGAATATTTTCCTCCTAGTGCTAGACATGCTGCTATGCATAAACTTTTTGATTTCAAACAGGGAGAAGAAGAGAAATTGCCTGAGCCATGGAGAAGGTTCTGTGCCTTGATTCATGCACATCCTGGATGTCCGTTGCCTAAAAATGAGCTTCTTGATATTTATTATAATGGACTTACTGATGATTCTAGGACATACCTAGATATTTTTGTTGGTTGTGTTTTTAGGAAAAGAACTCCTACATATGCTGAAGAATTAATGACTAAAATAAGCAAGAATTATGACGATTCTACTTCAACTGAGCTAAATACACCTGAGCCTACTACTCCTGAACCAATTTTGCCTGAACCAGTTCCAACACCAACACCAAAGAAGAGGGGAGTGATTGCATTAAATGATGAAGTGATGAAGGAAGCTAAGAAATGTCTAAAGGAGAAAGGTATTAGAGCTGAAGATGTGAAGAATCTACCTCCTATAGAAGAATTATGTAAGCCAATTCCCCAATCATCCACTATTGAGGTACACTCTCTCCACTTTGATTAAGGTGATATTCCCTATGGTAAGCCTCCTGATCAATGCTTAGATGAAGTTGACACATTTATTGTTAAACAAGGTAGTTTTAATAAACAAGTTCAGAATCATTTATTGGAAAACTCTACAGGTATTAATGAGTTGAAAGATATTGTGGAAAGAACTGCTAATGATGTTAAAATGCTTTGTAAACACTTTCAAATGGTTCAAACTCAAAATTGATCAACTTGCTAAGGTACAAAAGGATATGCTAGTTAATGCCTCAGGAGATAAACATGCTTATGGAATTAGAACTAGGAGTGGTATAGCTACTCAAGATCCTTTATATCCTGAAGGACACCCTAAAAGAATTGAGCAGGAGTCTCAACAAGGTGAAAGTAGTGGTAGTCCTCGCAAGAGAAAGAAAAAGAAACATAAAATAGTTGAGCAACCCTCTGAACCTGATGTAGATCCTAATAGTATACCTGTCTCTGATGCTGAAACTAAGAGTGGTAATGATAAAAATGATACTCTTGATAAGGAGGAAGTTGAGGAAGAACCTGAGAAGCATACTAATAACACTAGGTACACTAAGGAAGATTTTATTGCTAATAAACATGGTAGTGAGAGAAAATATTGGGTGTAGAAACCTATGCCTTTTCCTAATAAGAAACACAAGTCAAAGGAGGAAGAACACTATAACAAGTTTTGTGAGTGGATGAAACCTTTATTTTTGCAAATTCCTTTGACTGATGCTATTAAGTTGCCTCCTTATTTAAAGTATATGAAGGATATTATCTCTAATAAAAGGAAGATTCGTAATGAGGAAATTTCTACTTTGCTTGCTAATTATTCCTTCAATGGTAAGGTTCCAAAGAAACTTGGTGATCCTGGTATTCCAACTATTCCTTGCTCTATTATGAATAATTATGTCAAAACTGCTTTATGTGATTTGGGAGATGGAGTTAGTGTTATGCTTTTTTCTCTCTACAAAAGACTCCAGCTAGAAAAATTGATACCAACTGATATATCTTTCCAAATGGCTGATAAGTCAACTACTATTCCTGTAGGTATATGTGAGGATGTTCCTGTTCAAGTGGCTCATAATTGCTTGGTTTTAACTGATTTTGTTGTGCTTGAGATGCCTGAAGATGATAATATGTCCATTATTCTTGGGAGACCTTTTCTTAATACTGCAGGTGCTGTCATCAATTGTAATTAAGGAAAAGTAACATTTAATATTAATGACAAAGAGAATACTGTCTATTTCCCCAAGAAGATTGATAAGAGCTATTGCCTGAATTCCGTTGAAAATATTGAGAGCATCAAAGTTGGAGAAATATATTGTTCCATTCCATAAGAAAGTTTTGAAACTATTATGATTGGGACCATTGCTATCAAGCTTGAGGTAACATAATCACTTTGTGGAATGCAAATTTTTGCTTCATATAAGATTGTTTTGGTAGCAAGACTTGATCAACCTTGTTAACAAAAGGATTTTAATGAACAAAACAATGCTTTCATAGTGGTTATACTTGCTTACTTTTATTTTTCGCCTTCCTAGTCTTTGCTCTTTCTCTTGTTAGCTTTAGTTTTGCTAGTTGTTTGCTTGTTAGAGGGTCTTAGAACTTCTGTAGTTTTGGTTTTTGTTTGCTTTTGCTTCTTCTAAAAAAATCTGTTTCTACGAGAAAATCAATTTTCATACCCTGAAAATTGGCCAAAAATAAAGCTTCCCGAAAAATCCCAAAAAATCATATTAAATTTTTCCTCGAAAAAATGGGCAGAGGGACACCTAGAGCGGCCCAGGGGGACCCACTGTGCCAGACACCTCGGTGGCGCGCCAGCCTGTGGCCTGCCTGTGGTGGGGCCCACCAGGCCCTCCAAGTTGCCTCCTCCCAGCCACTTCTTTCTCTCTCATGAAAAACACCAGAAAATTTTCTCAAGCTCGAGTTCCTGCTGTTCCTGCTCCCGATTTTTGATCTCCTTGCTCAGCCCATCTTTGCTGCTGATTTTTGGAGGATTGCTCCTTGGTATGTGCCTCCTTCGCTTGTCCAATTAGAATTTTGATTGGTAGATTGTATCTTGAGTATTTTTCTGCTATAGGTGTCAGGTTGTGTGAGCTTGCATGCTTGTTATATGCTTAGATATTTCATTTTGATGCATGTTTAGCCCTCTAGCAAGTTCCTATAGTAGTTCCTCATCATCTATCAACTTGGAAATTACTTGGTTTGATGTTTGTCTAAAATTTTCAGAAAAAAGGGTCATGGAAAACCACACATTTGGAGAAGTGTTTGAGAGTGATGCACCAAGGAGGACAAGGCCTTCAAGATCATCCTCCCGAGCTAGGCCATCATACAATGAGGATCTCATTACACCACGTTTTGGCGACGAGGGAGATGAGGGGGATGCGCACCCTTCTACCTTTCCTTGTCCTACCTTTTTGCGGGCTGCAGGGATTCTCAATGATTTCCTGACCTTGGTTCAGAGGGTTGGACTAACGAGTTATATGCAGGATGAGAGTGTGCAGTACGCTATGCTCACCAAAACCTTTGTGGAGAGTTTCTCTTTTTCTAACAGCCCTTTCAAGCCAGATGTGTCGTTCAAAATCTATAATAGGCCTATCTCCATGACATTGAAGAAATTTTATGAAATATTCGGTATTGGCACAACTGGGACAGTGAAGAAGATTCTAGCTCAACCCGCTGATTTGTTGGAGCTCTACCGCGTGATAACTAATGATGATGACCGCAGAGCCCAGCGCGGGAATATAAGAAATATTCAACTCCCAGCTATCAGGTATTTTTCTTATTATCTTGCCACTAGTGTTCTTGGTAGGAAGAACACTAGCAATATTTACAACTATCATTTGGCCTTCCTAGCTGCTGCACTCAACAATGAAGCCAGGTACAATCTTGGTTCTCTCATTGCTCGTCGCTTAGCTGCTAAGGGACCCATTTATGGGGGAATTATTGATGCACGTGTTGTTGCTGCCTTAGACCTTTCTGTTGATCCAAATGATACAGTTTTGGCTCCTCAGAGTCTTGATTTAGCTGCCATGAAACCGCATCACTTTGTCACTACTAGCTCTACCCTTGATAATTTGGTTTATAGGATGATGTTTACTAATGGGGAAGAGAGGGAAATTCCTTTGCCCCAAACCACTTTGTTTTGTATTTCCCATGGACCTTGGTCACGCTCCAAGGAGGAGATGGACTAGCAGCTACGCATTCGTGGTTTCCACGGACACTACCAGGGGGACGCGCCCTCATACGACCCCTCTATGCACCACACAGGGGAGTCCTCGACGAGCATGCAGACGAAGGGCCTCTTCTTCAGACACGAAGGTGCACATTCTTGGTCACCATGGAGTTGATCCCCACTTAGGCCAAAAGCCTAAGCTTGGGGGGAGGTATACCGACATCACACTCATCTATATATCTTGTTTCGTCGGTTCTTTGTATATCCATGTTTCGCTTTCTTTTTGGTTCTTGTTTCTGCTTTCTCAAAACACAAAATACCAAAAATATTTTTGTTGTTTCTCTTGGTTTGTTTCTTTGCTTTTTTTAGCTTTGGTTTGCCTTAAAGAAAAATCCAAAAAGGATTTTCGTTGTTTGGTTTTGCTTTGTGTGCTTGATTTAAAAAAATCGAAAACACCAAAAATATTTATTGTTCTTCTTTGGTTTTGTGAAGTTCTTTGCAGGGTTCAGCAGTCCTCAGTGGAGTTTGGTTTTATGTTATTATTCAAGCCACACAAGTGATGGGTAATAGTGAAGATTAAGACAACTTGAGGTGTGGTAAGAGGCAAGTAACAAACTCTATTTGTTTTCATTTTTGTACATATACTCATCATTGTGAGCATGCTTAGTCTGTTCATGTAAGGTGTATGTTATTTATGTATGCTTAGTAGTTCTTGCTTTCTTGTGATTAGCTCCAGCTTGCTAATAGTTTGTAGCATGTCATATGAATGTTTGCTTGCATTGTTCTATTCATATTTTGGTATGATATTGTGGTATCCTCCTCTAAATGTTTCATGTGAATCAACTTGGCACATGATCACGCATGCATATGACTAAACAATAGTCAGTAAGCCTTGATGATTTATTTTGCCTCAGAGTTCTTGTATCACTTTCATGCCATAATTAGTCATGTTTTGTTGCAAGCATGATTATGATAGTTATTGCTCTCTCGTTTGTCGCTCCCTCTCTATTGCTATCCTTCACTTGCACTGAGTATGAGATATACCTGTGCTTCCAACTCCCCAAATCAAATATTGCCAACATTGCCCACCATACCTACCTACTAGCATCATTTGCTAATTCCGAGCATATTCATTATTCCTCGTTTTCATCCAAATAAAAATTTTGACTGCTTTGAGAAAGTTAGTTAGCAAAGATCTCACAAACTTGATGGCACACTTTATTTCTTGCACTTAATAAACCTGAACCATTGTGATTGTCCATGAAAGTTATATGCTTGCAAATTATAGGCTGGGAGTTAGCAAAACCGTGTTGTCACGGGGAACCCTTTCAATACTTATGGATACATATCCAGTTGATATCATGCTCTTTTGTTTGCGGATGTCGTCGGTGTGAAATAAAAGGGGATCTTGTAAGTTCATGGAGTTATATATATGTGTTAGAGAAACGCCTGGGCCGCTAGCCTAAGCCATGCCTAATCATGGTGGAAACTTACAGCATAACCATAATGAGAAATCTATAAAGCATCCTAAATAAAAACCTATGCAAATAGCAAATAAAAAGATCGCTAAGGTTCTCATTGTCTGCTTGACTTGTCATTTTGATTATGGGATAGCTCCTGTATCATGTGCAAGGGGTACCCCATTGGCGGTTCTCTATGATACGCATGTATTTACGATGACAAGAACTTACAGGTAACTAAAGTTGAGTAGCATGAGGAGTGGCCCTCGTACTCAAGGGACATGAGATTTCCAGTTTATGGTCTGTCAAGCATATAACTCATATTGGACCTCACTTTCACCTTAATCATCTAAAGATGCCTATGATAGGGGCAATGAGAGCTCAAAGCTAATGAGTACCATACTTTCAGCATTTGGAAGCCTTTCAAACTTTCCAAAACCTTTTCACCTCCTTGTTGAGTCACCGCTTATTCTATTAGCACCTTCTTGAGAGCATAGTTGTCATTCCTAGTATAATGTGCTTGTCTCAAAACTTGGTTAATTATGTCATGACTTTGATGCTTGTATCTCTAATGTAACACCCTCGCCTGATAAGGCTGAGTTCATGTGTATAGTGCCAATCCCTAGATCGGTTCACTAGCACACACAGTACAAAATGAATACCAAATATAACTTTGCATCATAAATACAATGAATATGATCCAGAATTTACATTATATTACACAGGTAGATCACTCACAAGGTAGATCTCCATTATTCAAAAGTGCCACAGGCGAACAATCGTTGAGTGGAGTCTCGCGACCTATAAACGATCACTCAGAAACGGAACAACCTGCAACATGAACGTTGCAGCCACGAATGGTCAATACTTTGAATGTATTGGCAAGTAGAACTAATAAGTACAAAGGATCTATCATCTGCATGCATATTTGGCAAAGTGGAGTTCAGACTCATTTGATAAAAGCAATACAACTTTTCCCTACTTTTAAATCAGTTTTCTTTCTTCAAAACAATCTTCTAAGGACATACTAGCATAAACCCATGTATAAACAAGACAGTTCAGCTTTCGTATGCTCCTAAACCCATGTTCACCCATCAAGTTTTAGTAATTAAGAAATTGGGATGAGTGAGATCTTCCAAACAGTTCCAGGACCAGTTGCTTATAGTTGTCTATAACCGGGGACATGGCTAAGTACTTAGTTTAGACACTCTGCAGGGGTTGTACACTTTACCCGCATGACCCAGTCAACCTGCTCTTACCATTACACTCATTTTGTGCCATGGTAGGGAGAAAACCAAGACGAAACCTTTTAGAAGCAGAACCCTGAGCCCTCGGGACGGACCCATACCAACCTACATCCCCTATATCTGCTAGTCATGTCGGGTCAGGTTCCCACAACTTACTAAGTCAAGACAAATAATGACATGCAGATGTACTGGAAGCTACTACACAAGAAACCTATCTAATCTCTGAATCCTAGGTGTGCTTTCCACAATAAACCATCCAAAAACATCAATCCATCACACCCAGGAGATTCATTAAATTCCAGTTGTTTTCATTATAACAAAACATAACTTTTCCATAACATAATTAATCATGAATTCCCTTTTGCGCATCTAATAAGCATGGCTAAGCAAATACGATACGATGGCTCAAAGGAATCAAGTCATGGAGATATGGCAATCATGCCTGGGTGTCATAGCATAGCATAGTAGTAAAACACCTACTCATGCATCACTACTGAAAATCATACTACATGCATAGGAAAAATAGTAGGATATTTATGATAGCTCTACTTGCCTTTGTTGTAGACGTAGTCGTTCGGATAATCCTCACAATAGAGAAGATTGCACTCGTCACAAACACAAATGTTGCACTACTCGCAATCTATCGATCAAAACAAGTGCACAACAAACACACCATTCAAAACAATACGATTATGCACAATACAACAAAACAATGATGAACAAATGCATGAATGACAATTTAATATGTCACAATGGTTGTAATTAGTTCTCTGAACATTACTAGAATACAGGATGCATGCAAGAGATCGATTAATGCAATGGGGTATTTGTTATTAATAATTACTTGCCATTATTGGTGTTTTAATAGATCTGTTGTAACTCCTCATTCTCGAATTAAATTTTCATCTGAAGTGCACTGGATAGAGGGCATTAATACGAACCAATAGAAATTGGGTTCACCATAATCGGAGTTGTAAATCTTTTTCTACGATTTAAATAGTGTTAATGGATTTTAAATCATTTATATAGTTTCTGTTGCCTAAAAATCAAACTGAAATTATATCTATAATCTCCAAAAAATTGTGATTCCAGGGACATATCATTTGTAATTTTCTGATCGGTACTCGAATTACTATGATTTTAATACTCTAAATAAGACATTAAACTATTTATTTAATTGCTGCAAAACCTTACAGGATTTGCCTGAACCATTTGCATATTGATGATCTACATGGAACCAGCTTTCCATCGGTACATTATTTATATTTTTGTGATATGCAAATAATTTACTATGAACTTAATGATTTATAAAGACATTAAAACTAATTAAATCATTACGGTAAATATGTACAGCAAAGATTAGATCTAATCTGAGATTATTATTGTACTTTAGATTAGCTTTATTTCTACATATTGTTCATATTTTTCGGAGTTACAGATAATTACCTATGAATTTATTAACCTAAAAGACCATTAAAAATAATTAAATTACTACAGTAAACCCATACTGTAAAAGTTAGATATAGTGCCATAATAATATTCTACACATTTTTATGAATCCATTGATATATAATTTGATATTTTTGGACCTACGAATCTTTTTATATGATTTTTGCAAGTTTACTTAATTTTCTGCAAATTAAATTTCAATTTCAAATTTACAGGGAATATTCCCTGGGAATATTCTTTGCTGACAGAATATTCTTTGCTGACAGGGCTGCGGGCTGACCTGGCGTGACACGTGGCGAGATCTGGTTGGCTCGTACCCCTTCGCGGAATCGATCTAATCCTGGCCGTTGAGTTGGGATCCGATGGCTAGAAGAGAAGATCGGCTCGATTTTGGCTCATAATAGATTAGAAAGAGATCTGTGTTAGAGAGACAAATCCATAGATCAAATTGAAAAACTTACAATATGAAAGTTCTAGAGAATCATTAGTGCTACCTTTTCACCAAAGGAATTTGGATTTGAAGAAACGAGCGTGAGTACATCTTGGATTTACACCATCATATCTGAAATATTGCGGTGCGAAATGCTCCGGATGTGGTGGATGAAAATAGGTGAGGTTTGTTGGGATTGAAAGATTTCAACGAGATCTACAACTTTCATGTTTTGGCCGAAGGCAAACGACGTCTAGATGGGTGAATAAACGAAATAAGATTTGAATATGTGTAGATTCAGGATTTCGATAAGGGAAACTCATACAGCTGTGGCTCTACGGGTTTATATGGAGATTTAGGACGGTGAGAAGATAAATCTTGGAGTAGGTAACAAGTAGAAATAAACGGAAGTTGATTCGAAGTTATAGATTAAAAGATATAAGTGTTTGAATAGAGATAGGTTCGTGAAAAACAGATTTGCACGCTTTTTAAAGCAATTGTGATCGATTCCCTTGTCATGTACGCGCGTGGCTCGCCGGTGGATGAATGGGCCGGGCCACTTAGGATTTTTTTTTCTTTTTATTTTTCTTTTTTTTTCTATTTTCTATTTGTGTGTTCCCCTCATAACTTTTGCATACGAACTCCAAATGACACGATTCTTGTTTCTAAAATTTTCTAAAATCGAAATAGATCATTATAGGATCATATTTATAATCTTTTTACTAGTTTGCAAATAGTGGATTTATAAATCCTTGTATATTCCATTTTATTTATACCTTTATTTGTTTGTATTTATTCCATAACCTTTTCATAATAGCTCCAAACGAGCTCAATTTTGTTTCTAAAATTTTGTAATATTCATTCGATCTTTTTAGGATCTAATTTAGCAATAGTTGTTGCCTTAGCAATAGTGGGTTTTTATAAAGCCAATTTAATTCCCTTTATAAATAAAGGGGCACATATCAATTAAGGTTTTAGGTCTTTATTTCAATTTGAGAATTGTTCATGATGCCATGATGCAATGAAATGCTTAGGAATGACATGCAAAAACAATTTTTTTTCTAGTCACGGTTTCTAAAATCTTGGGATGTGACATTTTATATCTTTACTTTCTAGTCTTCACTTGAACTTTAGAGGTGCCTTGGCATTTATTTTGTGCTCTACAAACAAAGGCAATTTTGCTTATGTTAATGTTTCATGCTACTTATTATTATTGAGTTGGAATCTATTCATAGTTTGCAATGACTATTGAGTAGACTTAGATGCATACTTCTTATTATAAATGGTCTAAGTATCTACTCCTGTGCTGAGAATATATACATCATATGAAGCAAATGTGTTCATGAAAGTCTTTTATCACACTCAGTTTTCAACTGAATTGCTTGAGGACAAGCAATAAGCTAAGCTTGGGGGGAGTTGATACATCCAAAACGTATCTACTTTCCCGAACACTTTTGTTATTGTTTCTCCTCTAAATCAACTATCAGGAAAAATCCGGGAAAATATGCCAAAAATCTTATTTCACCAGAAGGCTCACGGAGCTAGAATATGAGATGAGGGCCCTGGGGCACACCCACAGCATGGGCCTGGCCGCGCCTGGAGGGGGTGTGGCCGCCCCAGGCACCCCCTTGGCCTCCGTCTTCGCCTATAAGTTGCCTCTTGCCCTAAAAACTCAGGGGGGGTTCGACGTTTTTCCAGAAAGAGTGTCGCTGCGCCGCCACCACCAGAAACCACGATTCAGAAATAGAAACTCCGTTTTGGCACCCTGCCGGGACGGGGAATTTGGAGAGGATCATCACCATCGTCATCACCGACGCTTCTCCATCAACCATCCATATTTCCCTCATCCATGAGTGAGTAATCTCCCGCTGTAGGCTATGGGGATGGTAGGGACTGGATGAGTTCTATCATGTAATCGAATAAAGATTGTTAGGGCATGGTGCCTAGTATCTCTATTAGTGCTATTTGACTTTGTTGCAACTTGTTGTGCTTAATGCTTGGAACTAGGGCCCGAGTGCCATGATATCAGATCTGAACTTATTATTCATTCATTATGATAGTATTGTTTGTGATCTTATCTGCAAGTTGTGTACACATATCATTGTCCGTATCCAAAGGCCCCGAAGTGACAGAAATTGGGATAACCTGAGGAGGTGCCTGTGATGTGAGGATCACATGTGTTCATGGAGTGTTAATGCTTTGCTCCGGTGCTCTATTAAAAGGAGCACCTTAATTGCCAGTAGTTCCCTTGAGGCCCCAAGTTGGGTCGACAGGACAAAAGATGTTGTGCAAGTTCTCATTGCGAGCACACATGACTATATATGTAGCACATGCCTATGATTGTTTAGTACTTGGATGCTTTATCTAATTTATATGCAATTGCCCTAGATCTTGAAGTTACATGTTTAGTCTCGCCCATGCAACACCGCCCATCCATCCATATGCCTACCGCACTCATATCCTCTTGATTGCTACTCATACTATTGCTTTTGTTTTATCATTGATGTTGCTTTGCTTTTGCTACTACAAAACTGTTGTTGATAAACTTCTGAGCAAGAACTATTTCAGTGTGCTGAATTGACAACTCAGTTGTTAAGGCTTGCAAGTATTCTTCGCTCCCTTGTGTCGAATCAATAAATTGGGTAATACTACCAAGACCAAGGCGGTCCCCTATACTTGTGGGTCATCAGCATGTTATGTTTGCGGGGATTCGATGGATATTGAGATTACTATGTTAGATTGGTTAATGGTTATATATTATTGATTTTATCATGTCTGTGTTATTTGTGATCTTGCATGATCTCCGTTTCTAGTAGCTATCTTGGCCAAGTAGATGCTACTGACTCCAAGAGGGAGTATTTATACTCGATAGTGGGTCCATGACTCTATTTAATCTGGGGAAGTGACAGAAGTCTCTAAGGTTTTAGATATGCTATTGCTACTAGGGAGAAAACAACGATATATTGATCATGGAACAAGTGGATTGTTTACCTTACACACTTTGCTTAAAGAAGTTATCTGTTGCTTGCAACTTAATACTGGAGGGGGTTCGGATGATAACCTGAAGGTGGATTACTAGTCATAGATGCAGTTGGATGGCGGTCTATATATGTTGTTGTATTGCCCAATCAAATCTCATAGGATTCTTGAATGTCTAGTATTGCATTGTTATGCCTTGCTGTGTCATGTCAATTGCCCCGCCGTAATTTGTTTACCTAGCAAGCCATGTTTGTTTATCTTAAGGATAACACCTCTAGTGAACTATGGACCCCGGTTCAATATTTACCATTGATACATCTTCCACTATTACTGTTTACTTTCTGCAAACCACTATTACCTTCCACACTATATAGTTAATCCTTTGTTTTCAACAAACCGATGAGATTGACAACCTCACTGTTCGTTGGGGCAAAGTATTGAGTTTGTGTTGTGCAGGTTTCAAAGTTGCAAGCAACACCTTTGGGTCATTTCTTTCCTCCCATGGTTCGATAACCTTGGTTTCTTTCTAAGGGAAGAATTGCTACCGTGCTCATCATACCTTCCTCTTGGGTCTCCCAACGAAGATTTACAAAGTGATATGAGTATCATTTACCTTCTCCGATCCTGGAGCTCGATGAGCTATTGGCCATCTTGGTCGACGGCTAGAGCGAGGCTAGGATAGCAAAGCGGCGGCGGCGGCTTCCCGTGGTTTGCGCTAGGAACCCTATATCGGTAGGGAATATCTATGGGGGTAGTGGCATCCCGTCGAACCTTGTAACGTGTGCCCCGACCCCTACCTTGTCTTTATATCGCTGCCATAGGGGCCCACCAACCATGAGAGGGTTTGGCGCCCCCGATCAAGGCGCGTATATGGGTTCGTTGAACCGTTGGGTTCAAACGGGTGGAGAGGTCAACCTAACACCTTTTAAACTATTTACTGAATTCATGAGCAGGCAAGAGAACCGAAACATCTTAGTATCCCGAGGAAAAGAAACAAGAAGCAATGCCCGTGGTAGCAAAATGGGAGCATCCTAAACCGTGAAAACAAGGTTATGGGACAACAATACAAGCATCGTGTTTTTTTTGGAAAGGAGCATATATTAATATCGTGATGATACCAATTACGCCTAGCCTCCGCAACAACGCATTACCCTATTGGCATTACGGATGCACATAGACAAAAAAGAAGAATAAGAATTACAAAAAAAAAGTCCCGCTGCAGCGATAAGACCCATAGTAGCAGCGACACTAACCCCACCAGAATAACACTAGAAGTCCAACATCACCAATAGCGACATCTTCAAGAAGGAAACAGAGCACACACATCGTCGTCGCACGATCAAAGATCATAGGTTTTCACCCTGGAGAAAGTTCCCGTTCACAAAACAATACCTTCAACAAGGTCATTGCCAGGCACAACCAATTAAGGCCAGACCTTGGATTTTCACCATGCAAGGTAAGACTGTGAACTCCTCATGTGCTACCGCCCCACCTTCTGATGCCGCTGCTATAATTCACGAATCACTAAGCCAATTCCTCATCGCCACCAAGACTCGACCCACCATAACTAGTCCACAAATCTTGTCTTCCATGACATTCTTCACACACTGACTTCACCATGAAACTAAAGACATGTTCCATGATGGTAACAGACTGCAGAGCTTTGCCCTGCTCCCTTTGAAACCAAACGGTCAGAAAAACTGGTTGCGCGCGACCGAATCCCATCTGTTCCAGCAATCTCCAAGCATGAATCGCCCATGGGAGTTCGTCGGCGGAGCCTTCCGAAACATGACACTGCCACCAGATCAACGAAAAACAGGTCAAGGTAGATCTTCGTCTTGGCGTGAGAGAAGCCCTAGGACTGTGTCCCTGGCAGCAGATGCGACCCGCACCACCATTCTCCGAGGGAGAACCTCCACCAAAGCTAGAGGCCGTCGCCCCGGCTTCCAGACCCCGCCGCCATCAGATCGCCGTCCGGGCGACAAACTTCGAGCGCCCAAGGGGCTCCCTACGGGGGAAAGGCCACCACGCAAGGAAGCAGCCCCGCTGCCACCATCGGCCTGGTGGACTTTGCCTGCTGGCGTCCTCCGGTGGCAGCGGGGGAGAGGTGGGAGGAGTCGGGGCAGCGGCGATCGAGGTTCCACTTCCCCGAGGCGGTGCAAGGCGGCCTACAAGCGTCGTGCTACTAACTGAAGTGGTTGAGTGCCACATGTTATCATTGATTAATGGACTTTGCTATTTGTACAAACTAAGTAGACATGACGATCCTCGCCGCTGCCTCATCGTGGTCGTAGAGCCACAGTCGGAACTTGGCAGGACACAAGGAGTCAAGCGCAAGATCCAAGCCGGAGTCCGGCGCATGCGCCACTCCTCCTTGCGCCTACATCTCCTTTTCCTCCGCACGACTCACCACATCCCTGTTAGATGTATATATATGTATATTGTATTTTCCTATATGTTAGTGGGCTTCCTCCATATTTGCCTTGTACATGTACTATATATTGTGGCCTTTGGCCCCTATAGAAATACATGTTGCATATTCCTGACATGGTATCAGAGCTAGGTTAGACAAATATTTCTGCAACATCGTCACAGTCGCCGCCATCCCTGACGTTGTCGTTCATCCGACATCGCCGCCGCCGGCCGCCGCTGTTTCTGGTCATCTGTAGATCGGATCCGTCTCGCTGCCGTTTGCTGCTGGACTTCCTGGATCGCGCCTCCCCGTCCGCCCGAGCAGACTCCTTCCGTGCGTCTTCTCTCTGTACGTCGCTCGTACCAGGCCGGGCCTGGATCGAAGCTGCCTCTGTGTGTCTCCCTGTACGCCGTACGTACCAGGCAGGGACCAGAAACTGGATCGAAGCCGTACGTACCCAGCACTGGATCGAAGCCGCCGTCGGCCTCCTCAGCAGCGCGCCTGCCGGCCTCCTCGCAAGCTCCGCCCCGCCAGCCTCCGACCTGGCCTAGCCGCTGTCCCCAGCCCAGCACGGTTGCTCGCCGCCACCGCCTCCCTAGGCCTCGGCCATGCCACCGCCTCACTCGGCTTGCCACTCGGTTTCCGGTTTCTCGCCAGCCGCTCGCCCTGGCCCGCCGAAGTCTGATCTCGCTTCCTGCTGTTCGATCCGATCGATTGAAAAAAAAATACAAACAAAAAATACAAAAAATTCCATTGCATATTCCTGACAATCCCCACCACTTCTCCTCGTTTGAAGTAGCACGAGACAAAGACCTCAAGCCATGGCAGCGCCGCTGCACGTACGCACGCTAGGTATTGCCCCTTCCATCCATCACCATGGTAGGACCGCAAAGCAGCAGGCTCTTCCTGCAGCGAGATGATGAAGCGGCTCCAGATCCTAGGGGAGCGACGTGGGAGGAGAATCACAAATCAGAGATGCAGAGCAGGATCCGGAGGAGCAACGCCAAGACAGAGGGCCTTCGGATTGTGAGAAAAGCGATAGATGCCCACGATTAGGGAAATGAAGATGAAGCAGTGCAGGATCATCAGCTGCCTTAGAGGACGTTCAGCGTAATGTTAATTTCAAAACGTTCAGAAAAATAAAAACTCTGTTTTAATTTTGATTTTTGTACTAGTAGTACTAAATTCTAATGCTCTATACATTTCTAGAATATTTTTGGAACATGAAAAGTATGAGGAGTCAAATAATGAACATTCGACCAGCTTAACTAGTTGGCCACTAGGTGGCCCGTACCACTGGTGCTACAATGAAACGATTAGGCCAGCCTAGTTAAGCCTAAAATATTGGAGATATCTGAAAATTGTTTCTCGCCGGCCAGCCGTGGCACACTCCATTCGCTAGTCACCTGTCGTCCTTCTATGATCCATCCTCTCCATAGTCGCCCATTCTATGCACAAGGAGAAGTCGCTACCACGAGGGCACAATGAATGTTTAGTGGCCTACAGTGATTGGGCGTATGATAGGCAAGAGCGTGGAGGGGGGCTTCACGAGTTATGGGCCAAGTCGGCACCACCTATGCTCGTTAGGGCTAGAGGAGGCGGAGGACCATATCTTTGCTGTGAGGCGCCCTTCTTCTTCTTCTTCTTCAACTCTTCCTGCTATATAGATACAATCTACAACTTCCCATTTTTATGATAGCTTGTTTGTACATAATGATTTTTTGTTGCAAAATGATTGGATTACAATTATGCGATTTTTATTCATGTACAAGCCATCAAATTCTGCGAGATCATCTCAGGTCAGGTTATTGATCAGAAATCATCTCATCAATTGTAATTTTGCAATGTGTATAGACTTAATCTATTACATATGAGTACCACTGAGACTAAGCAATGTAAAAAACCATGAAGTCAAGAAGATGCATGTTTTCTTGAACACACAAGAATATACTGTTATTTTGTATTAGACAAAGGTGTTAAGATAATAATGTATAAGAAAAGCTAAAAAAAAACTAAAAAGGGCCAAAGCCTATATTCAAACAAATGGCAGAAGGAACACGTCTAACTAAAACTGAGACAGAAACCAAAAACTGAAAGTGAAGTCAAGAAGGTGTCTATTGTTCCCCCCTTCGACAACAGTTTTGCAAATCAAAAGGAAGAGGAAGGAGGAACTAAGAACAATAGGCATGAGAGGCATCGGGAAAACTCCAAAAAACAAATGTTAAACCCTACTTGTAGGTAAACACTAGTTTAAACCTTCCTCCATGAACCCATGCCCAATGCTCTTAGAAGCTCATTTTCTTCCTCTTCCCGACTCGCCTTCACGCCCCATCATCTAAGTATATCTGTGCCATTCATCAAGTTAATCGTATAGAAAAATAGGAAAAGGAAGGAATACCTAAGAACAATAGGCATGGGAGGCATCAGGAAAACACGAAGCGATCTTGGCCCCTAAATTTAGAGGCCAATAATTCTAGGCTTTCCTCCATGTTCCCACGCCCACCGCTCTAAGATACTCATGGCTTACTTTTCTCGGCTCCCTCTCAAAGTCTTGTGTCCTAAATGACCTAAATTGTACATGGCAATTTTTCTCTTAGGCTTTCGTCATGGAAACACTTGTGAGGTAAGAGGGAGGGGAAGGAGAACCTAAGAACAATAGTAATGGGAGGCGTAGGTAAACACTGAGACAAATATCCTCTCTGGTTCTAGAGGCACATAACAATAGCTTAGGATTTCCTCTATGTTCCCATTCTCACTGCTTTTAGACTATTTCTTCCTCTTCCTAACTCAACCCGAAGAAGTATCATTATAAAAATTCTACTGTAAGTAGCTTGAACTTGGGGAGGTATGTATAGGCCTTTTATGAAGTGTTCTAGAGTGTAAATATTACTCTCCCTATGAGCGGAAGGGCGGAATCAATGACCGCACACTCACATGTGCATGGTGCACCATTGTGTATCAATGAATGACAATAGGGCAAGTTATATCTTCTTTTAATATGGACACATGGGGGAACATCTATTGTTACTTTGGAACATGGAAGATCTTTTTTTCATGCTCATATAAATGGAATATAAGATTTTTCCATAGCCTTGAACTTGCATTTACAGAAATATAAGAAAATAAAGAAATACAGCAAACACTAGTTTAGTACATTTAATGAGAGCCAGGTGTAGGAAGATAGAATGTACATGTGATGGAAGATCACAAAAAGGAAGCAAAAAAATCTGTCAAACATCATTGGTTTCTTATTGAATTAGGGACCATATCAATTTATGAAATAACTATAGAATTTTTTTATTGGATGTCTTCCGCATGACAACTTTCCTCACGTGTTGACTGAATAACATGTGGTGGTGATCTAAAAAAGACTTAGTTTTAAACTACCAATACTAAAGCTAGAAATAATAAGATGACATTAATGCATTATTATGAAATACGAGACCCCTCTTTGAGCTCGTCGGGGCGCAACAATTAAACATTACATTGAAACATGTATCGAAATATCCTAAAGCGTCAACAACGCGTAAAGACAACACTTAGGAATTTTTTAAGTCGTAATCATACATAGGGAGCCACGAACCCGAGGACACGCGAAACATGTTATCGCTCACTGCCATACTGATGTACTTCTGCAGTGTTTTTTACCAGATTCACTGTGTAGCTAACCGACCTGTAACGCACAAGACAACTCATATCAATGTTATCTAGTTTTTATACGAAAAAAGAGTTCGCATTTTACAACTTTGGAACGATGCTGAATGTACGATAAAGTACAAATCACCTTGTCTGGTCTCGTGGAAATAATTCATTATGTTAGTATGACATAAAAGGTTAAACATGTTTCAGAAATCAGTAGCACATTTATAAAGTTAAATATGTTTTATTATGCTGACAGTTACATCAGATGGGTTACACCGATTTCAACATCCCTAAGTATGACGTACAACTATCCTATGCATACTAAGGCGGTGTTGGTGTCCCGCGCTCCACTACTGGCATTTACGATCCTTCATCCAAGTATGTACCGAGGTGCTAGCCTTGTGGATGCGCCGTAATGTCAAAGTCAGAGAGCTAGCAGCTCTGCTCGATCAAGCATTGTTTTTCTTTAGGCTGTGTATGTTTGTGTCTATTGTATCCTACGGTTAGTGAACTCAGTTTAGGTGTCATAAAAAAGAAATTAGCAATAGGTAGGGCCAACCGAACCATGAATCTTTGATTTTGTTCACTTCTGATCGAAAACAATGTTAGCTGAAATAAAGAGAAATGAGTGCCAAAGAATGACATGTACAAGATGAGTTGGTAAAAGCACCGAAATCGATCTGAGAGCTGCTCTGCTCGATCAAGCATTATTTTTTTCTTTGGACTATATGCGTTTGTGTCTGTTGTATCCTCTGATCAGTGAACTTAGTTTAGGTTATGGAGACGTGTGTCATACATAAGAAATTAGGGATAGGTAGGTCCAACTGAACCATGAAGCTATGTTTTCTTTTTACTTCTGATCGAAAACACTGTTAGCTGAAATGAAGAGAAAAGAGCGCCAAAGAATACCATGTAGTATGATAGGAGTTGACAAAAGGATAGAAATCGATCTCGATGCCTCTTTTATACAGTGAAGCCTAAGACATTTGAGATATCTATAAATAGTTGCTCGCCAGCTGGCGGTGGCACACTCCTGTCGCTTGTCACCTGTCGTTTTTCCCTGTCGCGTGCTCCACCACGGACTTGGCGCCAGAGGTGACCTGGAGTCTTCCTCCTACAATCCATCCCCTCCCTAGTCGCCCATTCCGTGCGCAAGGATCACCTGCTACGGCGAGGGCACACATGTTTGGAGGCTTGTGGTGATTAGGGATGCGACAGACAAGTGAGTAGAGGGGGGCTTCGGGAGTTATGGGCCAAGGCGGCGCCACCTATGCTCTGTAGGGCCGGAGGAGGTGGCAGACCAGCTCTATGCTGCGAGGTGCCCTTCTTCTTTAGCTTTCCTCTTCTACAGCTACAATCTATGGGTATCGGTTTTCGTGGTAACTTGTTTGTACATGATGCGATTTTTGTTGGAAAATGACAGGATTAAAATTATGCAATTTGTGTTCATGTATACATGGGTTATATAAAATTCTGCGAAATTATCTTAGGCCAGGATATTGGTTAGAAATCGCAAGTTTGATGGTAATTTTGCAATGTTTATGGAGTTAATATATTCCATATGAGTAACCCCGAGATTAACCAATTTAACAAACCATGAAATAAGGAAGATGTATGTTTTCTTGAACACACACCCAAATATAGTGTTATTTACTATTAGAAGGTGTTAGGATGACACTATATACCAAAAGCTAAAAAAACTAAAAAAAGTATAAATTTTAGATTCAAACAAATGGTGGAAGGAACAAAGCTAACTAAAACAAATACAGAAACTAGAAACTGAAACTGAAGTCAATAAGGTGTCAATTGTGCCCCTTGGAAAACAATTTTGCAAATCAAAAGTAAGATTAAGGACCATCTAAAAACAATAGGCATGGGAGGCATCCGAAAACTCCAAAACAAATTTTAAACCCTACTTGTAGATTAATATAGGGAAACACTAGTTTAGGCCTTGCTCCATGACCCCATGCCCAATGCTCTTAGAAGCTCTTTTTCTTCCTCTTCCCAACCCGCCTTCACGTCCCCATCATCTAAGCGTATCTGTTCCATTTTTCAAGGTAATCGTGCAAGACAATAGGAAAAGGAAGGAATACCTAAGAACAATAGGCATGTGAGGCATTAGGAAAAAATGAAGCGATCTTGGCCGCTAAATTTAGAGGTGAACAAGTCTAGGGGATACTCATGGCTTCCTTTTTCTAGCTCACTCTCAAAGTCTCATGTCCTAAAGGAACTAAACTGTACATGGAAATTTCTCTCAAGTTTCCAGCATGGAAACACTTGTGAGGTAAGAGGGATGGGAAGGAGAACCTAAGAAAAATAGGAATGGTATGTAGGAAAACACTGATACAAATATCTACCTCTACTTCTAGAGGCACAGAAGGATAGCTCAGTATTTACTCCGTGTTCCATTCTCACTGCTCTTAGACTATTTCTTCCTCTTCCTAGCTCACCCTGAAGGAGTAGCATTCCATAGTAAGTAGCGTGATCTTGGGAGGTATGTATAAGGGCATTTCTAACCGATCACCTAAAACCGGTAAGAGGAGTAAAAATACGCAGCGGAGGCACCTAACCGAACTCCTAAATGGTTAGAGGAGTAAAATTATACTCATTGGAGGAGTAATAGTGGCGACCGACTCCTAAATTTTCTCCTCAGAGACCAGTTTCGAGAAACCTCCCGCCTCGACCCACCACCATTCCCGGCTGCCGCTTGCCGGCACCCTTACCCCGCCACCCCACACTGGTCCCTCCTTCGCCCTCCTACCTCTCCTCGCCGCCTCTCGCCATCGCCTGAATCAACAGGAGCTTGTTGCCGGGTCGCCCGATTTGGAGAAAACCAGGCTCCATCACCGTCGATTTGCCGCAACTTTGAGCCATCGGAGGCTAGGAAGGCTGCAGAAGGCAGGCACCGTTGCCCTCGACACCTCCTCTGACCTACCCGACGACCACCCGTCCAACCTCGTCACCTCCTCCGCCCACAATCGACGCCCAGCTCTCTGGCGCATCTTCTCCGACCATGCGTGCCACCGGAGATGCCCCAACACAGCCACAATCGGAGATCTCCGCCGCAACCTCGGGTGGGAATAGATTGGGGGCCAACAACGTGGTCCGGCCAGGCGGCATGGCCATCAACGCCTCCAGTAAGGACGGCGTAAAGCGTGTGGAGGCTCCCGAGGTGGCGCCGCATCCTCCCCTTGCTCCTATGGCTGGCCGAGGCAGAGCAAGCCGACTCCGACCAAAATGGCGCTCGCGGAGGCGGCAGCCAAGAAGAAGAGGAAGAAGGCCGAGGCGGCACTACCGAAGGCTACAACTGCTTCCTCAACGTGCAAGGCCTCGACGACCAAAATGTGTCAAAAAAGTTTATCTCCTTACTTCTAACCGATCGGGATTGGTTAGAGATGCCCTAAGCCTCTTATGAAGTGCTATAGAGTGTAAATAGTATCTACCCTATGATCAGAAGGATGAAATCAATGAGCGCACACTCACATGTGCATGGTGTACCATTGTGTATCAATAAATGACATTGGGGCAATGAATATCTGTTATTAATATGGTCACATGGAGGCACATCTATTATCACTTTCCACACATGGAAGAAGGATATTGGAGATATTTTTGTCATGCTCATCTAAATAAAATATAAGATTTGTCCTTGGCCATGAACTTGCATTTACATAGAAAAATAAACAAATAAAATTAGCACTTGTTTAGTATATTTATGAGAGCGCGGTGTAGGAAGATAGATTGTTCTTGTGATGAAAGATTACAAGAACGGAGAAAATAAATCTGACAATTTAATATGATACACATCCTTCATGGCCATATTGAATTAGGAACCATATCGATTTATCAAATAACTGTAGAAATTTTCATTGGATATCTTACATACGACAACTTTCCTGATATGTTGACAGAACAACATGTGATGTGATTAAAAAACAAATAGTTTTAGACTACTGATACTAAAGCTAGAAAAAACAAGAAGACACTAATGCATCATTATGAAATATATGCAGTTGACACTATAGTGATCCTGTGATATATGTGTTATTAATGTATAATTTCCATGAATGATCTTTATTGCCGAATGTACTTTTTCTTATTGAAAGAATTTGTGTTTCATTTTATTAAACAAGAGGACATCAAGGGTACAACCTACAAAAGGAAGGACCCACACATGACTGTCGTTGCTATGCATGCAACTTAAGACGCAACAACAAAAGGCTTCACATAGCCTGACTTCTAGCCAAGATTGGCGAGTCGTCGAGACTACGAGAAACATGGCCAAGTGATAGTTGTTGTCGGTTTCCTCCAAGGGCAAGCACAAATCTAGGACATCCTAGGACAAACTACCTTGCATCCATGTGCCCAGAGAGTCGCCAGGTGGAAGACACCTATCCAGAACTAGTGTGCTATCGTTAGCAAAGTGTCGACACCAGCATACATGGTGTCCCAGAGGTCCGTGTCCTGTGTGGTATTCCACGCCAAAGCAACGCATCACCACCATCTCCGGCCACCACATTGGAAACTGCCAAACATACATCACAGTAATTCAAAGAGTTGTTTAAAATTTAATATTTAATACATTTTATTTTTGCTATCTCGTGTGGTACAAGATATCCCTTATTCAAGTTCTATCTACACTAATTTATTGTAAACAAAACTTTACATTTTGGAACCATGTATTGATTGAGACATGCATACATTACTTGTGATGATTTGGTGCCAATTATAGTACATTCCGACATACGGTATCTGCTGTTAGAATACATGATATGTTTATCATTTCGTTAAATAGATGTAAATAGTATTACAATCCAGCCCATAGACACTAGAATCGTACACTAACATGCTAGGTAAGATAATATGAAAAAAATAGCTTATATCAACTAACTGTCAGCCAATTTTTTAAGGCAACTTAATATTTGACAAGCAAACGATTCTAGGGTGCTCTCGACTCTCAATTATTAGTTTTTCACGAGATTGATATGTTAGCTACCTGAAAGTTTACCTTCTTAAAAGGTTGAAAGATTTGTTAGTCAATACTTAGTAGTACTCTAAACAACCTTATCTTAATTGGGTCACACTGGATTGACTCTGTATTTTCAAAAACTAACCCATCAAATGCTTAATCTTCTGAGCTGGAACATTTGAAGGACTCTTCACCTATCTTTCTAACTTAACTCTGAGATGGCTTCACTTGAGAACATACCACTAGTCGAAAAAGGGCCATCCGTTCATGCCCCCTCAGAGCATTAGTCCCGGTTGCGCCACCAACCGGGACTAATGCCGCACGCCGGCTCGAAAGGTGCACGGGCCAGAGGCATGCGTCCGGTTGGTGGGCATAAGATGGTTGGAGCCACCAACCGGGACTAAAGGTTTGGCCACAGCCACGTGGCGTGGCACACACCTTTAGTCCTGGTTGCTGGCTCCAACCGGGACGTATTCTCCCGCCCTCTATAAATGCAATGCCCCAGCCCCCTCTGCCTCCACTCTGTTTTTTCTCTTGGTGGAAGGTGTGAGGGGTGTGCTAGTTTTTTCTCTTCTATGCATGCATTGAAGGTGTTTGATGAAATGTTTGAGTGAATAATCCCGTTCAATTTCTCATAGAACAAAAATATAGAAGGTGTCAGAGACGCACTTGATCTTTCTCCTCTTTATTTCCCTCGATCGAGGTTAGCAATCTTATCTTTACTCTGTCATTGATACAATTCATGTGTCGATGTGAATTGGTTATTTCACTATTTATAATGTCCTGTTTTTTGATAAACTTACTTATATGATGCAGTTGAACGGTCAGGAATGGATGTACGGTGACCGGCGCGTAGCCGGGTATATGAAAGGCGTGGATAAATTTATCGATGTGGCTACGGCAAACAAAGAGAATGGTTTTATACGTTGTCCATGTGTTCAATGTCGGAACAACAAGGAGTACTCTTCCTCGAAAATCATTCGCGGCCACCTGATTCTAAAAGGTTTCATGCCCAACTATAATTGCTGGACCAAGCACGGGGAAAGAGGGGTTATGATGGAAGATGGTGAAGAAGAAGATGATGATAACAACTATCATCATATGTTTCTGAATACTGATACCGCAATGGAAGACAATGGAGAGGAAAGAGGTGAAGAACGGGCATCGATGAGCCTGATGAACTTGGTAGGGTCATTTTGATGCAAAGCGAGACGTGAAATGTAAAATGAGAAGTTGAAGTTAGAGGGCATGTTAGAAGATCACAAGAAATGGTTGTACCAGGAGTGTGAAGATGGCAGCACAAAGCTCGGTACCACACTGGAATTGTTGCGATGGAAGGCAGAGTGTGGTCTAACTGAATCCTCATTTGAAAAGATGCTAAAAATAATGAAGCCGAAGTTTCCAAAACATAACGAACTTCCCGAGAGTACCTACGAATCAAAGAAGACTCTCTGTCCTCTAGGATTAGATGTGCAAAAGATACATGCATGCATTAATGATCGTGCATCCTCTCATGTGTAAGGAGTATGAGAATTTAGATAAATGCCCGGTATGCAATGCGCTATGTATAAGATCGCACGAGATGACCGGTGATGTTGAGGGAGAGCCCTAAGAGGGTTCTGCTAAGGTTATGTGGTATGCTCCTATAATACCAAGGTTGAAACGCATGTTCGTAAACAAAGAGCATGCCAGTTGTTGCGATGGAACAAAGAAGACCGTAAGAAAGATGTGAAGTTGAGACACCTCACGATGGGTCAAGGAGAAAAATCGAGAGAGACTTCCCGCACTTTGCAGTGACGCAAGGAACTTATGGTTTGGTCCAAGTACGGATGGCATGAATCCTTTTGGGAAGTAGAGCTGCACAAAGACTGCCCGTGACTCTATGTATCTACAACCTGCCTCCTTGGTTGTGCATGAAGCGTAAGTTCATTATGATGCCAAGAGCTCATCCAAGGCCCGAAGCAACCGGGCAACGACATTGATGTGTACCTTAGTACATTAGTTGAAGAACTCTTACAGTTGTGGGGCAAACCAGGTGTACGTGTGCGGGATGAGAACAAACATGAGCCATTTGATCTACGAGGGTTGTTATTCAGAATCATCAATGATTGGCCTTCTTAGTAACCTTTAGGATGATAAACAAGGGATATAAGGCATGCACCCACTGTTTAGATAAGACTGAAGGTACATATTTGCATAAATGCAAGAAGTTTGTGTACCGGCGAATCGACGATTTCTTCCGACCAATCATCCTGCAGAAGAAAGAAAGGCAAGCATTTCAAAGGTGAGGCGATCACCTAAGAAGCCTCAACTCCTGCCGGTGATGATGTATTTGGTATGGTCAAGAACATAGAAGTAATCTTTGGAAAGGGTCCCGGTCAATCGGTTCCGAACGACGCTACCACAGTGACACGCACCATGTGGAAGAAGAAATCTATATTTTGGGAGCTGCCATATTGAAAGTCCTGTGTCCGCTCTTCAATCGACGTGATGCACGTGACGAAGAATCTTTGCGTGAACTCGCTAGGATTCCTAGGCGTGTATGGGAAGACAAAGATACACCAAGCACGGAGGACCAACAAATTATGAAAGACCCAAATAACATGCATACACATAACAAGACGGATAAAGGCGCCACTTAAGTCGTGCCAATTATGCTCTTACCAAAGCGTAGAAGGAAATCTTTTGAAGTCCTTTATCAAGATTGTCAAGGTGCTTCTCATCTAATATAAAGGGATAATAAATATGGCAGAAAAGTTCCAAAACCTGATGTCTCATGATCTGTCACATGATTATGACGCAGCTTGCTTCCGATTGCATGGAGGGGGCTTCTACCGGAAAATGTTCGAGTACCCATTGTGAAGCTGTGTGCATTCCTCAATGCAATATCTCAGAAGGTAATCAATCCAGATATTCTGCCAAGGTTACAGAAGGATGTGGTACAATGTATTGTTAGTTTTGAATTGGTGTTCCCACCATCCTTCTTCAAATTATGACGCATATCCTAGTTGACCTAGTGGAACAGATTGCCATTCTCGGTCCGGTATTTCTGCACAATATGTTCCCCTTTGAGAGGTTCATGGGAGTCTTAAAGAAATATGTTCATAACCGTAGACTGTATGAAGCATCTCCAAGGGATATGGAACAGAGGAGTTCATTGAGTTTTGTGTTGACTTTATTCCTGACCTTAAGCCGATTGGTGTTTCTGACTCGCCGCATGAGGGAAGACTAAGTGGAAAAGGCATACTGGGAAAGAAAGCAATGATATGTAGGGACTGGAATTCTTTCACTAAATCACACTACACAGTTCTACATAATTCCACCTTGGTAGCTCCGTATATCGAGGAACACAAGAATATTGTACGCTCCAAAAACCCGGGGAAGCCTGAATCATGGATTACAGATGAACACATGAAGTCTTTCGGTGGTTGGATGCGGACACATCTCTTGAATGACACCACTGTTGGAGATCAACTATACTTGTTGGCACACACCATCTTCTCAGATTGAATTTCCAAGGGTATGAAATAAATGGGAATACATTCTACACGATCGCCCAAGATAAAAAGAGCACCAACCAAAATAGTGGTGTCCGCTTTGATGCAATAGACGAGAATGGACAAAAGGACACATATTATGGTTACATAAAGGAGATATGGGAACTAGACTATGGAGTATCTTTTAAGGTCCCTTTGTTTCGCTGCAAATGGGTCAACCTGAATGGGAAAGGGGTAAAGATAGACCAGTTGTACGGAATGACAACAGTGGATCTCAACAATTTTGGTTATAGAGATGAACCATTCGTCCTAGCCAATGAGGTGTCTCAGGTTTTCTATGTGAAGGAAATGTCCTCTAGACCGAAAAAAATAAAAAATATGCAAACGAATACATCATATGATGAGCCAAAGCGTCACATAGTTCTTTCAGGGAAAAGAAACATCGTGGGAATCGAGGACAAGACAGATATGTCAGAAGATTATAATAAGTTTGATTAAATTTCACCCATCAAAGTGAAAACTGACCCAAGCATTTCGTTAAGTAAAGAAGATGCTCCATGGTTACGTCTGAAGCGATCATAAGGAAGGACATATGCCAAGAAGTTCATGCTCATATTATGTAACTCTAGTTCATGTCTTTCGCGTTTGTGGCTTGACAGGATATCTTTCGGTTTGTGGCCTTTAGTCCCGGTTTTGTAGTCTGAGTTTTTAATATTAATAAATGTCTTGAGTGTTAGTCCTGCTTTGGCTGGACCGACTATGAAGAAGTTGTCGATTCATACTTACCATTAAGATCGATCTCCAAAAGCGCCAGAGTCACATATTAGGAGTGCCTCTATGACCAGTTTCTTGGAGATGCCGGAGGATCGATCCGTGGCATCACCCCAAACTGGTTGTAGTGGTGTCCTGCTCTCGAAAACCATCTTGCAGCTTGTAACTTCTCTAACTAGATCAATACGCCGAGCTAACTAATTTCACATATTAGAGTGCCTCATGACCAGTTTCTCGAGATGCCGAGGACTGGGCCCGCTGCATCTCCTCAAACTGGCCGCAGTGGTGTCCCTCGCTCTCAAAACCATCTTGCAGCTTGTAACTTCTAACTAGATCAATACGCCTCGTAGCTAACTAATTTCACATATTAGGAGTGCCTCTATGACCAGTTTCAAGATGCCGAGGACTAGGCTCCGGCATCTCCTTGAAACCGCCGCAGCAGTGTCCTCGCTCTCGAAAACCATCTTGAGATGCCTCAAACCGTGGAGGACTAGACTGCAAGGATGCCTATTTATAGTACAATTTCGCATAGTGTCGACACTTACGAAATAATGTCGACACTCACCCCTATCATTAGTGTTGACTCGTGTTTTGTCCTTGGTGTCTCAACCGACTACAGGTTGATCTTTAGTCGGTTGGTGAAACCATCCGGAGAAGGTACACGCACAACATAATGTCGACATAATGTTGTGCCCATATTATGCATGTGTCGCATACATAATGTCCTTGGTGACACCATCCTTTTGTCGCACGGAAAAGACCTTTTCCATTTTCCGAGCAAAAATGGGTCGCTTGTGAAGTAACCACCAAAATGCCGTTTCGTAATGCTACCGCCCCATTTTCCTAAAATACTATACAACCTTGCATGGACTATCTCCTAAGGACATCTCAAACCTTTTCGTCCATCCCGAGTAAAAGGACAAATGTCTAGAATCGGTAGGAAGTGGGTCCGCTTTTGTACTACACGACATGATCTATCGCCTGATTTTTGAAAAATCATTTTTAGACTCGCAATATGTGGTTTCTTTAGAGATCCAATGCAAGTTCTAACGATGCTCGTCCCCTATCTTCATGCACACCGGTTCGACCATAGTTAGAAATTCAGATAATTCAAAATGGGCATAATAAATTAAAAAAAAATCCGAACAATGAAAATCCTTCACGTGGTGTCATATTATGTTACATAGTTGAAAAGAAAAATACCAGACTTGGTATATTGAACATGTTTCGAAAAAACCTTCACAAAATGACCTATCATGTTCGAGGTTTCATGGCTTTCGGTCCAAATGACCGATATTATGTGCTGAATCACGGCATAGTTTGTGATATTGTGCCCATATTATGCATGTGTGTGGATATTGGTATGGAGAACAATGTTGCAGGAGGAAGTTTTCCTTTTTGTCGCACGGAAAAGCCCTTTTCCATTTTCCGACACTCACCCCTATTATTAGTGCTGACTCGTGTTTTGTCCCGGTTGGTGTCTCCAACCGGGACTAAAGGTTCATCTTTAGCCCCGGTTGGTGACACCATCCGGGACAAGGTACACGCAGCATGACATAATGTCGACACGCCATTTTTCCCGCCATTTTTCTTCCCGCCATTTTTTCCCACCAGTTCTTCCCTCTAGTTCTTCCCGCCAGTTCTTCACTATATATATATGTAGGGTTGGCCTCCGTTGTCATTGCACATCTCTAGACTCATATATGCAACCTCATCACTCTTTCCCATGGCTTCCACCGTAGCACTAACTCCCAGGGAGGCGAGGCGCTGCGCCGAACTACCCCTGCCGTGCCACTGTCCCTCGGCCGGATGTCGAGCGCCGAGGCGTCAGTTCCTCCTGTCCCTCTAGGTGTGGCGCGTCGAATGGACATCACGAACCACTACTACTTCGAGCTCACGCCGGAGCAGCGGAGGAATCCCAGATGGCATCCCGACTATTTCCCGACTTGGGAAGCCTTCTTCGTGGATCGACGTGAGAGGGCACTCGCCAGGCACGAGGAGGACGGCCCACCTCCTCCGAACTTCAACTAGGCGGTCCGGTCGTGGTGGCGCGGTCGGACTCTCCAGAGCGTTATGGCCTACGACACGGCCGCTGACTCTAGCCCCCGCCTGTGCTACCCTCCAGTCCAGCCCACTCGTACTCAACCTTCAAGGTTCAACTACGGCGACCCCGACGACGATAGCGACAACGGCCGCTGACGAGCATTGACCACAAAGTATATTACAGGTGTAGGTGAGCATGACCAATTATTCCAACATTGCAAAACAAGTTCGGCCGATTGTGGCTTAATCGGGCCATGTATCTTAATTTTCGGTTCTTCTATGTAACTTTGTGTTAGTTGCATTATGTACTTTAATTCCAGTTCTATCCTAATCAAATTTTCTTTCCGCCCATTATTTTCCGTCCTTTTTTTCTGCCCATTAAAAACAGAAAATGGTTTTGAATTACTTATTCAAATCCAAACATTTTTTATGTTTAAAGTTTTTCTAAATTCCAAATTGATATTAAAAAAATATAAGTTAATTCATTTTAAATTGTAAATGGTTCATATTTTAAATGGTTACATTAATTATTTTTTAAAACAGAAAATGGTTTTGAATTATTTATTCAAATCCAAACACTTTTTATGTTTAAAGTTTTTCTAAATTCCAAATTAATATTCAAAAATATAAGTTAATTCATTTTAAATGGTTACATTAATTATTTTTTAAAAATAGAAAATGGTTTTGGATTATTTATTCAAATCCATACACTTTTATGTTTAAAGTTTTTCTAAATTCCAAATTGATATTAAAAAAATATAAGTTAATTCATTTTTAATTTTAAATGGTTACATTAATTATTTTTTAAAAATAGAAAATGGTTTTGGATTATTTATTCAAATCCATACACTTTTTATGTTTAAAGTTTTTCAAAATTCCAAATTGATATTAAAAAAATATAAGTTAATTCATTTTTAATTGTAAATGGTTCATATTTTAAATGGTTACATTAATTATTTTTTAAAACAGAAAATGGTTTTGAATTATTTATTCAAATCCAAACACTTTTTATGTATAAAGTTTTTCTAAATTCCAAATTAAATATCATTTAAAAAACAATACAAATTTAAACCCCAAAATAAAAATAAGGTGGAAATAGAGAAAATACTGAAAAAATTTGAAAAAGGGAATATGTCCGTTGAGCCACCAACCGACTAAAGACCTCATGCTGCCCCTTCACCGCTGAAAATGAGTATACGTCCGGTTGGTGGCTCCAACCGACGAGTGTTTTTAGTCCTGTTGAGCTACCAACCGGACGATACTCCTCCCTTTATAACTTCTCTTCTTCTTCTCCATCTCACTCTTCGCTTCTCTGTTATCGACGACGCCAAAGCTGCCCGCACCTCCGTCAGTTGCCAACGCCTCCGCCCGGCCGCCACTGGCCACAGCCTGGTCCCACACACCTCCTCCTCCGGGTCCGCCATTGGGCTGCCGTAATCCGCCACTAACACTGCCACCGCACCTCATCCACCTCCGCCCCTCCGGCCGCACCTCCTCCGACCGCACCTCATCCACCTCTGCTCCTCTGGTCGCACCTCCTCTGGCCTCTCCATGTCCCCTTCCTCGGGTATGTCTCCCGCGCGCCCTTCCCTCTCTCTCTCCCCCAAATTTCCGCAAATTTGTAGTATTAGGTTGATTGGTGTTTGTAATGTAGATTGATTGGTGTTTGTAATGTAGATTGATATTGTTATGTTGAAAGAATTTGCAATATATGTGAGTGACATTGTTTTGTTGAAAGAATTTTGCTAGTTTGCTTGTCGTAATTGTGTCTAATAGTTATTCTAATAATTATGTAATTTTTCACAATTTGTTGGATAATGCATTTGATAATGGATGCTTTGGTATTTTTTGCTATTAATATAGATGGCTTACGCAAAGTTCTTCATGTGCATCACGTTGGGTATGTTGTGCAATCGGATTGTGGTGTTCAGATTGTGGACGTGGCAAATACTATAATATTTTTTCCCGACTAGTCCTAGTCTTAGACGGCGGTCGGCGGCTCGGGATGTCGGGTGGGTTCACAGACATGGAGGCGGCAGGACGCGGGCGGGTGTATTGTGGCAAGAGAGGCGAAGCCTGCTTGCTCAGATTTGGTTAGCGGCCAGAAAGCTTCGAGAAACATCGGATAGAGTGGAATCGTGAAAGGGTAAGACACCGCATTGTCTTGGAAAAAGGTTAACGCCATCGTAGATATGCACCACATCTAAGACCAAGACGCCACCAAGCCAAGCAACGCACATGCAAGGCCGGTGGCCCGCCTCGACAGACAACGACGAGGGAAGTGAGGAGAGGGGGAGGAGGCGGCGGTGATGGAGTTTCCTGTTACTCACGCATGGGCGAGACATGGGCGAAGGGTCATGTCAAAACCATTGTGTTCGACCTAGGAAAGCTTCTGGCTCGGTCAGCCAGAATCTTCCCATGAAATTGCATGCAAAGTGACCATATTTTTATATATTATCATATTTTGTATTTGTATTTGTATATGTATATGTATATTATCATATTTTGTACATACTATTTTTCGCCCTCATTACGCCACGCTGCCATGGGACTCCACGTGCTCCTCGCCGGGCGCTCAAGCCTCGCCGAGTTAGGGTTTGCCCTCTAACCCGTTTAATTTGTCGATCATGCTTTAGGGTTACTTTTCAATACAATTTAACTTGTCATATCATCATACTTGCTTGATCATTGCATCGATGCTTTAGGGTTTCCCTTTATTTTCGGTGTTTGGATTATTAGGTTTATTATTAGTTAGGTATTATTAGGTTTATTAATTAGTTTGGTATTATTAGTCTTAGGCCCTATCTTAAAAACCCTATCTTAGAAATATATTAGGGTTTCTTTGAATTAGGGTTTATATCTCTCAACACCGTACCTAACTTTCTCCTTTAGCCGCTTTGACTTATTCGTTTTTCCACCTATGCAAAAAATATGGACCCACACGTCAGAGACGAAGAAAAGGAAGAGTTGATCCAAGGTGTGATCCGTGGGGAAGAAAATTTAGACGTATCAACGTTTCTGAACAACTCTGGTGAGGGTGATCCTCTTTTTACCGGAATAGACGACTTGTTTGAGGTTGAAGGTGTTGCCTTCCGCGAGGGAGAAGGCGATGCCTTGTGTTATCGAGAAGACGACCGCTCCGGCGAGGTGCATGTAATATAATCAATTCATTAATTAATCATCTGCTGTCTATATAGAAAAAGTAACGACGATCTTTCTTCTTTTAGCCCTCCGGATCGAAAGAATCTACTGAAAAGATCAGACGAGGCCCAACCAAAATGTTGCAAGACCATGAGAGGTTCAGGATGGAAGATGTCGCTGAAGACGGCAAACCGACGGCTCCCGACGTTGTCGCAAACAAATTTATGGCACAATGCGGAGTAATCGTTAGGGACTTAATCCCGATCACCATTAGAAATTGGAATAGGCCTGCTAATGCGGATGAAGAGGGAACATGTTTATTTGTCCCTAACCACGCCAAAGATTTACTGTGGAAGAGGCTCATGGTTAATTTCAAACTACCGAAGATAGAGCTGGATCCAAATGCGGAGGATCCAGTTGAGGACGCCTTACAACATGGGAGAGCCATGGAGGCTAAGGTCAGGGAGTGGGCTTTGAAGAATATGGCCCAGTGTTTCACCAACTGGAAGAAAAGATTGCACCTTGACTATGTCGTGAAAGAGCAGACTCGATTTCAAGAATATTCAGTTTGAGAAGATAAAACCATTCGGGATGAGTTTGTGGAATACAAGACATCGTAAAAGCTAAGAAAATGTCTCAGAATAAGCTGAATGCTGCTAATAAGAAGTATCACCATACTATGGGGCAAGGTGGCTACAGGGCTGGCATTCCTAAGTAGGAGAAACTTGAGAATGAACTGCGTGCTAAAAAGATCACCCCAGAGACATACGATTGGGTAGAACGTGCAAGTAATTAGTTTTACGGGCATGGGGGCACATTGGACTCGGAAGGGAGGTGTATATATAACATACGACATAAAGAAGACCCCTTGCCAATTGAGAGGATGAGAAAAGCAGTAAAGGCTGTTAAAGATGGGGACTTCATTCCCGATAGAGAGAATGATGAGCTCACACTCGCCCTTGGAAATAAGGAACATGATGGACGAATACGAGGCACAAGAGGCTCCCAACCATGGAGGACTGGGTTTCCCGAAGAGAGGAAGAAATATCCTGATAGAAGCCGTCAGAGGAGAAAGGACAGGGCGGAAGTTGAAGCAGAGAGTCGAAGAGCGAATGCGTTTAATTGAAGAACGATTAAAGCAACAACAAGATGAAATTAACGCTTTAAAGAGCAAAGTACTACCAACCCATCTCAGAAAGACACCGCATTCGATGCTACCGCCTGTCGAATAATCGAAAAGCAGTGGCTTCCACCGAGGTCCCGGTGATGACAATGGCGATGAAGATGGTGCACCGACGATGGCTCTTGGCTACCCAATGGATGATATCACGTAGATGACACGCGAGATACATGTCAAAGTTGTGAACATATCAATAAAGGTGGCGGCTATGCCTTACCAATTGGACCCACACCAACTTACCACCGCCGTCCGGGTTCCAGAGGGCTAATGTTGTCGGGTGGATGAAATCATGTCCACCTTTGAAGTTTTGGATCTTCACTACCACAGGTAAGGGGATGTGATCTTTGGGAGACGAAAACGCCACCATTCTATGGCGAAGGAATGTATCGTTCAAATCACACGCCAAGGCCATATTTGCCGCCGCCACCCGTCTCCGAGATCGCCGCCGCGGCAGCCGTCTTCAGCCTCACCAATCTCCGGCAGCCATCGCCATGGAGCCATCGCCGGCGCCTCAGGATAAAAAGCGTAAGCGTACCGCTAATATGCGCCGTGGTAAGCGATCGCCAAAACGTAAACAAGAGCCTCTTCCAAAAGTACCAAAGGTTCCTCCCAAGAGAGCTTATGACCTATTGAAGAGGAGATCACGGCGATCGTTGATGCGAAACGACGTTTTGCTTAAGCGAGGCGGCCGAAGAGCTAGAGTTCCCAAAGACCAAAGAAGAAAAAGGCAAAGTGTTGAAAATGCTAAAGACTCTTCATCAACCCGAGCCAAAGCTGTCATCGAATATGAGCGTTCTATCCTCAAGTCACATGCGGCACAAAAACCTCAAGAGTAATCTTGATGCAAGCGAAATCATTGCCCAGCTCGGAGAACAAGCAAAACAGACTTGCGCCCCTCTCAAGGTGATTTCCCAAACCAATGTGGGGTCGAGCAAATATGGGGTCGAAGATCAGTATGATCTAGAGGTGGTTGCACAATACGAAGAAGCTGTCGTTGCTCAAGGTATGAGTATTGCCCAGAACTTATCTCAGTTAGAGTTCTTCCCTGTGAGTGAAGTAGCATACAAATACCAGTACGGCAAACCTCTCGTCAAACCTGAGGAGGTAAACAATCTTCCAACAAAAATGCGAAGATTGCATAACTGGTACATGCATGCCACAAAGGCCGGGGCTAACTGGATAGTGCTGAGGGTTAAAAAAGCATCATGGGAAAGAAAAGGATGACATGATATCCATTGAATTTGATGAACTATTTCAATTATTCAATCAAGACGCCTTGGACAAATCGATCATCAGTGCCTATTGTCTGTAAGTACTAATTCTGTAATTAATTTAGTCTCCAGCTATCTCACTTTGTTTATTGCATGTATATAATCATACTGTAATATGCAGAATGAAGATTCTCGAATGCAGCAGAGGACAAATCTATGACATTGGCTTCATTGACCCATATTGGGTTCATGAAGCTAATATCAAAATAAGCCCCCAGGATACGGAGGATAATATAGTACACGTTAAGGTTTCAAGAAACCGTAAGGAAATACTTTTTCCTTACAACCGAGTGAGTGTTATTGTCTTGTATACACTTTCTGTTTAAACACTCGATGTTAAGTATATAATTAATTAGTTATGCATTCGCAGCTTCCACTATATTCTGTTAATCATTCAACTTGACAAAGGGCGTGTACTAGTCATGGACTCGAAACATAAACCCCTTGAGACGTGGAAGGACATGCAGATGCTTCTCCAGCGGTAATTCTAATCATTACGACACTATATCGGCAACGTTCGTGAATTTTATGATATCAAGTAATTAATAACTTCTTTTATTCGTTTTCTTCGTCGGGCAGCGCTTGGAAACGGTTCACCAACAAGGCTAGGGGTGTTTGGAAAGAGGAGCTTACATTTCAACCACTAAATGTAAGCACCACTAGCTATATCCGCGCATCTCTTTGATTCTAGTTTTGATACAGTTATTATCATGCTTGATTATTATTTTGATTGAACTATGTTCTCGTAAAGTGCCCGGCGAGGACCAAGTAACAATCTATGTGGATACTATGTTTGCGAGTTCATCCGGCAGATGTGCGATGAGAAGGGCAGAAATTTAGAGCAACTCCACGTACGTAAACAATTTCTATAGTTTTTAATTACAAACAAATTGTGTTTAGTTTCATTCATATAGACTGACTCCTTTTTTAAATCAGATCGAACGTCTACGGACGGTCTTACGCCAAAGGATCGTCTGAGCAATTCAGGAGGAATTGGCGGGATTCTTGGATACAGAAGTCCTAAACCCAAAAGGGGAATACTATTCGGCCGTGTATAGACAATAGGAATTGTAAAAATAGCAACTTTGAAGGAATTCGCCTGTAGCATCGAATAGCAACTTTTATATGTAGTGTATGAACTCGATCCGTGTATTGAATGTAATATTGTCATGATGATCTTGTGTAATATAAGGTTCCTTCATTGATAAGTGCAAAACACTAAATAAACAATAAAACAACCTAAATGAATTCTACGCGGCATAAAAGTGGCGAAAATGCCGCAAGAACAAAATGTGCCAAATGAATTCTCGCCAGCAGAGAAATGACAAATCTCGGCCAGGCAGAAGGTTATTAGTCCGGTTCGTGGGACTAATGCTTTCTGCCCCGCCTCTCGCTGCGTGCACACCTTTTTGTCCCGGTTGGTGGGGCAACCGGGACTAAAGGTTAGGCTTTAGTCCCGATTGCCCCGTCCCGGTTGGGCAACCGGGACTAAAGCCCCGTACCAACCGGGACCAATCGCCCGTTTCCACCGGTGTACCATATACAAAAATAATCCCAATGATGTTATGGTCAATGATGAAGATAGTAACGTTGGCTTCCGGGATCTCTTTTAGAAATTTGATGTGCATTACTATTATTGTATATGTAAGACCCGATAGTATATCCATGCCAATAGGTTAAGCGTGCTTGGCCTAAAGCTATTTGAGTATGGGTGACCGTTCGAAAAGTGGGTACCGAATGCGCACAAGGAAGAAAAGACTAATGTTAGTCTATGGGATTAGTCTATAGCGTGTTTGGTTGCTCGGTCTCTTTTTCCCTAGTGGTGCAACTGCACGTGCGGGGTGTGCATGCCGCATTGACACTATTAGAGAACCCGAGAGAAACACAATCTTAGTGTTTGCTTGCCCGCTTTTCGTCTTCGGAGGCAAAGTTCGGTTGTTTGGTTCAATTTCCCACTTTAATCTCGTAATTTCTGCTGTTTTCACGAGCTCAGGCACGCAGTGGCAATGCTCCTCCCTGCCACTCGTCGGAGCCAGACTACTACTACCCCTCCCCCGTGCGAGCCGATAAACAGCATCACGTCGTACATCGACGCCGCGTTCTACTCCACGCAGAGCACGCCAGCCTCCGCGGCCAGCTCGCGCCGCGGCGTGGGCGGTGCCAGGGCGCCGCTGCTAGCGACACGAAGGATCCAGCTCCGGTACCTGCGGCTCCTCGCGCCGCTGTGCTGGAGGGTGATGGCGCTGCCCGTGCGGGTGTTCGCGCCGCAGTCGGCGCCCAGGGATGCTGGCTTCGCAGCGACGACGGCATCCCTGACGCGCCAGTCCACGTCCAGCTACGCGAGCGCCGCGGATACTCGCGCTGCGGTCGGCGCCCAGGGTTGCTGGCTTGGCAGCGACGACGACATCCTAGGCGCGCCAGTCCACGTCCAGCTACACGAGCGCCGCGGAGTGCTGGTGCCAAGGCCACGCCGAAACCGTCGTGCGGGACACCATACTCGACTAGTGTAGTGAATCTAGTGGAAGTTCTGCACAAGGCCGTGGAGGCCGGTGGTCTCCCAGGCCGCATGCCGCATGCCGCTTCGACGTGTGCATCGGCCCAGTCGTAGTGCCCGATGGGTTGGCTGTGGTGTGCCCGATGGAGGAGCTTCACTTTGGCTAATTAACTGACAACTTACAGAGTGAGTTTAGACCAAACCTGTCTCTCGCCTCTAGTTTCAATTCAACAACTGAACCTTGGCTTCATGGAGAGCTCTGAAGCTATTCCCATTGCAGGATTGAACTCCAGTTCGGTCTGTTCCTTGAGCGCCTTTAGTTGTAGGATTTAAGAGGAAATCAAAAAGTCACGGCCACTAGAGCACGAGGGGCTTGATGCTGGGCCACAGACCATGTTCATGCTTCAAGTACGGCGGCGGCGGTCGTGCGAGTTCAGTCAAAATCACTACAGGAAAGAACTAAGACGCCGACGACCAAAGGTCGGGGCCGTCGGTGTAGCTGCCTTTCCTGGCCAGCCGACCAGTCCGGCCGTCGGCGTAGATGACTACGTCGAGGGTAGCCCTCGGTGTAGTGTGGCGGCGTAAGCGAGGTCTGTGCCGGCGGTGGCCTCGGCGTAGCCCAGTTCAAACACGAAAACGGCGTTAGGCAGCCAAGAGCTCTTTGAAAATTTTGTTTGGTCTCAGTGACGGCCAGTCGTATAGGCTTCCAGATTTTTTTCCTTTTCATTATTTTTTGAAAAATTATAACTAAATCATTCTAATTCAGAAAAATACAAATAATATATCCAAATTTGGAGAAAAAAAAATCTATCTATCTACACTCAAATATTACACATTTATAAAAAAAAATTAAGTAAAATATAAAACATTATATATAGTTTAAAACGGGCATTATAAATTCAAAACGCATCCAAACAACATGAAACCTTGGTGGTGTCATATTATGTGACATAGTTAGAAGGAAAATATCAAACTTGGTATATTGATTATGTCTCAAAAAACCTTCGCGAAATGACCTATCTCGTTCGAGGTTTCTTGGCTTTTCAAATGACCAATGTTATGGCTAGAATAAAGGCATAGTTTGTGATAATGTGTCCATATTATGCATAAGTATGCATCATGGGATGGCGAACAATGTTTCAGGAGGAAGTTTTCCTTTCTTTCGCACCAAAACCGTTTCCATTTACCGAGTGCAAAAAAGACGGTTTTGTGAAACAACCACGAAATGGCTAATTCAAAATGCTACCGTAACATTTTTCAAAAATACTAGACCACCTTACATGGATAATGTCATAACAGGGGGATCTCAAACATTTCCGTCTATCCCTGGTGAAAAAGACAAATTCCTGCAGAATCGGAGGAAGTGGGTCAGATATGAACTACAGGTACATGATCGGATGCTCATGATTTTTTACAAAAATCATTTTTAGGTTCAAAATATGTTGTTTCATCATATATCCACTTCAAGTTTAGAGAGTCTCAGCGCCGAGCTAAGAATCTTCATGCCCACCCTTCGACAAAGTATAACGATGGTTTAAAACGGGCATTATTAATTCAAAAACGATCCAAACAACATGAAACCTTTGCGTGGTGTCATATTATGTGACATAGTTAGAAGGAAAAATATCAAACTTGGTATATTGATTATGTCTAAAAAAAACCTTCACGAAATGACCTATCTCGTTCGAGGTTTCTTGGCTTTTGGGTCAAATGACCAATGTTATGGCTAGAATGAAGGCATTGTTTGTGATAATGTGTCCATATTGTTCATTAAGTATGCATCATGGGATGGCGAACAAAGTTTCAGGAGGAAGTTTTCCTTTTCGTCGCACCAAAAAGCCGTTTTCCATTTACCGAGTGCAAAAAACGGACGGTTTTGTGAAGCAACCACCAAATGGCTAATTAAAAATACTACCATCATATTTTTCAAAAATACTAGACCACCTTACATGGATAATGTCATAATAGGGGGATCTTAAATATTTCCGTCTATCCCTGGTGAAAAAGACAAATTCCTGCCGAATCTGCGGGAAGTGGGTCAGATATGAACTACAGGTACATGATCGGATGCTCATGATTTTTTACAAAAATCATTTTTAGGTTCAAAATATGTTGTTTCATCATAGATCCAGTTCAAGTTTAGCGAGTCTTAGTCCCGAGCTATGAATCTTTATGCCCACCCTTCGACAAAGTATAACGATGGTTTAAAACGGGCATTATAAATTCAAAAACGATCCAAACAACATGAAACCTTCGCGTGGTGTCATATTATGTGACATAGATAGAAGAAAAAATATCAAACTTGGTATATTGATTATGTCTCAAAAAAACCTTCACGAAATGACCTATCTCGTTCGAGGTTTCTTGACTTTTGGGTCAAATGACCAATATTATGGCTAGAATGAAGGCATAGTTTGTGATAATGTGTCCATATTATGCATAAGTATGCATCATGGGATGGCGAACAATGTTTCAGGAGGAATTTTTCCTTTTTAAATTCAAAAAGCTGTTTTCTATTTACCGAGTGCAAAAAACGGACGGTTTTGTGAAGCAACCACCAAATGGCTAATTCAAAATGCTACCGTAACATTTTTCAAAAATACTAGACCACCTTACATGGATAATGTAATACCAGGGGGATCTCAAACATTTCCGTCTATCCCTGGTGAAAAAGACAAATTCCTGCCGAATCGGTAGGAAGTGGGTCAGATATGAACTACATTTACATGATCGGATGCTCATGATTTTTTACAAAAATCATTTTTAGGTTCAAAATATGTTGTTTCATCATAGATCTACTTCAAGTTTAGCGAGTCTTGGTCCTGAGCTAAGAATCTTTATGCGTGCCATTTTAAACGGGCAAATGAAATTATGATAAGAATCATGACATAGTTTGTGATAAGTTGATATTGATACCATATTTGGATTCCTCTCATTTTTCTAATCAATTTAGACATATTATTCGCCAAATTCCGATTTACAGATTTAAAGATATTAATTATTCCATATTAAATAAAAAATACAAAAAAATAAAATAATTATATTTTTATTTGAATTCAATAATATTTTTACTTATTCATTGTTGTTTACTTAAATAATTGCTTGTAATTTCAAAAAATATAACCATATGACATGATGATACAAGAGTTAATAGGAATGATATCCTAGTATTGACAACAATGAGTAAATTGCTTTGTGGTAAGAGATTCTGAAGGAACGAGCAAGTTAAGTGTGCTAGAGCTGGAGTAGTGCTAGGATGGGTGACCGAACGGGAACTTTGATTAAGACTGCAATTTAATCAATTATTAACTATAAATAGTGTTAAAATAAATAAAGCGGGAGATTAAGGGTCAAATAATTGAAAGATTTAAAATAAAAAAATAAAAAAAAATATTTTGGGCTATGCCGACGGTAGCCTGGCTGCCGGCGTAGTTTCCATTCTATCGCGCCGACGGCTTGACCGTCAGTAGCTCCAGTGAACCGCTAGCCAAAACGCTGCTGATCGACACGCGGCCCGCCGAAGACGCTGTGCAGGTAGGGGGAGGTGCCGACGGCCACGATGTTGTCGACGAGGACGACGCCGAGGAGGATATGCCGACGCCACCGTTAAGATAGAGCCTCGTGCCGACGGCACGGCCGACGCGAGAAATTTTTTCCAGAGTGAATTGCTCCTTCCAACCTTGCTTCAGAAACGAAGTCGAGGAGATGAGATGCGCCGCCTCCCCAACGCCCACGGTCTATCCTACGAAGTTCCTCCCTATGTCCCGTAAATGCACGATATACGCGCATGCTGGTCGAATCATGCCGGATTCGGCTACGCTCATGACGCCATGGAAGCGTAGTCGGAGGTCACAAATGAGTAATTAACTCGATTCTCGAGCTCAGGATGCATCGTGCAAGACAAGAACAAACGGCTCCATCACCCCTACACCGCCAATCACCGCTTCTCCCTCGAGTCCGCCGCTGGGGCATAACGCGCCATTTTATCCACCGCCGACTCGGCCAATGGAGGTGGAGACTGGAGATTAGTCTAGGGTGATTAAGAAATAAGGCTGCACACGCGGAGGGCCACTGGCTGTACCCAAAGAAGTGATGTTCCCTTTTACGCATGCGATCCTCGCTCCATGGAAACACTCAAAATTGGTATTTTCTATAGCTATTTTTTCCTTTTTAAGACTCGTGTTATGCAGAGAATATTTCACCGTGAGTAACCAAACGTCCTTATTTGTTCTCGCCAAAGTGATAAACGCGATGCGCATAACCAAACACGAGCCTATAGTTCCTATTGAGCTGCCAGAGTAATAGCTGGTCCGAGAGACCGAGATGTTACAAGTTGAAAGGACATTGTTTTCCTATATATTTTGGTATTGATAACAATCCCACTTGTGGTTTAATTGTGCTTAAGTTTGTGTATTCAATTACTATGGAATGTGAGGACATCTCACTTGAAGTCTCGTGAAGACGGTGACCTTTTGTTTTTGCTTTTCTCTATATTTTGTTGTTTTAGGTCGCTGTACTATCAAAAGAGGGTCCACCTTGGAAGGTTGTGGGGAATCACATTTTCATGCACAAACCATATCTGCACTGCCACAACCCTCCTATTGTCTAGTGAGAGAGTGATATGTGGAGCTGTTTGGGATGTTTCTAGCCTGGCCGGAAGTTCCGCTGAGGAGCTGGCAGTGGGGGAAGTTCTGGCAGTTGTTCCGGTCAGCGCCAGAATACTCCTATATCAAAGTGTTCTAATTTATCGGAACTAACACCATAAGCTGCGTCCTGATACATCGGAAACATATCTATAATTTTTTATGCTCCATGCTTGTTTAGTATCTACTTTGCTTTGCTTGGTCTACACTTTGAGGTGTTTTTATATCTTTTCTGGAACTAAACTATTAACAAGTTGCCATAGTGCCAGTTGCATGTTTTCTTCTGTTTTTGGTTCCGTAAAGAGTAAAATCAATATTCTCGAATTGGACGGACAAAATCCAAAGTCAATATTTACCTATGCCATGAAGTCTAGAGACGAGAGGCGAACCTAGGGCCGCCACACCCCTCCTAGGTGCGGGTGGGCCCACCCCGCGCCCGGGTAGGGTGTGAGCCCCCTGGCCGCCTCCCAGCCTCGCCTTAAGAATCCCCAATGCAAAACCCTAGACACCATAAAAACTTCATGAAAACTTCAGAGCCGCCACCGTCGTCCCTAGATCGGAGGGGATCTGAAATTCTTCTCGGCACCCTGCCGGAGGGGAGATCATCCCAGAGGCCTTCTTCTCCGGTATGATGCGTGAGTAGTTCCACCTTGGACTATGGGTCCATATAGTAGCTAGATGGTTATGTTTGCGGGGATCTGATTGATATTGGGACTACTATGTCAGATTGATTAATGGTTTTGCCTTTATGATTCTATCATGTTTGTGTTGTTTGTGATCTTGCATGCTCTCCGTTATTAGTAGCTATCTTGGCCAAGTAGTTGCTAGTGACTCCAAGAGGGGGTATTTATGCTCGATAGTGGGTTCATGCCTCTAGTTTCCAAGGGAAGTGATGAATCTCTTCGTTGTAGATGTGTTGTTGGTAAGAGGGGAAAACAATTGGTCTCTTGTTCATAGAAAAAGTGGATTGTTTACCTTACACACTTTACTTAAAGCGGTTCATTGCTTGCAACTTCATACGAGGGTTCGGATGATAACACGAAGGTGACTTCTAGTCATAGATGCTTAGCTTGACGTATGGCGCTCATGTATATTGTTGTATTGCCTAATGTCGAATCTCATAGGATCTTTTTTCCTCGTATTGCATTTTATGCCTTGTT